>KQ085899.1:0-246705 GCA_001020605.1 Schizopora paradoxa
CGATCAAGGTGGGGCAAGTACATGGTCAGTTTACGCGTATGCTGCAGCGTAAATGTTTCCTAGACATCAGCTGTTATGATGGGTTGACTTCTGGATGCTTGTGAGGATGAAAGTTGAAACGCTTCTGAAGTTTTGCTGAAGTGAAGGGAGACAGACTCTGACAGTGAGACGCATCCTGAAAGTAGTGAACAGCCACAACTTGACAACTTCGCATCGCCACCGAACGGTACATCCTTCTTGACTACCACCACCTCCGTGTCGTTCACTTGGACTTAATAACTTTGGTAGGGACGGCTGCGCCGCCGAGGCCCGATACCTTTGAAAGAAAACACGGAAGCTTTGACGCTCAAATTCAAGTTGAATATTTTTGAGGATATAAAAAAAGCAAAGCTACGGTGCTACCGAAGATTTCAAAACATCACTGGCAATCCTTTTCATCACACAGAAACAGATCTTGGTAGGATGACGCTTTTCATATCTATCAACAGAATTTTGAAGGGGGCCTCCGCACAGAAGTCGGCCTCGCTCGCTGCGCTCACTCACCCTCCTTCATTACGCGGCTCGTATCCTGCCCAGCTGCGAAGATCAAAAAATATGCACATGCATATTATCATTTTTTCTAAATATCCTATTACATGTTGAGGGATAGATACCTCAGATTTGTATTCCTCGTCTCAATTTGCTCACAACGGGTCAAGCGTTACGGAGAATAGCCAGGTAGAGAGACGTTACTGTGTCTCGGATGTCAATCGGACTTTGTGTCGGAAATAACTTCGGATCCGCTTGTGGAAAAATATTTCCTCCACTCGAGGGAGCCACGAAAAATCCGGTTGTGAAACGGACACATTTTAAGCCTGTAGACCCTCTACCTAAAGGTATCGGGAATGACCTTTTCGCAGCGAAACTGTTGGCATTACTCACTGTCAGACTTTCCTGTCTGAATCCGTCGTCGAACAGCTGTTTATCCTGAGGTTTTACTGTCATTGAATTTGGATTCACATAGTTCGTCAGTCTTTTTCCGAGTTGTTGTTGCTGCTGCTGCTGCTGCTGCTGACTTTTATGGTGAGTTCATCATCGATTTCAGAAAGCCTCTTATAGAAATCACCATGTCAAACTCCCGAAGTCGAAGCGATTGAAGCTTCCTACGGTCCCGTAACACGAAGGCGTCTTGATGTGCATCTAAATCGTCACTTCTGTCTATTTATTCTACTATTTCGTCGGTGCCTTTTAGGTTGACGCTCTCTCAATTTCTTGTGCGTCTTCTGCCTCGATGGGCGTATAGATCCCGACGGCGTTCACCTCGCAGCCGCTCCACCACTGCCAGCACTTACTTATCTTCATTGTTGAACGGCCGATGGACGTCGCTTCGGCATAATTTCAAATGACATCTATGCGACGAATGTGACCAAACGTACGGCAGTTCCTTGAACTACTACCAAGGCTTTGGAATTCAATCTGATACCGCGTCCTCGAGTGACGCCATTGAGAAGGATCATGCGTCGAAGAGTTCGCCGTGCACAAGGTCGCCGTGCCTGCTCATGACCTACCGCCGAAGGGCGCTCGCGAACAATAAAACGCTGCGCATCACCATGGCGGGCCGGTCTAAAAAATCGGTAGCTCGTCGGACAAGCATTGGTGAGTTGACGATGCCTCGTTTCTTAGCCAATGTCCTTAGCAACCCGAGTTCTGCAGGTGAAACAAATTTTATTGAGCTTCTCGATCCAAGGGCCTCTGCGTGGCAAATTCCTTCAGAAATTCACATAAATGGTGGCGTGGCATGACATATCGTCGATGGCAGAGTCTACAAGCCGATTTCGAGGTTTGAAGCAATACAGATTGACTTTTAGGTTTTCGAACAAAATGCAATAACTTGGAGGTCCGAAGATTCTCCCGTCTCTCGAAGATCACAACCAAGAAGGTGCGAAACAACCCGCTTTCGAAAACCGAAGTCTATCCGCAATAGACCTTGAGGTCGGAGCTTCTGTATTGCTCTCTTTAATGAACACGGCAACATGACTTGTGGTCGAGGAAATGCCGATGAAAATTTCCGACGAGGTTGGCTCTGCGCCTGCTTTCAGACCTATGTGCAGCGTCACATGTGCTTGCGGAGCAAGACTTCTGGTGATGCTTCTCAATTTCTTGGACTGCGATGTTTCGGGATTATTCCTTCAAATCAAATGTGGTTTTTTAGTCGCCCTCGAACAGTATAAAGGCGGCGCATCTCCTCGACTAGTCACTCAAGCTGCTCCAGCTCATTCGTCACCATGGTGTCTTTCAGCTCACTCCTCGTCGCTGTCTCCGCCGCTGTCGGCGCCCTCGCCTTCCCGTTCGAAAACGCTACGCTCGTTGGGCGCGCCGGTACTCCCAGTGAAACGGGAACGAACGGCGGGTTCTACTACTCGTTCTGGACTGATGGAGGAGGAACTGCCACCTACACCAACGGCAACGCTGGAGCGTACAGCGTGTCCTGGCAGAGCGCAGACAACTTCGTCGCCGGCAAGGGCTGGAACCCCGGATCTGCTCAGTCAGTGTCTTCGCGTCGCTATTCGAGTCCACACTTGAACCTGATCCTAACATCCTTTCTTCGAACTATAGGGCCATCTCCTTCACCGCTGACTACGAGCCCAACGGCAATTCCTACCTCTCCGTCTACGGCTGGACGACCAACCCGCTCGTCGAGTACTACATCCTCGAGGATTTCGGCACATACAACCCCGCCAGCTCGCTCACGCACAAGGGCACCTTGACGTCGGACGGCTCCTCGTACGACATCTACGAGGGCACGCGTGTCAACGAGCCCTCGATCGACGGCACTGCGACCTTCAACCAGTACTGGAGCATCCGCAGCTCGAAGCGCTCGAGCGGCACCGTGACGACCGCGAACCACTTCAGCGCATGGGCTGCGGCTGGCCTCCAGATGGGCGCGTTCAACTACCAAATCGTCGCCACGGAGGGCTACCAGAGCAGCGGACAGTCGAGCGTCACCGTCGCCGCTGGAACCGCTGCCCCAAGCACAGGCAATTCGGGATCGAGCTCTGCCAGTGCACCAGTCTCGACTCCGTCTAGCCCGCCCCCAAGCGGCGCCTGCTCTGCTCTCTACGGTCAGCTCTAGCCTTTCATTTATCTCAAAACGCTACTAACGATTTGTTTTGTTTTGCTCAGGCCAATGCGGAGGTATCGGTTTCTCGGGTGCGACGTGCTGCTCGTCGGGAACCTGCAAGGTTTCCAACTCATATTACTCCCAATGCCTGTAACTTCTCCAAATCAACGGGGGTGATCGAGTAGTGAAAAGCTCGGCTATCGTTATTTATATATCAGTAATCAAAATATAATGGCAGAGAACTTCGTGGAATCAATATAAGTTCCTGGCCGCTGTGAGTGAGCCTCAGAGTCTTCGCTCACCGAATTGGAGACCATGCTAACGTAGCGGACGTTACTCGAATTCTTGCTCCAAGTTCCACCTCGACGAACTGCAGTGTCTCATATTAGTCATAACAATCTATTCCAAGATTGCCATCTCTCTCAGGACGAATTGGTTTGGGGAACATGGTTCTCCGCTCACCCAAGTTGTCATGATCTAACTCTTGAAGCGCAATTGTCGACCTTTCGAAGAGAACATGGGCAATATGGTACAAGTCAGAGATGCAGAGATAAATTAGAAATACGTAATGATGATACAGATGTGTACACGGAAAAATACAGTGAATGCCGAAGAAAGATGATGAGAAATCCCCTATGCACCGAAACCGTATAATGTGCGCCCTGATCGCTTGAGAGCGTAGACAACGTCGAGGGCGGTGACAGTCTTGCGCTTGGCGTGTTCTGTGTATGTTACTGAGTCACGGATGATCTGAAGAAATAGGTGAGCAAGAGTCATCAGACAAAGACAGGAGATGAAGACTCACGTTCTCGAGGAAGATCTTCAGAACACCACGGGTCTCCTCGTAAATGAGGCCGGAAATACGCTTCACACCACCACGGCGAGCGAGACGGCGGATGGCAGGCTTTGTGATACCTGAGGAAGAGTTAGAAATGCGAAGACCACAGAGCAGAAGACCGACGCACCTTGGATGTTGTCACGGAGAATCTTGCGGTGACGCTTAGCGCCGCCCTTGCCGAGTCCCTTTCCGCCCTTTCCGCGTCCAGACATTGTTGATGAAGTGGTTGAGTGGTGGTGGTGGTTGGTGGTTGAGTGTGTGTTGGCGGTGACGACGACGACGGCGACGAGGGAATGAGTGGAGGAACGACCGACGGCGCAGAGGAACCTTATATATGGGCGTGGCCGTGGACAGTGGCGGTGCGCAGAATAAGGTTTTGACCCAACACAACGCGGAGAGAGCGGTCACGTGAGGAGCTTTGTCGCGCGCATATATAAAGCAGAGACGAAGCGAGTCGCAGGTCAAGTCACCCCGCCGTCGCTCTTCAACACCGACCACCACTACCACACTCAAGCAACATCAGCAATGGCCCGCACAAAGCAAACCGCACGCAAGTCCACCGGTGGTGAGTAAATAATGTTCTACCTGATTACAGTCCTCTGACACCGTCCACAGGCAAGGCGCCCCGTAAACAACTCGCCGCCAAGTCGCAGGCTCGCAAGACAAACCCCGCTACAGCAGCTGGAGGTGTGAAGAAGCCGCATCGTTTCAGGCCCGGAACTGTCGCTCTTCGTGAAATCCGTCGCTACCAGAAGTCGACCGAGCTGCTCATCCGCAAGCTCCCCTTCCAACGTCTTGTTCGTGAAATCGCTCAGGATTTCAAGGTGCGTTTCCCTCCCATCGCTTTGTGACTCGATGTGCTTATGAGTCATTTTCTATAGACCGACCTCCGCTTCCAATCCTCCGCCGTCATGGCGCTCCAGGAGGCGTCAGAGGCATACCTCGTCTCGCTGTTTGAGGACACGAACCTCGCAGCCATCCACGCGAAGCGAGTCACCATCCAACCCAAGGATCTCGCTCTTGCTCGTCGTCTCCGTGGCGAGCAGGCCGTTTCCCGATGATTCTCTTTCCTCATCCTCCGGTTGTTATTGTATCATAATTTATTCCTGTTGTATCATCTAGTGTCCTATTATACATTGCTCACACTCACTGAGCTTGCACATCTTTGTTCGATTTCGCATGAGTTCCTCTGTCCGGGTGGTCCGTCAGTGAAGCGGATTTGCACTCTTGAGAAGAGAAGCTTCAATTATTCTGGTGAGCTTGTTGGTCTAACCAATACTCCATTTCGCGTTACTGATTTCACTCTTTCCACGGTTTACTGACCGACGTCTATGCTTTAGGTGTTCAAGGTGATTTGTTCGAACATCGATGTCGTCGAGTGCACCGTCGGAAGTTGGACCGGTCCACACGTAGTCTAAATTACCTCGACTGCGGGAGTCTGTAAGTGTAATGCAGGGCACCGCTTCTTCCGTCCCCGTCTATTTCTTTTTAGATGACGCGATCAACGGAGCTCCTTCGCCTTTGACTTTGACTGTTTTGACTGCAGAATGGTCGAGGTGCGCGCAGACCGTGGTCGTCGCGGATCTCCTGGTGATAACATGAGAACGAGGTAAGTGCCTTCGCTGCTCATTTGCGCTCCCTCTCTCTCACCATCTGCTCTTTTACGCCCACTGTCTGCGAATCCCATTCGTCATCGTCGACTTTGTCATTCAGTCTTTGAGACACGGTGCGCCTGGCCCATTGATTGCGCGTGTGAAATCAGCCAGTTTCTCCAGCCCCGAGCGAACATGCGCCTCCTCGACTCAATGCAATCCTGGAGAAATCTCGAGCAACACTCGGCAGCGTAAATCCGTTTCACGCGCGTTTTCCTCTCAGCGACCTCGGACGGGCGGTACCTTCCACCATGTTCTCCCATTGTCCCCATCGACTCCCCGACTCCTCTTCCTTCTGCCGCCAAGATGCTGATGGACGTCGACGACGAGTACCACCCGCCCCTCGACCTCCTGGCGCTCCCAAACGAGACGCTTACTACCATCTTCGTCTACCTGCCCCCACCTGCTCTTGTTGCGTTAATCCGATCATGTCGGCGACTCCAGAGCGTTTGCGAGCGCCTTTTGTACAGTAACATCGACATCGAGGAGAATGTGGACGACGATGTCCGCGACCCCAACGCGCTTGTGACGCCCGTCAAGACCGACGGCTGCTGCACCGCGGTGCGACGACGTCCGCATCTCGCTACGGTCATCAAGCGCATTTCTATCCGCTGGACGCGCTCGCGCCGAAACGGTCATCGCAATGGCCAACCAGAGGTTCCTCTGCGCCTTGCGCCAGGCATCACCTCCGCGCTGAAATGTCTCCTGCATATGGCGGCATCGACGACAACGCTCATCCTCTACCTCGCGGGGTTTCGAGGCTCGTACCGCGAGGTCCTGGACCAATGCACCTTCCGCCTACGCACGCTCTCACTCGGTGGGCGTGTCGCTGCGCCCGGCGTGCACGCGTTCGAAGTAGGCGCAAGCTCGGACATCGAATGGTTCCTCCAGCGCCAGCCGCACATCGCGCACCTCCATCTGCCGGACACGCACCGGGAGCTCCGCCTGCGCAGCGGCGTCGACCTGCCCTTTCTGACGTCGTTCCGGGGCGACGCACGGGCGGCGGCGTCGTTGCTTCCCGGTCGGCCAGTACGCGCCCTTGCTCTGAGCGGCTCGGAGCCGAGCGAGGCCGCGCTCATAGCCTGTGGACTTGCGCGCAACCCGATTCGCTCGCTCGACCTCGCTGGTCTGGCGGTCACGCCCACGCAACTCCTCACAATTTCAAAGCATCTCACCGCGCCTGAGACGTTGCGCATTCGATTGGCACTGAGGCATACATTACACTTTACGTTTTCCGGGATGGTATGCAACATATTTTTAATCTTGGACACAACCAACGTTAATTTCGGCGAATACTCACGGTATTTCCCAGATGCTCCTCTCCGCGCTCACGCAGGTCCTCGGGGCTTTCCACAGCCTGACCTATCTTGATCTTTCTCCGACGAACGTCGACGGAATACGTGGTCAGCAGAACGAGACCGAAGAACGTTCTCTCTGCAGCTCTTGGGCGAGTGTATGCGCGTCCCTGCGACGCGTCAAGTTTCCTTCAGGCACAGAATGGACTTTTGGAAAAGAGCGGGAAGGAGGCAACTGGAGCTGGCGTCCGAAGCGCCTCCCTTCAGCGGGTCGCCGTTGAGGGGGATAGTCACCTTTGCGGGGTTGCGTTGAGGGTACGTACCAAGTCGGTGAACATGTCACTCCCGAGCGTAAAGCCCACTCCGATGAATTCCTCCGGGTTATAGATGTTATTCACGCGTCATGCCTACGCGTCATAGTATCTCGTTATCATCGCAAAGCCACTCATCCCGACAATCTCTCACACACATTCCAGTCGAATTCATCCACTTCACCCGACCCGTTCTTACTTCTCGACAGGATCCACGCGAAGCTTCGTAAATTACTTATGCATGCCCGCATGTAACAGCATACATGTACTCATACATACTGTACGTGCTATCGTAATAATAATCTGAATAAAATTACTGTCCACACCGAGTCAGCATAAGCAGACGCCATTCCATTGTGGTCGGGAATACAGATTGAGCGGGTATTATGAATGAGGGGGAAACAAACTGCTGCAAATAATAAAGGAGCCAATACATAAGAACGCATAAAAGATGTGGTGGACAGGCAATGATGCGAAAGCAAAATAAATAATCAGATGAAGAAGAAAGAACCGATGCGAGGGGAGGAAAGCAATGGACGGAGCGGACAAGTCTGGCTCAAGGCTCTTCGTTCTCATCGACGAAGATATCCGTGTAGTGTTCTAGGATAGTTTCTACCGCCTATCGAGAAACAGATCAATCACCAATCCATGCGGAATTACCATGCCCCAACTCACCTTGTTCTGGAATGCTGCATCCGCCATAACGGGTCCGCCATTTGTCTGTATACCGTTCTGGCCCGCGTAAGGTTGTCCAAAGAGGGTCGGACCGAAAACGATAGACAAGTTGTACACGGACATCTGATTGACCGCTTCGTTCTGTACGACCCTAGTGATCGGAGTGAAGTTCAGTGACACATGCAAGGGCGCAAAATATTTCTCGTACTTGTGAAGGTGACCCATGAAGAATTTGAGGGTGGCATAGTTGGGATCTGGAAGGTCGTTCACTTTCTCGTGTAGTCTTATATGCCGTAATCTGTCGTTCTCGATTTCTGTGACGTACGCAAAATTCAGCGACGCTCCAACGGACGAAGCAAGAGTGGACATACTGGAAGCTTCGATGAAGCCTTGATGAAGACTGTACGTGAAAAGAGGGTCGGGAAGTTCCCTTAGCCAAAGCTTCATTACACTTGCAACGTTGTTGATATCAGACGCCCATTCTTCCGCGTCCAAATCCACCGAGTCAATGTCTTCCAATGCATATCAGTTTGAGGATTTGAAATGAACTGAACACGCATTGACAAACCTTTGTCTAACCGTTCCTTAAGCTTCCAAACCTTCGTCTGTGTCCCACTAATTCTGTATATGCCTTGCGATCTAAGACCGTACTTCTCGATAGCAGCGCAACACTTCTCAACAACCAGCGGAATCTCCACCTGATCTCGATTCATTTGCTCTGCGAGATCTACGCCGAAGGTTGGATGGGCTTGAGGCCTTTCACTAGGAGGTGCTTGCATTGTAGACGCGACTGCGGTGGTATGACCAGAGTTGGAGGATCCTGCTGCCTGTGATTGAGAGTACATCCTGTCGGCGTAACTTGGCAAAGGCGGGAGCTGTAGTTGACAAGGGATTTGCACTTCAGGAATATTAGAACATATGATGGGAGACTGCAACTCACGAATCCCTCTTCCGCCGGGCCCTCTCTCCTCGGCCCTCGGTACGCTTGACCGCCGTGAGCAAACGCGTAGTTTTGCATGAAAACTTTGAAGTCGGAGCGATTGTCGATAGATTCGATAGTGCCTTTGAGTCCAGGACCTATACCTGCGCATTTAGCCGTGGACACGAAACTGCGTAATGAAACGTCTCGCACCGTCCTCAATTCCTGTTGGCGCAAGAGTTGAGCCATCACTCAGGACGATAGCATCAAAGAGGTAAGCATATCGAGTTAAATGATATTGCGTCCCTAAGTCAATCTCGTCCGCACACTCCTTCAATGCCTGGGGCAGAAGCGAAGAGGAGTCAGAATGCCGTAAACTATTGTGCTTTTCAACTTACCCGGAGAATCCGAGGTAGCTGAAAGTTAAAATACTCCTGGCGTATCGTTTGAGCATCAAGGACAGCTTTCCTAAACACGTCTGAAGCCGCCGACATCCGAGCTCGTACGTCATCCTCCTGGCGCTGGATCTGCGTTCACAAAAACGGTCAATGAAGCTACTCCCACTTCACGTTCAGAGCGACAAATGTACGGACATTTCCGGGGTTCTTCCCTTTGAGCAATAGGCCGCCCTTCGCGACTGCTTTCCCTAGAGCTCTTTTCCCGCCAACTCCACCTGGCGATCTGGCTTGCATTGCAGTGTCTTTCATATTTTCACCCTCCTTCTGCACCAAAAGCCTCTCGAGTTCTTCTGCGGTGAGATCGAACCGCGCTTTGGCCTTCTCTAGTGTTGCATCGGCTTCCTGAAGGGTGCGTTCATATCGTGAGGCTAGGTCTTTCGTCTGAAGGAGGTCTATGAAACGGTGGATAATATTAATTTGGCAGAAGTACAGACCTGTTTCCTATTCTTCTCGACTTCCTTTGACAGAGTAAGAAGATCTTCGCTCATTTCATTCAGGCGCTGAGCAAACCGTATCCTGTTTTCCGCAATTATTTCGTGGACCTTCATGCTGGACTGCCATGCATTGACGAAGGACCTTCGAGACATTGTGAGATTCGCGTAAATTTGAAGAAAGTCAGTACGATTCATACCCTGCCTTGCCGTCATTAGTGGCGTACTCTGTTGCAGAGAGCTTCGCCAGTTTCTGCATACTTCGGCCGTACTCCTCTTCGATCACGGCACGTTTTTTGAAGAATGTGGTTGCCTCCTAACGCGTCAATGAGCAATGATGGTACATTCGTAGCGCCTTGACATGACTGACCCTACAGGAAACAAGACTCTGCTTTATTCGATCCAGGAGCAACGGTACCGCACACTGCAGTCGTTTGTGGCATCAGTAATCACTCTCTGAAAAGATGACATGTTCAACTCACATCCATGTCGCATAATGCCCTGAGCACATTCTCGTCAAACGACGGCTCGACGATTTGCATCCCTTCTCCAGCGACTGTAGACATGGTACTCCGCCGCTCCAGTGTGAATGTGCTATCCCTCCACCCTCGTTGCTCGAATGCCCTCGAGGGCGACTCAAAACTTTGGCGAGGCTGCGGTGATACCGACTTCGACGGCGCTGTTGGAGCGGTCGACGCAGCGTCAGACGTCGGCGACTCTCTGAGTGATGTTGTCGAAGGGGAGGATGAGGATGAGGATCGAGCATGGCCGATCCTGCGTGCCTCGAGCTGTGAATGAGATGTCGTGCTCGCTGTCGGCGAACCTGCGCGGTCGATGTCGTGCGCATCCCATGAGCTCGTCGAGAAACGGCTGTCTGCCATGGCGAGAGTCGCTGTCGAAGTTGCCATTTGCCACAAGTGCGGGCGTCGAGCATCGACCGTGGCACGGCGCAGGCACGGGTCTGCTGGCTGCCGACGGATATGGCAACAGCCGGGGATTGCCGACGCGGTAACGCTGCAGCGGAAACATCTCCTGCTGGCGACTGCGTCTTGTCCTCGTTCCCCCTTCGCCATTCTCTTCGATGTGGAGCAAAACCCGTCTCGTCTCGACTCGGGCGTTTTAAAAATGCTATTTTACACTTTTTGGCATCGATCAAAGCCTTCACGGTTAATAATCAGCTACTGCGATATGGCTTTGGGGACCTGTGCCCCGCCGAGTTTCCCCCCAACTTTTTATTAGCGCTATGCTTCCGGCAGTTTTCCAAATATGCGCGGGAAGTAACGCTCGTGTCTCGTGCTACTATTAGGACCGAAATTCTGTCTTTTTCTGGCTTGAGCAAGTTTTTGTGCAGCGAAACAGGTCCTTAGAACGTAAGCTCGACCTCTCCAAAGACTCCAGCCTCGATTTCTCATAATTTACGCCCTTACACCCCTATGACAGCAGTCTATTCCTATATTCGTATACGGCTCTCCCGCCCAGAAAAACGAGAAAGGGGCTGATTTCTTGCCAAGTGGCGGGAGGAAGACTTCAATTAACCCACTCGTGTGCGCGAGCTCGAAACATTATAGTTCTTCTGGTTCGTGGCGCAAGCTTTCAGACATCGTGCTCGTGAATCTCTCCCCAGACGAGCGCCGTACTTTGGTACCGTTCAGCTACGTGTCTAATCCGATATATTTGTGACAGAAGCGCCCTCTCATCGATCAACGCAGGTGTGAGCATTGTTTTCATTCTTCGAGCAGTCTGCAAGAAACTGATAAGTGGCGTTAACTTACACCATCTCCACTTGGCGTTGTCGACGCAGTCTAGGTTATGACTCTGACAGCCAGGGCGTCTTCCTCTCGGGTCAACGCGACGTACTTTACGTCTTCAAACACGATCTGTACACGCTGGCGAACGGCCTTATCGCGTCTCTAAACGAATCAGCTGCCTAATCAAATAGCCTTGCTTTGAAACCGGTGCTTCGTGTTGATTGCTTCCATAACATTTGCACTACTACGTCCTTACTCGATTCTGTCTGTGAGTGGTCACATTGCGGATTCATTTCTCGACATATGATGTGTTATATTGAAGCCGAGTTATGCACGTCGTCGCCATCCTTTAGGATTTAGGAAAGAGTGTCACTTTTTACATGAAATGACGAAAAAGAGCGTCACAAGAGTGGCGCGAAGGCACTCCCACCTAGTCCGAAATATTGGGGAGGCGTGTTCTTCACGGGTTTCTGGTAAATCTCGTGGCTCGGGTCTTGAAGTTATCTTCTGGCAGGAGTCGCGCGACACACTGGTCCCACACCTCGACGTTGAAATACGTAGAACTCCGGCACCCTTATCACTACCTTGGCAGGCTGCACGGCGACTATGGGAACCATCGCGGCTGCACCTCGTTGCCTGCAATTTGCTAAATGTGCGGATGCTCTAATCTCTACTCATAATCTCTGTTTTTGCTCGTCGACAAAGGAACCCACGAAAGCACGATGCGGTGATATATGCGAACGGTGAGTACACCACTCGTCTAACCTCCAAATACTGACGCTCACGTTCACAGTCGGCTTTCAACAAGGTTTGCGGCTGAGGATTTCCCGGCGGATTGACTTAACATGAGCACACCAAGGAGTCTGAAGATGGAAACTGGAACCGATGCATACCAAGTTTTCCTGTCAAGTCAAACAATGATGACAAGAGCACTGCTTAACTAGGCCTCATACGCGTCAATGAAGAAGGAGCTCCTAGATTCATCAACGAAAATACATATATTACATGAATTATGGAGAACAAGATTGGCGATACAATTCAAAAATCTATAGCAAGGTAAAGAAGCATAGGAGACAGCGTGACATTAATTCAGTCCCGTAAGTTGAGAAATCGGGCCCTAATAAATTCTGGGAAAACTGGAGAAAGATACAAACGATGGAAGGAATAAATTGGAAAGGCAAGCAAACCGCATTGCGTGCCACGATGTTGATAGCGTAACGTTCACGAACAGCGTTGACAACGTCCACTCCGCTCTTCTACCACTAGAGGTTCGTCGGGCCGCATCCTGTATTTAAGAATTGATAAGGACAAGGCATGATATTTACGCGAGAGAGGAACTCACACTTGAGCACAACCTGCGCAATCGTGATTTTGTCTGTGATGAAGCTGGCTTAAGCGGCAGTTTCGTTTGTTACAATCCATCTGTAGCAAGAGTACCAAAAGAATGAGCGATAGTTTGGCGTAAATTCTGGTAATTTGTCCTACTGTCTGGCGCCTTATTTCGACGCGGTGCTTGCATGAGTGTTCTGCATATTCGACGAGGTCAAAGCACATGGTGGGGTTTTGGAGGAAATTTGAGAAGAAATTCAACACAGAGAGGTGGAACGTAGAGAACTGGTTGGAAAATGGCTGGATGTCGAGGACGTTATATACGCTCGTTGCTGAATGCTTGTTGAATTCGAGCGCCACCGTATTACATCTTCGCTGTAAAAGTGGGAAATGCAATTACTCGTTCTTCAGTCGATCGACATCACCGCGCCCTGTCATCAAGAAACTAATCTTGAATGCTTGTCTGGCACCCTCTAACGAGCAAAAGCCAACTCTCTGGGTGGAGCGTCTGGCGGCGTCGCATCCCATTCATAACTCTTCTGTCGGAACGCTCGAGGAAGATCCATATGGTCGGTCTTATCCGATTGCGTACGAAGGCGGATTGTCAGAGTGTTCTAAGATGCCTGAGCGATGAATTTTAAATTTTGGGGGACTCACTTTGGTAGCTGGCACTCCGTGAATGTAATACACGAGGACCGACCTGCCGGCACTTAGTTCCTTTCCTTGAACGGAGACAGGCACCCTGTACCCTGCCAACGACCAATGGAACGTGAGGGGGGACGACTCGGATTGCGAGAGAGACACAGCTCTTGAAGAGACTAGCTCAAGTTAGGGCATCGTGGCTAACACGTTAATATCTCAAGGAGGAGATCTATCGAAGATTTACATTTGGAAACACGCCAATTAGAAGCTCAATGCAGGAGGCCTAGATTCGACGGCTCCTCCCGAACTCCGTGCGCGTCCTCGCCGACGACTGCTGCCTAGCGGCGACCTTAGCTCGCCAAATCGAAGGTAACCGCGTCGGGCATCAGAACCACGGAACGCAGCAACGATGGCCGCCTTCGTTGGCGTAAGCCACATCATCGAACATTGTCACAGAACTCACCTCGTTCGAAGTGAGTACAAGCCAGCAGCGCAACGTCGAAGAGACCAAAACTTGCGCCGCACACTGTCCTCGCTTCCTCGGTGTATGCTTGGAATTGTTGCGCAGTATAGCGCCGATCCCAACGACAATGACATGCGAGCATACCTTTGATTGGAAAAGCGTTGTGTTTTGATATTGCTAGCTCGGGACATGCACCCACTTGGCGCCAATGAAAAATAAGCTTGCCTTTCTTTTGTCCTGATAAAATGAGTCGTGTCAGGATCGTTCAAACAGTCGAAAAAAGATGAAGAGAAACGAGGCCATAGCTTTCGGGTTTATGCAGCCCCCGCCGACGAACATGAAAGAGCGATAATAACTCACAGCCATTGATCGAGAGGAAGCAACTGATTGTTGGCTCGCACGGCGTGTATCCAAATTAATTGTGAATCAAAGCATTTCGAACCCAGGCTTCAAGCGTTAGGCTTCAACAACGAGCACCACAGTCCACAATATAATCCGGCGGTATACGTTAACAAATAGATAGGTCGGAAGATAGGTCGGTTCCGATGACGAGTATAATCCACAGGCAGCTAATGCCATACAACTCACGAGTTGACTGCATTTAAGGTGCTGTCCAGCGTCAACGCGTCAACATTCAGACCAGATAGTCACTTAAATGACTTTGACGGACGTCCGCCCTGAGATGCGAGGAGTGATAAGAATGGACCAGGCGTAATAGCGAGCTAGCGCAAGGCGAAGTGTGTCCAATTGGCTCAGCGCATCCTTTACGCTTCCAACCTTCAGGATTTGAGTCAGGATTGTGAGATAATCTTCGCCACAGCCTTGCTTGGCCGCGAGGCTGACTTCCTCAAGTCGACGCAGAAGGAGTCGCACGGCATCCATTGATAGGTATTTGTGATGCTCTGAATTCGAGGGGTGTTAATCTCTGAGCACGCCTCAGTACCCCTGCGAAAACTCACCACTCTGCAAGAACGGTATGGCATCATATAGAACGACGCCCCACCACGACCTAGGTGCCAGCTCTTCCTCGAACAATGATATTAGGTCTAGGGCCGCGTTCTCTCGGTCGCCCTGCACATTTCGTTGATGGAACTCCGCATAACGAACGGCGAACATCATACGGTGCATGAAAACACCGCGAGGACCAATCTCAGTCCGGAGTTCTTGCAGAGACGGGGTGACGTCGGCGATTAATTGAACGTATCTTAGTGGCCCTAGATTCATTACGTTTGTGAGTACCATAGAAATTTTAAGTGTAGAGACTTTGGGTCACCATGCAAAATATATTCTTCCATGAGGCTGTCGATGATGTGACCTAAGCCTAGCCAGTCCTCAGCCGATCTGCTGTAAGCAACTGCAAGACCGTATTTCTTGAGTTTTGTGAGTTTCCGAGCCGCTATCTATGGCAACGTTAATGTGGTGCCATGGGATCTGGGCATTATTGTTGACTGCTTACTCGACAAATTGTCCGTCGCGTCGGCTCTCTTCCATAATCGAAGCAAGTGGCATTGAGTTCTTTCACAGTGCCGGATAGATCGCCATCCTCGGCTTCGCTTTCTAAGTTCTCGCCATGTTCTTGCCGATTGCGACCAGACGGCAGATCCCCTAGTCCCAAAGGAACTCGTAGTAAGATCTGGTCTGCCATCTCCTTACCTATGTCCCCGCAGGTGCATAAGTAGTCAACTGTGAGACGCCAGAGGCCAGGATCAGAGTGCAGATAATCCGCGTAATTCAGCACGTATGTATCACGAATCGATAAACCGGTACTGTCGTCAAAAAATTAGAACACGATTCCACGAATTCAGTTGTGCCTCTCGCTTACATGTCATCAATTTCTGTATCCAAGAGTCCGATGGGAACCATAAGATCGGCAACGTGAGCTGCAAGCCAATTGTCGATTTTCGCTGCTATGGCAAGCGCGTGCTTCGTTCTCCCTTGCATGAGTTCGGCGTGCAACGAATCCTCTGCGTCCGTGGGATCTGGGGGCACGTTCGACAATGTCCTACCAACGACGTCCCTGGAGCAGTCATGAGTGAAAGCCAAGATTTATTGGCAAAAGAATGATCCTCACGGTAGTTCTGATCTGCGGAGACCAACGTCGATCCACACGCCATAGGTACATACGATTTCCTTCCATCCCCCACCCACTGCTACACACACTCGCTCCAATATTTCTTCGCGACCTTCGAGAATACCAAGTATATCACTGACGTTCTCCCACCAGTTCTCATACCCGTCGTTTCGGTCGTCTTCTGGCACTCGATCGAGTTCGAGACGCAACGCTTTAGCGCGATCTTTCCAGCGCCGTGAGGCAGTGAAAAACTCCCTTTCGGTAGAGAACTGGATTTGACGAGGGTGCTTTTCAAGCAACCCCACCAATCGGTCCGCAATTCTTTGAAGATTTTCGGACGGATGGGATGAAAGACTTCGCAAAAAGAAGATAGATGACTTCAGTAACCCTCGTACTGTCGCCCTAGTTTTGATTGTGAAGAGAGATCCTCAGAAATAATTAGTGAGATATCTTACCGCGTTAGATATGGCCAGAATAATTCGTCTTCCCAAGGATGCTCTAGCGAGCTCAACTGATCGCCATCTTCGGTGGATGGCTCAATAAAATGTGTGTTAAGCCAGTCGAGTAGCTCGTCTCCAACGGGAACATCTTCGACACCGTCCTCAGGAAGATACAGCGTGCGAAATAGGGACAGGGAGACGTAAAGAGATCTATAGTGCTCTCCGTCAAAATGTGGATTTCCGTCCGGGTTGGACATGAGTTGCTGGAAGATTGCAAGAAACGTCAAAAAAGAGGACGAGACACAGAACTCTATGACATACCGTAGCATGAACCCAAGAGTCCTGTAAGTGTAAAACGTAGTCGCTCGCAAGTTTTCTGAAGGTTGCAAGATTCTCGGACGAGCGCATCCTGCGACCGAAACCATAAGTAGACGCTCATGATCAACGAGACGTAATGTGGACATTACACGTCAGGTCCCTCGTCCTTTGCCCGCTCAAAAACACTCCTACATGCAGCGAAGATGACAGATGTATCTGTTATAAGCTTTGGGGCACATAAGTACGCAAACCGCAAGACTCCAAGGCAACAAAGCGCACCGTTCGTCTCTCGCCGGTTGGAGGTTTATCCCATGACGCCGGGTAAATATCTTGGTCATACGCCGAGTCTTGTGCGACACGAGTGTTTGCATCTGTCTGAAAACGCGTAAATACTGTTGAAATCCTTCCACACCATTACTCACTTTCAATGGTGTAGCGAACGTCGCGAATGAGTTTGACCGAGGAGAGAGTGTGAGCGACACAGACTGCCCGGCTTGCTGGAATTCTTCAAGATTTCCTGCTTCAAAGAGAGGGGGAAGGAGGTTCAAGGAGTTGGCCTCATTTCCGGGCATTTTGACGATAATTTTGAGGAGAACGCGCGGTCTGCAGTCTGCAAATCTCAACTGCTTCGTGTGGCCAGGACGCGAACCGAACGACGCGACCGGATTACGTAACGTCGCTATATTCTCACCAAGTCGACTTCCAATTGTTTCCTCCTCCTTGAACGACGACTAATTGCTCCCCTTCCTTGGATCTGCGCTATCTTGACAAGTTACTCCGATCCTGTCATAAAGAGAAGCTAATTGCGACCAAAACGGAACCAAGTAACACTTTGTTAGGGGTGGTGGACGCTGGGTGCAGTGTTGATGTGGTTGGCCGTCGCGTGTTCAATCCAGCTACCTGGGACACTAGTACTATCAGGTTCCGTCGTATTCGAGGAAATTATTCTCTGTTCGAGTGGGAAGGGAAGGACTTCAATACTTCATGTATGCGCTTTGTGATTCGCTCAGAACTTGCACCATGATCCCCGAGGCACTCTAATGAATAAGAGGTTCGACGAAGCATGAGGACGTAATTCGATTCAAGGGTCGAATGCCACAATGTGAGTTGTCCATTTCCGATTTGCGCTCAAGCTGACGTTGGAGTTTGATTACTTGACTTTGTAAGGTTAACAGTTATCGTGTCCGTTCTCGCATTTAGAGCTCACTTGGTGGCGCAATTGCAAAGGTTGTCAGCGTCACAAGCTTCTTGCCGACTGTTCACCCTCTTCTCTGCTCCCGAGGCGAATTTCGAACCACAACAAAGCTTCTCCATTGGATGACCTGTAGCGAATGGAGGAGCTGCTATCAGTGAGATTCGGCGATAGCTCTTCATCTCCACTTCAGACTTCAAGGCTATCCTTCACGAATCCTCAGGCTCGTTCCAGCGCGCAACACGGTAATCGCGGTGATTACTTATAACTCACCGAGCGATTATGAATTTATTGAAGGCACTCGCTTCAGATTAAATTTCATTGTCTCAACATCCTCAACAGCCCAATTAAGTATTGTTTTTTTTTCTCTGTTCGTTTGCTCAAGCGCTCAATAGGTTTGTTCTTTCTCTCCGTCTCCATTGGAATCTCATCAAATATCAGACTAATTTGAGCCTTTCATTGAGTAGAAGGTGCCCCTACAATTTACCAACACTCCTGAAAATGGGTAGCGCCGGCGAGGGAGAGGGAGCGGCTGGGAGAGAAAAAGAGTCTTTGACCCCCTTATCGTTCTGTAAAGGTATGTATTAGAGTGTTTATTTGACATTGACCACTGGCCTTCGCTACTTCTTATCTTCTCTATGAGAGTGAATACCGACGCATGTCAGTCATTGGATTGGTTCCTCATTCAGATTTTGGGGCTTCAGAAGGTTCGCTTCTCACTCAACCACACTGCATCCTCAAGACCGTATTGGTTAAATTACCGCGTCTATTTATCGACTTCTGCGAAGCTAATCGTGTGTTTAGATGTTGTTTTGATGAATCGGGGAGCAAGTAAAGGGTACGTCCCATGAAAACAGTTTTTACTGGTCTTACGAGCGGCGCATTTTTCTCGAACTCAGGTCGGCGTTCATATTGGATAGATGCAATCCCACAATCCGCCACGAAGGCGTCCGCCTCGATCCTGCGCAGCAAGAATAATTTCTGGGGTTCCTTAGCATCATTCGTTGGATTGGCCGCCTCGTTCTCTCCTTGGGCCTAGTCACCTCTCTACAAGTTCCCCCAGGCATGGAATGCTCGTCGACGTGAAGCATGCCGATCGAAATCTCGCTGTCTTTAGTCGTAAATTGATTCTCAACGAGCGAGGACGCAATGTCGCGTTCTAGAGTTCTATCCAATAAATGTTGGGGATTTCGTACGAACACTAGGCGTCGTGCTCAAATCTTGGATAAATTTATTCGTCACTTCTTACCCTTTCTGAGCGGCGTTTTATCACCAAATCAGCAAGGCTTTGACGCTGCGTGCTCGATCTCTAAAGAAACAAACATATGG
The DNA here is from genome assembly GCA_001020605.1 of Schizopora paradoxa. Taxonomy (NCBI): domain Eukaryota; kingdom Fungi; phylum Basidiomycota; class Agaricomycetes; order Hymenochaetales; family Schizoporaceae; genus Schizopora; species Schizopora paradoxa. The sequence goes on from KQ085899.1 coordinate 19,212, forward strand.
CTTGAAATGAATATAGTACTGGTAGGGTCTTGTCAGTTCTAGTAGGGTTTTGTCATAACCACGTCACCGACCAATCAAGTTCGTTTGGTTCAATTGCTGGAAACCGCCGAGGTCAGCGGAACAGCAACCTTCATGTTTTGCGAGGTTGAATAGCGTCGTCGCTGTCGGTATCATTAGGTATTCTCAATGACCGAGCCGCTCGAGTGCAGCATGCAAAACATGCAGGCGCAACAAAACATCCGTGAACTCAGAATAGGGCCAGCCCTACTTGGATGGATGCTCTTGTGCCATTTGCTCGGAGGCATATGCAACAATGTATGCGCAATAAGCAAATCATGTTCCTGAACTAGAGTACACATAAAAACCAAGACGTGTGTCATAAAGGATTATCTGAGCAGGGAAAGCCAGAAAATATATGAAATACTGTAAACATTTTCCCCTTTTATCTTTTTGTATCATCATCAACGTCCATAGATGCTTCCCTGGGGTCTGAAGCGGTTCCTCGGATGGCGCTTACTGCTGACCTCTCGACAACAACCCTCTCTACGCTCTCGTCGTCACGGTCTCTCGATTTCCTCCCTTTCGGGACGAAGCTGATACCTGACGTCTCACCCCCCTCCTCGTGTCTAAAAGATGGATGTAATCGACGATCCCAATTGCTCAGCTCAGCCAATGCCTGTAGACTCGATGTGCTCGATTTTGGTGTCGCATACGTCGAATTGATCGTAAGTGCGTCCAGAGACGCGGTCGTCATGCCTGTATTCGACGAGAAGTCCGAGGCGTAAGACCGGGGGGAAGGGGGGAATGACGTCCCAGTTGTCGTCGATCCCTCAGTATTCGATGCCCCAATATCTGAGAATGCCCCATCTTGTCCGCCTTCGAGGTCCGATTGGCGTTGAATGCCCACCATGCGGAGACGTTCCACCCAACTTAACATCGCAAGGAAAAATGAGAAACTAGAATTTCAAAAAGTAAAGGAAAGGTACGTACGTCTCTGCGCGGTCCAAACTTTCCTTGAAAATGCCAGTAACGCTTCGCATCATGTCGAGGCTTTCGGTGGCTAGCGTCAGAACTCTTTGGGCGGCCGCAGTCGCCGAGCCTGCCGTTGGGCGAGCGACTGCTCTGCTCGTACCCGCGCTCGGGGTCGATACAGGGAGAGGTAGCCCAGATGTAGTCAAGATGGGCGATGAAGGTGCGGTACTAGCAGCAGACTTAGACTCCGCGGTGTCCTTTCTACGTCGTCGTCCACTCCCGCTCGGCTGCCCGGCCGCCCGCACAGGAGCTGGGACATGCGCTTGCCTGTGCGCCGTATTCGCCCACCGCTGGGGAAGATGAAGGATAAACTCTCGGACACGGACTCGGGCAGGCTCAGGTAAAGCACCCCCAGCATATTTTGACACGACATCGACGACCTGGCGTATAGTGCTCACGACGTCGCGCTTCACCTGAGTAAGCGTCTGCATATGCGTCGCGGAGATCGGCCGTTCGTCACCCCCTCCTTCCCCGTTACCGCTATTAACCGTCTCGGCCCCGTCTGGCGCTAGCGACTCGATGAAGTTCCGTAAAACCAGTATCTGTTCGTCGATGTGCCCTGTGGCGTACTAGCCATAATGTTCCGTTAATTATTTGATATTTTCATTGAGATCCGAAGGATCCCTACCTGAAGCCATTGTAGACAGTATTTCAAACGGCGCATACTTTCGTCACTGACGGCCGCACCGATACCCCCGGCTTCGTATAGAAGAGTGTGCCATCGACTGCGATTTATCATTTCTCGATGGTTTCCCGAGGGATCATCTGCGGGCCTACGTCACTTTGACTGCATCATATATGACGATGTCTATACATACCATTCGACGGTGCGTCACTGTCAGTCACCATTGTTGTTCTCGACATGGATCGTTCGTCTGGGGGGCTGCGAGGTCTGTACTCACCGTTATTGAGTTGTCGACCACGCTCGACACTCGGGCTTCGTTCGCGACTGCTCGTTCGTCCATAGCGACCAAACTATAACTCAGTTCATAAGGACGACGGAACCTCCGGAAAACAAGCAAAAACATGTGCAATCACCCTGTCAAGTTGTCTGCACGCAAATTCATCGAGTTGGTTTACGGGTAGGCGTTCGATAACCGGTCTTGAGATGCTCTTCACAGAAGATTCCATCATCTCCGCGCCGTACTTCGCATACAGTCAGCTCTCAGGTCCAAAGGCGGGAAAAGGCATGGGGACATACTTTCACGACGCGTGAGCTGGCTTTGCTCTGTTCATAGGCCCGGAGCGCGGTGTTAACGATGGGAAGCCCGGAGACGCGCGAGACAAAATCATGAGATGATGCATCCTGCTCGTCGGGGAGCAACGACCGGGATGCAACCGAAGCCATCGACGGGGATGTTAGTGAAGATGAGGTGGATAAAGAAGGTGTTTCTTGAGATGCTATGAATGTTTTTATTCATATAAAATTCGTGATTAGCCGGCGATGAGCGCCACTCAAATGACAAAAGAGTTTTTGAATGAACTCACAAGTGCTGCTGTCGCGATAGTGATTCGAACTGCTGGGACTCCCTTTCAAACTCGACGAGGGGACCACAGCTTGACTCCTCATATCATCCAGCGCACGAACCGCTATCATAACGCTCTCGTCCTGCTCGTTGACCGACAATGGTGTTGGAGAAACACTGCTTTGGCTGTCCATGGTGCTCGACCGCGATGGAGTCAAAGCTCTTCCTCTTGCGCTCCTTTCTTTCGAAGTGCTCGCCGTTGACGACGATGGCGACGACTCTTGCTGGTCGCAGAGGTCTGCGAGAGACAGCCTCGACGATGACGGGACTGAGCCGCTCTCCATGTGAAGAATGGGAACTCTTTGCGTGACAAGAGGGACTCAATCCCCGCCAGAACCATGCCCTCTTTCACCTGTTTACTGACCTGCCTTATTCGGAAATAACGCTATTCTCTTTCTGGAACGCGCAACCTTCAGGCGATTTTTTGACGAGAAACTGGCGTTAGCCGACCGTTTATTTGCTCGAGCCCGGGCAATCATCTGTTGTTTGTTTTTTCATCTTATTGCAGAGCTTGAGGCAAAGTGCGCCACGGAGCCCTATCCACAAGTTTTCCGCATGGATCAGATCAGCCATCCTCATGCACTCCGCCCTGTCTTCATGACATGACAGAGTCAACATGATCAACAGGAAATGCCCTTGTCCATCTCAGCGCTGGGTGATAAAATCTCTGAAATGAATCAGGTCGGCCTAGGTTATACATCAAAATCACATTGCAATGCCAAACGACAGTTTCACCCTCATCAGACACCCACTGGCAAGTTCGCACCGGGTAGCACTTGGACGTGGCAATCTAATCCAGGACAGAAAACATGTGTGACATTGCAAGAGCGTAAACGCGAGTCGTGATCCATTGGCATACAATAGTCGTAACAAATAAAAAAGCAAAAGAAAACATGCCAGAACATAGATAGAAATATCGTAAGAAATATTAAATGACCAAATAAACGTGTCTAGCATTGAAAGATGATCAACATCGCCCCGCAACAAAGGACACGAACCGATGGAACTGACGAGCATCAAGCATCGTCCGAGTGCGATAGATATTGCCTACGAGAGGAGCGAGCGAGTAAGCTAAAACCCTGTATCATCGGAAGCGCGACTTTTGGGAGTGAAATGGCGCGGAAGGGGGAGATGGATGTTGGAGATGGAGATGGAGAGATAGTCCGATTAAAAGAGAATAGAATAGAAAAAAAGATGAAAACGATCAAATCAGCATTGAAGTCCTTTAATCACGATTCGGGGTGTCGACAGGCCAGACGTTGCCGCCTTCCCGACTGCGATCCGTCGTCCGCGACGGCAAAGGCACGGAGGGGGCGCTGGTATTTTGTGCCGCGCGCATCTCTTCGATGCCACGTTTCACACCAGATATCATGCGATCTGTTCTGCCCAACAGTACCTCCATGGAGGCCCTCTGTTGTTCAAGCAATTGCAGATGATTCTGCATATCGCTGAGCGTCGGCACGCTGGGGGTACCTCCGCGCTGGCCGTGTCCAGGAGAGGACGCACGCGGAGAAGATTGCCTCCCAGATTGTCCTGATCCACCGGGGAACACGGATGCGGGGTGACCTTGCGCAAGGCTATGGGGAGGCGGCAGCTGGAATCCTTGCGCCGGAGATGCGGTCGCCTGCTGGTGCGCTAATGGCGATTGCGTTCTGCTGGGCGGATTGCCGTACTGGAGATCTCCAGGACCTCGAGATGGGCCGCGAATGCCAAAGCGGGAGCCGTTCTTGTCGCCACTTCTCAACGCATCGTTCAATGGCGGGAGGTCAACCCTTCCCCCACTCGACCCATAGGATCGTTGGTTTCCGAACCCTTCGTAGCTTCCTCCTCTGGCGCTCGCCGAATCGCCCGCTGGAAAGTTTCCAGCAAAGCTTGACGGAGATCCTTGCTGCTGCTGCTGTTCCGTCCAGCCATGCGATGTCGACGGATCTTGGTTGTCGCGCCTGCGCTGCCTGTCCCCCCTTCCCTCGTCGACATCCATGTCGACGCCGCTCATCTCGGGTGCTGAGCGCCTCGACTTCTTTCTGCTGCGGTTGTCCGACTCGTCGTCCGTAGTTTCTTCCCCAACACTCCTGTCTTGGCCGTGGCCCTGTGACCCACGTCCGACGGCGACTAGAGCTTCGGCGGCGGCTTGATCAGTCATGCGATTTTGCCCTGGGCCCTGTGCTTGAGAGGACATCTGTGTTTGACCTTGAGGACCTGCGGCGGGGACGCGTTTCCGTCGCTTGATAACTGTTTTCTTCATCGAGTTCGGCCGGTGGGTGCCATGGAGCTTGTAATAGAGACCTGCAGGCGTGGAAGCGGTGATGAGCAAAAATTCGGTTCAAGTGAAGAGAAGGCAGGAGAGGGCGGGGATGTGATTGGTTATCAGACAAGATAAGATTGATTAGATGCCACGCATCCGATTAGATTCAAATGCCGCGCGAAGGGCGTGGGAAGCGGGGAGAAAGCATGGGAGATAAGATGCGAATCGAGGAGAGGCACTCACCACACGCGTTGCAAATGTTGTTGCCTGCATCGTCGCGTCGCCAAAGGGGCGTTGTGCTCGTCTTGCAGTTCGCACAGCTCAGCGCACCCACCGCGCGCGCACGGCCTGTTCGCGGCCCGCTCGAGCTCCCCGGAGAGCCTCCTGCCGCGCTCCCAGAGGCATTTTTGAAGGTCGTTTCCCCGCCTGCGGCGCTTCCGCTATCTGATGGCGAATTATCCTGAACGTCAGTCAAATCCATCTCGAGGCGAGCTGCATTGTTGAGCACGTTGTTGTACGTCGGGCAACCCGCGCACGCCGACGTGCCCCCCGTGCCGTTGCAACGCCCATCGCCAGGACACGTACCCTGTGCGGCCGGCTTCTGCTGCTGCTGCATCCGAGGTGAGGAATGCTGCTGCTGCTGCGTTTGCTGCTGATTGTTCATGGTTGATTTCGACGCCGCTGGCGCAAGAACGGAAGGAGGGGACGCAGACATTCGTCTGGCGGAAGAGTTTAGCGGCAGCGATCCAGTGCCAGCTGGAGGGGGAGATGTGCGCGAAAGTGAAGGTCGGGGCTGTCTCCTTGATTTAAGATAGAGACCTGGACAAGAACACGCGGTATATGATCAGCATACACACTCTTGTAAAGCGTATCATCATGAAGATCAAAAACGAAGCAAGCGCAAGTCAAACAAACACGACTTCGCAATGCTGCAAGGCCCCGTCGTCACTGCCTACGCAGAGACGTAATGCAGACACGTGTGGATCCGCTTTTGAGGCGTATAAGAAGCAGTCGAGATGCATCTTGCGAGCACGAAAGAAGAGCGAAGGTTGCAAAGATGACTCACCGCAAGCGTTACAGATTAGCTTGCCGTCGCCGTCTCGACGCCATTGGGGGGTCTTCGCGACATTGCAGTTGGCACAGTGTGTGGTAGCAGTGCTTGATTCGGGTGTGTTTAATGAAGGGGCCGATGCACCGTTGAGAGAGGTGGTTTCCATGATCGGGGGCGAGAAGCGGAGGGGATTTGCGCTGGAGGGGCGCAGGCTAGGGTGGAGATGAAGGGGGTCCTGGGGGAAGGCGTCGAGAGTGGGAGAGTGGATCGGGCTGAGCTGCATCCTTGATATAGAGCTGATGTTGTTTTGGTGGAAGTTCATGACTGGAGACTCGAGGACGACGGGGGACATTTTATGAGGAGGCGAGTGCCGCGGTGAGGCGAACGAGACGAGATCCGCGGAAGGCTCCGTTCTCCCGACAAATCGCCTGCAAAAATGCTGCGAGGGCGGGAATCGAACTTGCGACGCTGCAAAGACGAACGGCGGTCGCTGGCTGTGGGGCGAGGACGCGGAGGAGATCAGGTTTGGCTTGCTGAGGAGGACGCCGCCAGAGCGAGCTTTCAACAGATGATGACCAGACACATTGGTCAGCATCTCCCACGCTCGCAGCCAATCAGAAGCCGTGCGTTTGGAATGCGATAAGATTACATCTGGGATCTGGTCTGATATGATTACGATACACGCAAACACGTTCCCCGCTCATCAGATCAGCCATCTCCATCCAACATCGCGTTTCGCATCTTCGTCAAACCGTATCTTTCTTGCACAGCGCTCGGCCAGTGCCTCTCTCTCACTCGACTCCGTCCTCATGCTCCTCCCGGTTCCCCACGACAGACAGAATGCGTCCTTCGCGCCATCCTTTCGTAATCGAACTCGAAGGCTGGGAGAGACCCATCCAAACCCTCTCGGCTTCTCACTCGATCCCACTCTTCTTTGGGCGTCCCAGCTTCCCTCCTTCGCCGTCCCCAGTTCCTCATTCTTCCCTTTCCAGGCCCCCTTTTCTCAGCAAGAGCAATTACATGTCCGATCTCTCACAGCCTGTTCATCGTTTTTTCGCGACACAAGAGCCTAATGCCATGCATGGTTGGCACAGCCTGATGCCTGCCCTCTTACTTTCCTTCCATGACCTTTACCCGATCGTTGATGTAACAGATGCGTCCACCATTAGTCTATCTTGACTGATCGACGCGAAGATTTTCCCTTCTGTTCGTGTTCTTGATTTGACGTCACATATCACATGGTGCACAGAGGGCCTGACATTTGTCCCTAGACGCTCACTCTCCGATTCTCGGAATCCAGCGCGTTTCAGTGTCGTGCAACGGAAGACGGGACAGGCGTCACAGATTTCGGAGAAGATTATGCCTATAGCCGTTCAAATTTGATCCCAAAAACTCAATCGCCTGGGGTCGTGCCAGTGAAAATGATGCACGCGTTAGGCACCAAAGAGTAGTTCTGCTTCAAACTCTAGGACATTGGCGATGTATTTGTTTGCTAGGTGAGAGAGTCCGATCCGCAAATTTCAGAGGCGAGAGTTATTTGATCTGAGGAGAAGTTTGAACTAAGAAGAAATTTTCTAGATCATCGCAACACACGAAGAACCACGATCTGTGCGCTCAGGCTACTTCTTGCTCGCCGCAAGCACTGCTCTACTGGTCAGTAGTTGTAGATGAACAAAAAGGTCGAGGTGCTCCGAAGATGATCGAAGCCGGAAGGTGTGATATGATATACCGTACTTGTCTTCAACAAAAGAAGAGAATAATGTCGTGCTTGAGTATCGATCACTTCTGAGACCTGATCACTCTCCGAAGCGCTGTTTAACGTTTGCTGAAGCTTTGTGTGCGGAATGGAGTCACCCACTGACGTTCGAAGCCCGCCGATCACTTCCATCCCGATCACAGTCCCAAACAGGAAGCTGTTTGGCGACGTCCACAGCAGCAAACAAGGGCTGTGCCCCGTCAACACGCGCCTGCATCCTTCACTGCCTCTTCCACGACGTGAGCATCGACGACGAGCAGCAGCGCATGACGAGCTCGAACGCTGGAAAGACACTGGGTCCGTACGCGAACATCTGGACGGCGACGCCGATGCAAGGAAAGGCCCCGCCCAACGGCATGCATCCTCCAAGGATTCACCGCGCAACCCTTCTCCACCGTTTCCTACCACGAGCCACACCGCTCTCGAGCTCCAGCAGCTCGCCGTCCGCGGATCCATCTCTATCGCAGAGGGATGTTTCTGTTGATGGCGGAGGCACTAGCAGTCATAGAACACCAACAACACCTGCAACTCGCCCGCAATCGCAATCTCAGACCCAACCCGAGCCAGATCTGCCCGCGTCGTCCCAGGCGCAAGTGCAGACGCTCACCCCTCTGCCCCTCGCCGTCATGCCGGACAGCAACAAGCTGGGCACGACGACGCGCCTCTTACTGCAAGACACCCAGGCGCACATGGAGAAGTTCGCCGCGCGGATGGATGCGCTCGGGGCGCACGTGGAGCAGAGTCTCCGTGAGATCCAGATGTGCCGCACCGCGACGGAGGGGGCCAGCCAGAAGTGCGTTTCCGAGGTTGTCGACGTTGGTGAGTGCGATGCCGTCCATTCTCCCAGCAAATATTTCTCCGATACACTGCCGTTGGCTGACTATATGCGCCATGTATGCGTCTTCTTCTCCACGCCTTCCAGTGTATAAATGCCAGTCGAATTTCATCAAGAAGCTCGAGGCAAACAACGACGCGGTTCAAAAGCAGGGGGATGCGATCGACCGGCTACGCACAGTACGTTCCTTCCGTTTCACCTTGGCTCCCGTCACATCTTTTCCCCCTGTGCAGGACTACGACAGGCTCATCAAGCTCTACGAATCGCACACCTCAATGTATGCATCGCAGGCAACGGCCATTCAAGAGGTGCAGAAGCAACAGGTCCTGCTCATTCAAGGGATCACGCCGCTAGAACCGCTTGTGAAGTGCATCTCCCCTCAAACCGAGAACGTGGTGCTTGGTTTAGGCGCGAGGCTTAGTGAGGACCTTCAGAAATCAAGAGATGCTATTGAACGACAGGCGGTGAGTTTTGAAGACTCGTCTTCGAAACTGTGCACCGTCGAGAAGAGGCTCAATCGAGTGGAAGATCAACTTGCTGACGTCTTGGTTCTGCTTCAACGGTTGTCGAACAAGCCCTCAGCGACACCACAGAAGACTCCAGTTCAGAGTCACCGCAAACGCCATAACCCAGATCGCTCACCATTCTCACCTCAGGCTAAACGGCAACGCATATACCCTGATAATACTCACAGAAACCCTGCAACTGAGTCTTCTGATCTTTTTCGTCAAGGTGAAGAAGGAAGTGGTCCTCTGTATTCCTCTTCCACACTATCAAGCATGCCAGACAACAGCGGGAACTCCTTGCCCTTACGTCTACGTGCTACCACGAACAGTACGAGAGGTACGACAGGACGACGGGCTACTATAGCGCCGGCTTTGAGGGTCTCACCAGTAAGCAAACGATCTGACTCTACGACGGGAAAGCACTCGCACAGACATACTATACCGCCGAGAGAGGTCTCCGCATTGTCAGAACCCTATTTCGCTAACCCGACATTGGCGACAGACGAATCTATTCTACCATGGTCCCTACGCCCCAGGAAGTCCTCTGCCGTCCCGAGCGATCCTCTCGATGAAGATTTGACTCTCCCACTTGAAGCCCCCGCGGACGTCTTTCGAACCTCTTCAAACAGCAAGCGCCGCGAAACTGCCAAATGCCAAGGCAAAGAGAACGACGCGCTCTCCGCTTCTAGCATTAATGGCTCACATTCAAAGAAGATTAACAGCAAGAAGTCTCGTCGAAGCACAAATGCCCCGGACGTGTCTATTAGTCTCCGCTCGCCGATTCCCAGTCCGTTCGTTCCGCCGCCACCCCCACAGACGCAGACACAGACCCAAACGGACGCTAGTCAGACTCAGACGCTAGTCCCTTCTACCGGCTCGATGGTCCTCTCCACTGGTACGACGCATACACCCAACGCGGATCCAAGCAACGCACCCACACGAGAGGTTTCCTTCTTCCTTACGTTTGATAGCTCACAGGCGACTTCCCAGACCTTCACGCAGGTGGCATCGCAAGTTCAGGCGAAGTTGAGCACCGTGGGCAACGATACTCCCGTCGCGGACGGAACTGAAATGAAAGCTAGCTCGACGGCAGGCCAGACGCAGTTGCCCTCCTCTGGTGCCGACATGAGTGGGAAATTGGCAAAGCAAGAGCTCACTCTCGCCGCGGCGCTGTTCCCGGAAGCCAATTTGTTGACTGCGAATCGACCGGTGAGTAGTAGTAGCTTTTAATGCCGCTCAAATTGTAATTGGTGAACTATTTTCTCGAAGATGTTTGACTCTTATGGGCGGCCAAAACGCTACCTTTCGTTGGATCCTGGGGAACACGACGACGACGACGGCACTGTTATCGACCTTCTGGACGAGATGATGGAAGATTGAACGATGAAGAAGAGTTCATACACTCGAGACTTAGATTTCTGCTTCTCCGGTCCTATTTTACAACTATAGCTTTGTCCTTCGTAATGGGCTATTTCTGCGCTGTTCTGCATCACAATCGGTCCTTCAATCAAGATTCTCGTCTTTCGCTGGATTTTCAAACCTGCGTGCTAGTCGCTGAATTTGCCGATGTAGATTTCAACAGGGGCGCCCCCAGCACCAGGTACGCGTGCGATCTCCTCAAATGCGAGGCCGATGTCCTTGATCATGCTCCACAGCGTACGTTCATCAGGATGCCTTTCCTTGTAAGCCAGCAGCACCAAGGGGGGCTTGCGGCGTCCCTCACTACCGTCGGGAAGGGAGGATAGCTTCTTCAATGTCCCTACGAGTGCAGGAAAAGACGCTGTGTTGTACGTGACGTCTGCCATCCTGTTGAGTGATGTTCAGTGGACCCACCAAACACGCGTGAAGTCGGAAACGTACACCACCAGATCGACCCCCTCAGAAATTTCCGCAGGGAGCAATTCGTCTTCCCAATCAAGGACCAGAGGGCGAGGTGCGAAATCTTTGAGCGCCGTCGATGCATTGAGCCCTACGTTCTTTTCGATAATCTCCATCGCGGATGCTGACAAACGACGGTAATATTATTGTACACACGAAGATGCGTGATAACATGCGCATCAGGTGCGTTTTGGATTCGCAAATTGAAGGCCCTGCCACTCACGCAAATCGGACGCGTAAATCGTCACTGCAGACTCATTGCCCGGGCGGTGTAGGAAGACGCGTAAGAGGGCAGCCAGCACGATGGACACGAGGCCAGTCCCAGCACCTGATCACAAGCAGTAAATATCAGTAAATCTGCAAGGCAGAGATAAGCGATGAAAAGTGCAAGGCAATCTGCTGACCTAGTTCGAGTATCATGTTTCTTGAAGGGCCGTCAGAAAGGGAGTGAAGAAGTGGAGATACGGCCGTGTTCGGGATTTCGGGATTTATGGTCGGAAAGGTGTCTATCAGCCACTTGGATAAACCGACACCACTATCCCAGATTTTCTAGATCAGTTTAATCTCAGAGATGCACTCAAGCGTAGAAGGAACGACGACCACCTTGTCTAAATCGAAAGATAGGTGTTCCAGGATGCGCAACGGTCCGATTTTCACATTCTCTGCTGAATCCGAGCTCACCGATAAATTACTCGGAAATTTCATTAAACGCTCGACGTTCTTTTGCCTATCGCTGTCCTGTTTCCTGGATGGCTTGGAGCTGAAGAGGATGGGTAAGGATAAGACAGGAAGGGGTCCTTTTCCAAATCCTGATACTGGCGCCGAAAAATCGACGGTCAGATTTGAAGGGATTGAATTCGACTCTGGCGGGTTAGAGCAGAGTAGGATCTGCCACGATTGACCGTGTTGGATACCCTTCGGAGGAGGAACTGACACTTCTTTGTATGCATTCGCTTCTCGCCATGTTGTAAGTTTGGTTGGTTGGAATAGTGAACCAATTCCGCCATTCGAGTCGCATTTTACCCAAGCAAAATAGATGTCCACATCTTCGTGATAATATTCGGTGCGAAGGTCATTTGTTATCTGCGGTGTTATAGGAATGTGCTTTCCGTGTTCAGTGCTCCAGTGAGAGGGAGGTGGTCGAAGAAAGGACAAGTAAAAGAACATGAAGGTTCGGATTGAGATCGCCACAGCACAGCCTCAGTAATCGTTCGTCGAAGGACCCAAATCCATCCTTCGCATTTATTCAGCAGTCAAGCACAGGAGGCATTCCATACAGTAGTCTATTTTGAGCGGCGCTTTAGATGATACAATGTTTCTGGCTGAAATAGCTCTGCCTAATATATGGGATAAAGTACTAACTATTCTTCAATTTTACATCTTCGTCTTCGTCTTCATAGTCTGCACGCAAAGCATCCCAAAACGAAGGTCCATACTTCCAGTATATTGCTCCGAACGCGGCGCCGCCAAGATGTGCCCAATGATCGAACATTCTGTAAATTCCCGAATCGAATTGAGCAGACATAACAAGAATTACGAAGATACACTTACCTCCATCCTCTGATTATACCAAGAACGTCTAACGCAACCATCCCGCCCACACCCCATTGTATTGGTATTGAAAGAGGGAGAAAGAACATGCTAACTTCAGCATCCTTGTAGGCGAGTGCGGTCATGGTCACGAGAGCGTAAACACCTCCAGATGCGCCAAGAGAAGGAAGTATGTCATTAGGAGGGCGAGGAGTCGAGAAAAATCTTCCTGAACTTGAATTTGATGCGTTCTTCGTCGTCGAAGATAAGTGTTTAATTATGCGAGGAAAGTGGATACGAGCCGCAACCACGTGCGAGACAAGGCCGGAGAATAAGCCGGCTATGGGATATTCAGTAACATTTTTTTTGTTGTGGGAGTCAAGCAACAGACCTGAGATGAAAACCGCGAGAAGATGGTATCTAGGTGTAGATTCGAGAGTCCCATCTGGATTTTGTGCCTGCCGTTGCGCAAGGAAATGACCCGAGGCGGAACCTGACGAGTTTCAGGATCTTGTCATCAAAACAAAGAAGTATAGGTATGCTAACCGAAACTTGTAAGTGCAATAGTATTAAAAGCAAGATGAACGAGGGACTGGTGGCTGAGCAAGATAAGTTACATGTAGTTATTGTCAGGAGCCACAGCATGAGAATGAAATACCTAAACATGCTCGTCAGTAGTGTTGTCGCCCGTCCCGACAGAGGGTGATGCATAAATCTCGCTGCCATGACCGGGTGTAAGCGGGGGATCTGCCATGCAACCCAGACAGCGGCGTTCAATGCGCCAATTTGCCAGGCGAGACGTCCACCCTCTGATGCGTTGAGATACGAGGTCGCGACTTGAGCATAAGTCCATACGAAGAAATTCGAAATCATCTTCGGCAATGGTGCCAAAGCGTCCTGGAGCTTCTTGACGTTGTTTTGAAGTTTCTTAACATACAAATTAGCGAGAACATAAAGATAGAGGAAATGGACAAACATACTTTAGCTAGACTGAATTGCCTTGCTCGACGCATGTCCTCGCTTGAGACGGACATCCCTGTCAAGCTCCACCCTTTTGCAGACTCCAACGCTTCTTTCCAATGCTCTGTATCTTCTTCAGAGAATACGGCAGCAAGGATGAAGCTCAAACACATTCCCGTCGTTGCAAACTACGAGCCTAAGGATCAGCGAATTGTGACAACGGGAACAGCGAATTGTATGGCACACACTAAGATCTGACGTCCAATTTTTGGCTTGTTCAGACTCCGCATGAACGTCTTCATGTCGTAGGTAGGATCATCCTTCAAGAGTTCTTCTTTGAAAGATGGCGTACGACTCTCGAGTCTGTGCGATAGATGTTCTCCTGTAATTTGGGGGTTCCTCTCGTTCACGCGAGGAAAGCGACGAAGCGGTGATGTGCGGAACGTTGCTCTGCATGCTGGACTTCGTAAATGTACTGAACACCGTAATGAGCGAGATGATAGAGATGAAAACATGAGAGGAAGAGAGAAATATTTGGACACGACACGCGTGCTTGCGCATGCGCATTGACACGGCCGGAGGAAGTGCGTGACTGAAACGGCTTTACCAACGACCACCACCTTCTCGCCATTATCTGTGTATATCCTCAATCAATGACCTTGCCAATGGAAAATGAAAATTTGGATCATTCTAAGCTCATTCGTCTCCCTCCAGACTCCATACGCGTCGAGGACCCAGACGAAGAGGTTAGGACAATATCGGATGCTTCTGACTATTCTTCACTTCGATTTCAAGTTAGATATTCCTCTTGTACACTGATCTGCGCGCAGGTGAAGTGCAAGATGGTTCTACTCCATTCACAGGTCTTGGTTCGGTGGATTCGAAGGCGGATGTGCTCATAGTATCCTTCAACCTCCCTCTTCATGAACCTCCACCACCTCCACCCGTACCCACGAACGACAACTCCCCTCCGCACAGAAAGAGAAGGCCACCGAGGAAGAAATCAGTGCAGATCGAGCAAGAGACCTTCGAAGTTGAACTTGTACAAGACAAAACAATATTACGGTCAAGAAAGGGCGATACCGGTGAATAAGTGCTATCAATGAGCTCTCTGAGCTTCCAGGAGTCTGATAAATTTCGGATTTGTTGCCCAATAGGCAGTGTCCTGTGGAGAATAACGTGAGTGAGACTTACATCTTTCCCTTTCCCTCTCTCTATTACAAATGACATAATTACGAGGCGCATGTAGGAGGGAACTTTGCGGTAGACTTATCCTCCAGTTATGTACTAAACCTGAAACCGGTGATACCTTGTTCGATTTGGACATGTTCAAAAAAAGCCATATCCTCGAGATTGGGTGCGTTATCATATGCTTCGTAACTTGTGTACTAAAATACACATCACAGAGCGGGGACAGGCCTCATGGCCTTAGTTCTATCTCACTGGACGAAATACTACACCGCGACGGACTTGAATCACCTCGTTCCCTTGATACAGAAGAATATCGCACACAATTACTCGTACGTCACGGAAGCGCTAAGTCATCACCTCAAGGATCCTCGTAAAGGAAGGACTTCGACAGGACGGATTTCCGTTGAAGCTCTTGACTGGCTCGATATCCACAACGCACCTTTATCTTCCCGACTAAGATTGTTCCCTCCGGAACTACCTGGTGTAGGAATCGCCGACATCATATTTGCGGTGGACTGTGTCTACAACTCCTCGCTCTTGCCTCCGCTTGTGACCGTTCTCAACCACTACGCAGCAACCGATCGCACTCGCGTTGTCGTGGCGGTGGAACTGCGCTCGGAAGACGTTCTGCGCGAGTTCCTCGAGCTTTGGATTGGCAGTGGCAAATCGTCATCGGACAACTCGGACGAGTATCATTGGGTGATCCACCGGATATGTGGTGACGCTTGGATGGACCCTTGCTTCGCTGTTTGGGTTGGCTGGAAGAGCGGCGCAGGAGCGCATGCCGAGGCTGATTTCAGCAATCACTGAGCTGGGTAACTCTTGCTTGTTGGTTTCTCAGACCTTTACTAAGTGCGTTTATCGTTCTATGGCTTGGGGCAGCTCTTGGGACGTGCAAGGTTTCTTGGACATGGCGACCTGCAAGGCCCTTGGCAACATGTTGAGATGTCGTCTCATTTGCCCTCGGAATATTTTCTTGTCCGTCTATCCATCTGGTGTTTCTTGCCAATCAATCTTTTCGAGTTGAATTTGCTTCCGTTGAATCAAAGATCGGGATTTACCAGTGAGTGCGTACATTTCAAATGCAAGTCCTTGATTACCTCTCCTCGCGAGTTGCGAGTTGCATTACCAGAGTATCCAGGCAGATCCGTCGATACTTTGAACTCTCCGTTGTCACTTCAGTGACTTCACTGTCATTTCAATCAATCCTTCCATGCAAAGCAGAGGCGAAGGTCAACTCAACAAAATTGATCCCGAACTCGACTTCTGAGCTCATGACCCAAGATAATTACGAGGTTAATATTAGACGATCGACCGTTTGGCTCCGATGCGACGTAATTCACGTAAACCGTGCAACAGGCATCTGCGACAAGAGGACAAGAAAAGGTGAAGAAAGTTGTGAATGAATTGTATTGACGTATTGCTTGGCGGCAGTCTCCGTCAGACCCCGAAAGGAGTTATTTGTTACGTATCGACCTCCATCGAAGGCACCGAGCTCATCTTGTCGTCCAGTTTCGTCTGCACCAGCCACCTCACTCATGACCTCCCCACTGGCCGTGCGCAGTACACACTCTCACCGATCGCCATGAAACGAGCATAGAGGTGAGCGTCATCGTCCGCTAATTAGGCTTTAATCTCACTCTCCTCGACGAATGCCAGTGTTTGAACAGCCGAGCCCAAGCCAGCCGCTGCCTAATCGGGGCTGCGGATAGCAGTTCTTTTTCAGCTTGGCCGTTCGCTTGTTGCGCCAGACCAGTCGGCAGCGAAATACTTGGCTCTTGCGGTTTCCTACAAAACGCCCTGGCCGAGGGACTTCCCCACCCGCTTTCCTTCCGTCCATCCCCCCCTTTTCCGTTGGTTCGCACTCGCAGCAGTCGTGTGCTCAGCTCCGCAGCACACGATATATACAGGTCGCGTCGCTGGCACTTCAGCGAGTCTGTCAAGAAACCAGACGCGTCTTGCGACACGCTCATCCATCGCGCGGAACCTCTACTCATGCTGGGTTCTCTTCCACCATGTACTCTCGCTTTAATCCTCTCGCTGGCGTTCGAGGTTTTTGCGATTCCGAGCGCGACACCGCTCGATACACGGACGATGCAAATTAAGAAGAGGTCTACGGTGGATTGGAACCAGGGGGATAGGCTGCAACGGGAAAGGGAATGGTTGAATGCGAAGTATGGAAAGGGAAGTGGGTTGGAAAGGAGGCTTTCGGGCGTGAACCTCTTGGTGGACCAACAGAGGGATTCCGCGTATTATGGGTCTATCGCAATTGGCACCCCACCTGTCGCGTACAATGTGCTATTGGATACAGGTTCATCGTATGTATGCAGTTATTCTTGAGGAGACATGTTCTGATATCGTGTTCACGTCTATCAGAGATCTCTGGATACTGGACGCGGGATGTACTTCTGGATGCTCAGGCCTTCCTACGTTCGACCACCAGGCGTCCTCTTCGTTCAAGAATCTATCAACGCCATTTCAGATCAAGTACGGGAGTGGATCTGCGTCAGGGACATTAGTGCAGGACACCGTAGACCTCGCGGGCTTTGGTGTGATGAATCAGACATTTGGTGAGTAGAAAATTTATTTCAATTCTTTCTAGTTCTGGGATATACTGACGGTTGTCGACAGCGTTGTGCAACCAGATATCCAAAGGTCTTCTTACAGACCCCGTATCGGGACTCATGGGTCTTGCGTTCCAGTCCATTTCGACTTCGGGAGCAAAACCAATCTGGCAGACATTAGTGGAAAGCGGGGTGTGGGACGAGCCCTTGATGACTTTTCAGCTCTCTCGGTACGGTTCACTGCTATCTTTCATTCATGCACCCTTAGAAAGTCTTCTTTTTGCAGCCACATGGATTCGACACGCGACGAAGATCCTGGAGGAACTTTCACGTTGGGTACGTTTAGACCCTGTCTTCCAATCCAACTACAACTGACTTTGAAACTTTGTAGGGACACTGAATAGTAGTCTGTACACCGGAGACATCGACTACCAGGATATTCCGGCGGACGATGAAACTTATTGGATACAAACGCTGACCAGTAAGTTCCCTCTCCGTTGCGCTAACCTATTGTTCTCATCTCTTGCCTCAGGTATCACTGTGCAAGGCAGCGAAGTGCTGCAGTCCAACACTTCGAGCGGCCCCCGCGCAGCAATCGACACTGGCACGACACTCGTCGGTGGACCCTCCTCCGTCATCTCCGCCATGTACGCCCAGATCCCCGGCTCGCAGCCCGGCACCGGCCAGTACGAGAACTACTACCTCTACCCATGCTCGACACAGGTGAACGTGACGCTTTCCTTCGGCGGGAAGAATTGGGCCGTGAGCGCGGATGACTTCCAGCTCATCGAGGTGTCCAGCACGCTATGTCTGGGCGCGTTCTTCGAGCTCGACACGAGCGGGGGCACGCCAGACTGGATCATCGGCGACACGTTCTTGAAGAACGTCTACTCGGTGTTCCGCTACAACCCGCCTTCGGTTGGCTTCGCGTCGCTCTCGAATACGGCGCTGGCGATGAACTCAGCGAATGGAGCTGTACCAGAACCCACCATCGGTACGGTTTCAACGCAGATCGTCGCGACAAATTCTGGTGCTCCAGAGTTTGCAGATCCGCCTCTATACGGCTTGCTTAGCCTGGCCCTATGTTTTGTCGCCGGGTTCTTTGTTGTCCTGGCTTGAGTATTTGATACCCAAGGGCCACTGTACTTTACTTACAATATACGCTTACGCCTTTCTCACCTATCTGCATGGATTCACTTACGTTGTAATAAGCATTGATCACCATCTACCTTGGGTTGCATTTTCGACTACTTTCTCTGGCTCCTCACTCATATTCCCTTCGTGTTAAGATTCCAAGCTACATTATGGATAGACTTTGTACTAAGCAAATGTTATGAACGAAACCAATGAACTTCACTTGAGAATCAAGCAGCGAGCATCGCCAATTTACGCACTCGATGGTTTAGTAGGTTTCGGCATGCAAAGCACGTTTATCGGTACTCATAAGGAGTCTACTAGTAGTGCACATGATTGTACAACAGTAAAATACAGAGATGACGAGAATAATATAGACCGAAAAAAGGAAGACAAAAGTAATAAATCATCGAGAAACGGCCTGCTCGCCACGGAGACGACGAGCAAGAGCGAGATCCTTGGGTTGGATGGTGACTCGCTTCGCGTGGATGGCTGCGAGGTTCGTGTCCTCAAACAGCGAGACGAGGTATGCCTCTGACGCCTCCTGGAGCGCCATGACGGCGGAGGATTGGAAGCGGAGGTCGGTCTATAGAGAATGACTCATAAGCACATCGAGTCACAAACAGATAAGAGGGAAACGCACCTTGAAATCCTGAGCAATTTCACGAACAAGACGTTGGAAGGGGAGCTTGCGGATGAGCAGCTCGGTCGACTTCTGGTAGCGACGGATTTCACGAAGAGCGACAGTTCCGGGCCTGAAACGATGCGGCTTCTTCACACCACCAGCGGCAGTAGCGGGGTTCGTCTTGCGAGCCTGCGACTTGGCGGCGAGTTGTTTACGGGGCGCCTTGCCTGTGGACGGTGTCAAGAAAGGTTAAGAAAGTAAAATATTGTTTACTCACCACCGGTGGACTTGCGTGCGGTTTGCTTCGTGCGGGCCATTGCTGATGTTGCTTGAGTGTGGTAGTGGTGGTTGGTGTTGAAGAGCGACGGCGGGGTGACTTGACCTGCGACTCGCTTCGTCTCTGCTTTATATATGCGCGCGACAAAGATCATCACGTGACCGCTCTCTCCGCGTTGTGTTGGGTCAAAACCTTATTCTGCGCACCGCCACTGTCCACGGCCAAAGAAGAAACTCCCTCGTCGCAGTCGTCGTCACCGCCAACACACACTCAACCACCACCACTACCACCACTCAACTACTTCAACAATGTCTGGACGCGGAAAGGGTGGAAAAGGACTCGGCAAGGGCGGCGCTAAGCGTCACCGCAAGATTCTCCGTGACAACATCCAAGGTGCGTCGGTGTCTTCATGTTCTCAACGCCAGTCCTAACAGCTTCTCAGGTATCACAAAGCCTGCCATCCGCCGTCTCGCTCGCCGTGGTGGTGTGAAGCGTATTTCCGGCCTCATCTACGAGGAGACCCGTGGTGTTCTGAAGATCTTCCTCGAGAACGTGAGTCGCCTTCTCCTGTCTTTGTCTGATGACTCTTGCTCACCTATTTCTTCAGATCATCCGTGACTCAGTAACATACACAGAACACGCCAAGCGCAAGACTGTCACCGCCCTCGACGTTGTCTACGCTCTCAAGCGATCAGGGCGCACATTATACGGTTTCGGTGCATGATTGTCCACTGTATTTCTAGTGTATTTCTCTTGTCTTTTTAGTAGTGTATCTGTATCATCATCGGCATATCTTATTCTTTCAATTCTATCATCAAACATCGAACCCTCTTGCTTGTGTGTTAAGGCTTCAATGATGTGTGAACAGTATGGAGTCTATCTATTTCAAGTTTACGATGTTCTGTGTGTAAATTTCACAGGAACATTACCAAGTGTCAAGGTCATTACGAAGTGGGGTTCCAAAACTCTTGCACGCCACCCCTGATGGGTTTCGCTCGGCCGCAGAACTGGAATAATTCTCCAAGAGCGAAGCAAGTGCGTGAGGAACGCAACTGCCTCAATCTTCGCAAACTTGTGCCCAATGCACTGCCGTGGACCAATCGAAAAGTTCATAAATCCATCTATCGTATCAGCCGAGCCACGCGTCGGATCCTCGTCTGCCTGCTTTTCGTCCGTAAACGGGCTTCTTTCTTTTTCCAACCAACGTCGGGGGTTGAAATCGTTTGGTTCTGAGAACACCTCAGGGTCATACGCTACAATATCCAATTGTTTCGTCAATTACAGCCGTTTGCATATATCATGACACTGGCCGGCGGAAAGAAAGAAAGAAGGAACAAGAAGGAATTTGTTGGACTTAGCGAAATTCGACGTTCAGTCGGTGGTTTCATAGGGTGTGCGGGCGCCTACGCCATCGGGAGATCGCGGGAGAAATCGGAATGCGGGCGCTTCTGTGGATCCAAGCTCGCTGATTGGCTCGGAAACCAAGAGAAGTCCGCGGCGCACGGAACTGACGTCGAATTTCGCTAAGTCCACGAAATTGTTCTCTTTCGTTCTCATTTCACAAAATTTCCGGAGTGTCATGATATATGCAAACGGCTGTAAAAGGTATCTAGCAATCCCAGAAGAGTCTACGCACATAGACCAATAAAATCTCCCGAAACACTTGTGCCCTTCTTGATGTGAATTGTTTCTGTGCTTGACGGATCATCCGCGCATGGAATATTCAAGGTCGCATCTCTCACTGCATGGCGAAAGAGGGAAAATGCAGAGGCTGCTCATGACACGGAATACGTGAGATACTTCTGTAAGAAAGACCGGAGAAAAACACTCACGAAACATACGGAGACCCTCCAGGAAGCATGCTTGTACGACAGTCAGGGAATCGAAGTCGTCGAAGGTCTATAACGATATTATAAGCGACATAAGCATTTCAACGTCAAAAAGCACGACTTACAGGCTCTCGGTCTCCAAGAACATCGACGATTCCGCGGTAGACGTATTCTTGTGCTTCCGGATAGACCGCAAGCATGCCCATAGTGGCAGCAAGCGTGTTGGCAGTCGTTTCTGCGGGATCCATTAGATGATAAAACCGGCCTTCCGGTCGCTGCACTGACCATGACCTGCGAACATCTTCACAACGTTCTATCAGTTTATTGCATTTGATGTGGCAACATGTAGAAACTTACAAATCCGAAACAATTGCTGATAATTTCATCGTCACTCATGGAAACCCTCCCTTCACTGGCACCCATTCGCGAGTTTACGAGGCAACCAAAGACGTCTCTTGCCAAATCTCCAATCTCGTTTTCCGTCACGCCCGGTGTTGCACGGAGTATAGTAAGTTCATCCTCTCGTTGCTTGATCTTTTCCCGCATGACCATGTCGAACGTTGTGTAGGCTTCGTCAAGTCGTTTGAAGAACGGTAAGCCAATAGCATATAGAAGTTTCGGAGTCCTTGAACGCTCGAATATGTGGCTAGAAACCATGTAGATGACCTCCTGCAGAGTCATCATATTCTGGCTATCGCGCTTCTGTTCCTCCCAAGTCATGGACATTCCGAACCCATTGATAGCTATGATGAATAAAGCAAGCTATGTTTCGCCCTTCTTCAATTGTATTCTTTAACACATGGAATAATCTCACCTTGTGGGTGATCGAATTTACATTCACGACTCCGGTCGTCTGCACCGAGTCCCATCCCTCCTTGTCTATCATTTCCTCGTATACCTTTACTGTTGAATCCCAAACACCGCGGTACGTATTTCTGTTGAATGCCGGAGAGCAGATTCTTCGATGCCGTCTCCATTGTTCGCCCTCAGCTCCTATCAGATTTAGACCAAGAAGACTTCGAAAGTGTCAGGAGAAGTTACTTTTAGGCAGATACGACATTACAAACCAGAGATCTTTGGTCCCATTCGCGTCGTCAGTTCTTCCGAAACCGCCGTTCAGAGCGGCGATCTGACGGATCCCTTCAACGCTGGAGGTGAGAACCGAGGGTTTGCCGTACAAGAAAGGAGCTTGGATGATAGTCTTCAGATGCGCATGACGATAGACTGTCAAATTTTCGAAGAACGGTCAACTTCGTGTACATGGAACTGACGCGAGCCTCCGTACTCGAGTTCCTCTTGCTCCACGTAGATGATATCCCGTAGTGACGAAAGAGAGGCATGGGGGGAATCAATACGCTCCGAATCGACATGAAGGGGAACAATGTGATGAGCTTCGGCAGTTTCTTGTTCACAACATAGTCCTGAAGTAATAGAACATAAGGCATTGGAGATTCTACTCGAGCCAGCTACTCACTGAAGAGTATATCGCAAGCAAACGTTTGAGGACGTAGGCTAGCAAGAGCGCCGCGAAGACGTGAAGGAGCATGTTGGAGGACGCAGACGCTCGCCAAATGGACAAGGTGACTCTTTATACCTGGAGAGTTAGATCGTTTGTAGGAGCCGCTTCAATGGACCGAAAGCTAAAAATATTGAGCGGTTCGAGTATCATTGAATCTATAGCTGGTACAGAATCTCACGTTGATAGCATGACCGTTCCACAAATAACGCCCCTCCATAACGCCTGGGCTATAGGAACACGGTAAGTTCGCCGCAATACGGATATAACATACTTCACGACGCACATGATTTTCATCCATCTCAAAGCACCGAACTGACTGCCTACACCGTACACGTCGTTGAGCTCAATGACAGGCGCAACGGCGATACAAACGGCGACTCCCTTATAACGGTATAGACATCCGGCCAGGTGCTTTAAGACCGCAGCCACTTCATTCTTCTTGTCGAAGTTGGTGTCCCATGCTGATGCGATGTGCGGTGAATGAATCGAGGAAGTCGACCGATTTGAATCGTGCGTTCGCGGGTTCGTTTCTGAGGAGTCACAAGTTGCATCGAGGATACTAGTATGGTGTGTCTGAATTCTTTTCGAAAAAAGGTGCAAATAAGTCATCGTCGGAGTCGATCTGTTCGATTCGTTGAAATTCGTTCGCGAGGAAATCGAAACTGACAGAGAAGCTGGCTCGAAGTGACCAAAGTCAACGTTCGGCAAATGCCGTCGTGGTTTGCGGAGTTTTCCGAGCTGCAGACATTCTTTTCCGACTTTTTCAAGTTTCCCCCTTCTACCCATACTGCCAACGCGTTCTCGTTGAAGACAGATCGACTGGTCTCCGTGAAATCGTCGTCTTCGATAATCACACTCGAATGTCCTCGATGCTTACAAAGCAAACTTCAATTTCGCAAGCTTGGGTGTCTCTCTCTGACGATGAACCATGACATCAACGGCCCAAACCTCTGGGAAAGCTCGTTGTTCTTCTATTATACTATCATGGCTACTAGGGACGAGAAGGGAGCGCAAGAAGCAGTCTTTTATGAGATGGGGTGTTGATATGCCTGGCTTTCGCCGCTGCGATGCTCATTGCAACTTCGTTGTCATGACGCGGTTTTGTGGGTCGGTCAGTTTCAATGAGTCCAGGCAATCAAGGTGCGGGTCATGATTCTGTCTAATTTCTCCTAAACTCCAAAGAAAATGGTACGCTGACATCGATCTCTGTTCACGGTCTCGTTTCACCGGCGTATACGGCTAGAAAATATCATGTCGTTGGAACGTTATATCCAACAAAGATACTCTGCCACTTCATCTATCACACTTGCTTCTCTTCTGAAAGCTTCTTTCTAACGGCTATTCATTAGGCAGTGCACCGATACGATGGACTTTCTCCCGTCGTACTAAGACTTCACGGTCGTCTCCAAGGTCTGCGAAAGCGGGTGCAGATGGCTCCCTCTTGGACTAGGTCCTCAACGACGGCCGACCACCCGCTCTGCGCCTCTTCACATTGTCATCACAACGAGGCTCAAACTGGACTGAAATACGAATCTTTTGTCGTACGCGATTGCAAGCGCGAAGCTCCTGCTCTCAGAACATTGAACTTCACGCAAAAGGATTACGACGACCATCAAGTGCGCGTGCAGTTGTTGTCTACCCCGCCTTCATTGCAAGCCGATTTCGAAGGGCGCATCTCCCACCTGCATCCGCATTCGTCAAGGGCGGCATTGCTTGACTTGTCAGTATGAAATCTGAGTAGGCAAGAAAAGGTATAAAATGCATCGATGGAAAAGCTCCATTCCTCATCCCACTCCCTTTGCCTTTTCTTCTGCTCTGCGAGCATCCATTCTCCTTCCTCTTCTCTAAGATTTTCTTTCGTCTGCGACGATTTCAAGTTTCCCCCTTTCTCTACGTATTCGCCACTAAATCGACGCGTAGACTTACTACATTTTCTACCAAACATAATCCATCAATAATGTACACTGGCTCTCTCGTGTCGCTATTTTCCGTCCTTTTATTCTCATACGGCGCGAACGCACACGGTGTCCTGACGGCCATCTCTGGCACGAACGGCGTGACTGCACAAGGCTTTGGTGTCATCGCCAGCACGCCGAGGACGGGCTCGACTCCAAACCCTTTCGAGGTAAGAGAACGACTAGATTGTTGGAGGTGGTGGACCTATCACTAATGCCTATCTTGTCCTTTTTCCCTACTCTCTAGCAAGATACATCTATTATACGAACTAATGAAATTCAAAATGGTCAGACGGGAGTCTGTGGACGGACGAAAGCTGGAGGCAACAACGACGTGACCACACAATTGAACGGTCAGCTTTAATATTTACATAGTCATGAATCCCTTCAACTCAAATTATGAATGCAAACTTCTAGCTGCGGTGGCTTCGGGTCTTCCAACTGCTGCTGCAGATGGAACAGTCACAATGACTCTTCATCAAGTCAACGGCGACGGCGCAGGGTAAGTTATATTTTATTTAAACGCTCATTTTAAGCGTGCTGAGCATAGTCGGCTTTCAGTCCATATACTTGTGCTGTTTCGACAGACGCCACTGGCGACAACTTCATCGCCATGACCGTGTCGACCAACGTACCTGGAACGAACTCGAGGAGCAACGCGAAGGCGACGGATTTCCCGCTTGTAGCGCGTAAGCACCATTGTGAATATCTCTTGTGCCTCCAAGCTGATCATTGCCTTTTCATAATTGTTGTCGCATATATCAGAACTCCCTCCGTAAGTCGAGGTCTGTTTACTTATGCATAGATACTAATATGCGTCTAAATTAGTGGGACATCCTGCACTGGTGGTGCTTCTGGCAATGCCTGCCTCGTCCGGTGCACGAACTCCGCACAAGCGGGTCCTTTCGGTGGCTGCGCGGCAAGTGAGTTCTAATCATCTTTTCAACCGCGTAGAAATGCATTCTAAGATGCATTTTTCGCAGTCACTACTAGCAACTCCACCGCGGATACGACTTCAGACAGTGCTGTGAACTCTACCAGTACTGCTGATAGTACAGTAGCAGCTTCAACGGATACTGTGGCTGCTGCTGAATCCTCAGCGACCTCGGCGGCAGCAGTAGACGGGACCGCGGACGAAGATGTCGCAGAGTCGACCACGCCCGCGGGAGCAGTAGCTGCCGCACCGACTGGTGCTACAAACTCGAAGGGCAAGGGTCTTTTCGGAGGTAAACTCGGAGCGCGGGACAACTTAGAGGCGAGGATGGAGGAGCGTGTGCGCCGCTCGCGAGTCTTTGCGGGTCGTCGTTTCGCTAACTGATCGTAATTCGCGATATCGAGTTTGACCAGATAGCCCGTTTATTTGTGATACACGATGGTCCTGAGTATTTTCTGCAATTGAAGTATACACGTAGACGCTGTACATAGTTGCCTGAATTATGACCAAGGACATTCATATGCAATCGCCTTGAAAAGCTACCCTGTGACAGACGAATACCTAGTCACTAGAGGCATAATCAGACTTCGTTGAAGACCGTTCCGTGACGAAAGAGAGCGGAATTTCGTTCAAATCGTCCTGGTGGTCTGAATTATAAACATGGTTGATTGTTTGCAGTGAATCCGAGTTCGACAGTGGCTGTCTGCCTGTTCTCCTGCTGTCCAACTGCGTCGTTCCAGAAAGGTCCGATCCAAAGCGACGCACGTTGAATGTGAGTCTGTTGACGGCTATGCACGAGAGACTGAAGTATTTCAGTCGGCAAATAAGAATACGTGATTGAGAATGCAACGTACTGGACGGTGGGCCTGTAGTCAATATATTACTGAAGGTAACCTTAAGCTAAGTAAAATGACGACTCACTCAGCAGCGATATTCTTGATTTGTGACTAAGGAGGGGGTTAGATTAGTACAGAACACAGGGAGAAGATAGTCAATCTCACCGGTGCAAAAATTGTCATCAATGCCCAAGTTAAGTTGCAGCTGAATACGATCCTTTTGAACTTTTGAGAAACGCTGCTTCCAAATCATGGTATTTCGTACGTACATATAATACCACAGCCCGTCTCTGGCTATGCAATATCGTAGACTACTTGAGGACCAAGTGCGACACCTGAAGGCCTCAGAAAAAGTCTTGCAGATGATGAGCAAAAACATCGTGCTGTCGTAGCCCGATTGCATCAACTGATACGCTGCGGCTTGAAAGTTATTTCTACGTGGAGAGAGTAGATAGATCTTGTGAGCTTAATCATAATAAAACGGAAAATGACGCACAAGGATGGAGACGGCGAGAATCCGCAACCTCATGAAAACTTGTCAGTAAAGGTGAAGGACAAACGTTGAATTGCTTACTATGTAAAGTCCAGTTATTGAAGGTATCAGGAGGACCAGGCAACACGGTAGCTGAGGAAGCTGTCACAATACGACTGGATCAGTAAGGTGGTCAGACGTACGATGATGGCCAGGTGATAGGTATATCCATAAAGCAACCCCAAGTTCAGCAGAGAGATAAATCACGATGAACGCTCCGAGCCGCTTGCTCATATTATAGAGCGCAAAAACTCTACAAGAAACTTTAGCCAGATATAAGTAGTCGTAAAAAATCCCAAAGTACCGAACGCCAATCGCGATGTTCGGAGAAAACATCAAAACAATTCCCGTTGCCAGAGGCGGAAACAAGAAAGACTTTTGACATCTTGATAGCGGGTCATGTCTTGCTTCCTTCAAGTAATCAGGTAGGACTCACATCTGTGGAACACATGTATTGAATATAACTCAGCGAAAGAAATCCCAAACGTAAACGCACCTCGGCCGTGAAGACTGGTAATGTTAGTTCTGAAACCAAGGCCGATGTCATAATATGTTCGTGCATGATAGAAAAGTTCGACACTAACGCAACACCGTTACTCCGAGAGCGAAAAGGGCGTAGTAACGGTTCTGCAATGGCATAGTCAATAAGGTAAGAATGACCATAGGCGTTAAATATTTCGCTAATTACCACGAAATACAAGAGGGAGACTTCCAAGGGAAATCAATCTTTGTGAGCCAGAGTGTCTTCGAACAAACATGATACAGGCGACTCACCGAAATTCAACCTTCGACTCCATATGAATTGTACCTTGAAGCGAACTTCACGTTAAAGATGATAAGAAATTGAATTAGTAGATCCTTCACCTCATCAGGAATAGTGATCATGAGTTCATATGTAAATGCTGTAAACGCCGCGACTTGCACATACTAACCGGGTTTTAGCAATCTCAGTCCCTTCGTTTCAAGTTGGCAGAACGAACTTTCTTGGTTATCCTGCATTGGACAACCTTAGCCTTTATACAAGTAAGACGATGTGGTCAAACGAAACTCACAACTCCGGTCCAGCTTCAACTACTCCTTGTATAACCGACGCTAACTGGCTTGGGGGGATATTGTTCATCGTGAGCTTAGATCGCTTCCTTATTGCGCAAAGGATCGCAGTGGAAACAACTGAGCTGTCAGACGGTTCTGCAGGGATTTTATATTGAAGAATGGATTGCTTCCGTGTATCACAATATTTTGTTCTTGAAGATTGTGCGATATATTGAACAGCAAACGTGCGCTTCGAGTGATGGTTGTAAGCTCTTGTGTTGACAATATAGCCAATGATGAAGCCTGTAAAATAAAAATCCTTTAGATTCATAACTTAAAAAAGAAGAGCGGCGTTGTTCATTATACCAAAATAAAACCTGCACTGAGGTCGAGAAAGAAGGTCACACGGGGGATCGAAGTTCTGAGAGAGATGTACTTCTTCGAGTGTTGTTACTTCTTCAGTCACCATATGATTTTGGACAAAGTCATTTGTAATCACAATCGCGCGGAGTGGGATGATATGTTGGAATGGACCGAACGAAACACCAATTTTTGGTCGTTCGAGATCAAATGATTTAGAATGACCTTTGAGGAGCCCATGTAACTTCATGTGGCGCCGAAGCTTGAGCTCTTCTCGAGGTTGGCAAATCACCTCGGAAAACCTCGACTAGGAAATCGCAACGACACCATCGTGGCGATTCGAAGTCCGTGAGGACGCATCTTTCGAGGCTTTAGAGTTATGAAGTCAGTGCTCGTATATATTTGCATTAATTATGGGCAACTTACCATTTGTTTCGTACATCCGCGGTATTGCAATGAGAAGGCACGAAAAGAGTCCTATTAAAGACAAATCTCAAGCACTTACTCATTGAAGTTACAGCTTTGAAATTATTTTGACATAAAATTAGTACAAATCAACACCTAAGTCCCATAAATTGACAGAGCAACACAACGAAAAAGGATTACCAGGTTAAAACATACACAAAAGAGACACCGCTCCTACAGACGAGTAACCGCCTTGGAATCCAGGGGCATGCCTAGCAGAATCAATAGGTTCAGAAATGCGCAGAGACTCAAGCGAATAACCTTACCAGATGGGTCGATGCCGTTCATGGCTAAAATTCTGTTATGTCTGATCAATCTCGCTTGGTCGAAACTGCGGCAATAACTCCATAAGCACGAAAGGATTGAAGTGCTTAAATAGAAAGATACACTTACTTGACTCGCTCTCTCCTCATGATTTCTTGGACCTCTTCTACACCTTGTTCATCTAGACCCATCCTTGAGTCGTCGCCATGGATGTTTCCTTCAAGATCAAACGCTGCCGAACTCAAACCCGCATTGGCTTGGTCTGCGAAAGTCGAAAGCGGAGTGTAATGCGAGAGTTGAGGGAAGAATCGCCGAACTTGTTGAGGAAGATGCGGAACTACTCGCTCGCGATAGTAGACCGCCACTATGAAATGAACATGAGTGAGTACTCTTTCGTAACGAGTTATGAAGCAACGTGGACACGATTGAACAATTTGAACTCACCGAGTATCAGCAAAGAGAAGAACGCAAGGACAGATAGAATGAATAACATGACTGTTGTACAAAGACAAGGAGCTCTCGAGCCCGATCAAAGGTGTTCGTCGTTGTCTCAGGCGCCGCCGTCGACGTTGTTGCTGAGCAAAGTGGTGAGCATCGCCCAAAGCCGCTCGTCGTCGTTGCACAGCATCGTGGACAGCTGAGTCAGCAAAGCCTAAAAGGCAAGGTCGGGTCTGGCTGAGCCGGTCGGTCTCGTCACACACACTTTCCTTCCGACTTCGAACACGATCGACGTCGATTTACGAGCAAAGTACTTCGCCAACGAACAACGAACACGATGAGCAACATCAAAGAGAACCATAAACAACGTCTTCAAGACGCTCTCGAGGTGAACGCTGCAGCCCCTCACGCGTCGACGACACCGAACTGAAACACGTCTCTCGTACATTACGCATCTATCTCGGACTCGATCAGTCAGAGTTCTGTCCCCCCTTGGATACGACACTCGTAGCAGCGTTTGCAGCAGAATGTGAAGCGAAGGAACTGGAAAAGGACTTTGACGGCGTGCTGGATGAGTTGAGGGAGTCATTGGGTGGCCTGGCAGCTGCCGCTGTCGTGGATGCTCAGGAAGCCGATTCATTTGGAAACGAGACTGGAGAAGCAGATGCAGTAACCTCGGAAGAAAGGAGCAGTCTCTTTGACCCTTCCAGCGAAACCTCTTCGGTCTCAAGCTCTTCAGTTGCTTTGTACTCTACGGTCACAACTCCGACCTCCATTGGTCACCCGCTTAACACACCAATTGACTTCTTACGAACTTCCTTTCCCAATCTTGCAGTAGGAAGGCTCCAAGAGCTGCTCAAGGATGGTTACAGAACCAGAAACTCAATCGACATGGAGAAAATCATCGAGCAACTGCTTAACGAGGAATATATGCGAGAATTGGCCGAACGCGGGGTAGGTCCGGATTTCAGCTTGAGCGATGTGTCGGAAGAGGAAGGAGGCGCATGGATCTTGGTTGATAGACGTCGCTCGAAGGATGAGCCAGCCAACCTGGCGAATACTCGACAACTCACCGGCAATGCAATCAGCGGCACTGTAAAGAAGAAAGGAAAGCCGAAAAGCAAGACGATCACCCTTGTGGATGTCAGGCAATCCCAGCATCGTCCTCTACGACCTCGAGAAACGGAAACAGGTAGCCGTGCAGCTCCTGACTTATGGAGCCAGATTTCCTCTCTGTCCGCATATCTTTCTGACCTTCTACCACCAAATCCGCCGTCCTTCTTCGCATCCTTCTTCCATTCTCCAGACTTCAAAGCTCCCGCCGCAGCTGTCCGGGCTTCAATCGAATCTTTGGTACTTGCGAAGGACAGGCGTGTGGACAATCACAAACAGACTTCTTACGGATTTGTGCACACAACTGCATTATTCTCCCTCCTTGACCTTATTTCTTCGGCTCCCTACTACGATAATTTGGATTCCATCGATCGCGTACGTATTCTGGAAGACGCGCAGTTAGCACTCGAAGCTACCGATGGCGCATCGGATGTAGCGTTAGACATCGTTGTGCTGCTGCGCGACTTAGATATGGACGGGACTGGTGTCATGCAGATGGGTGTTTACCATTCACCCGCGTTAGTCCCCCTGCCTGCATCGCCAGTACCAAGCAAACAATCTCCTGTGCCCTCTCACGGTGTGAGATTAGATGCATCAGCGTCGTCCTCCGTCGTCGAACAGCTCGCGATTGGAGCAAAGAAATCGACAAACAACGGCGGATGGCAGACCGTGAAGCCGCGACCGCCGAAGCCTCCACTAGTTCACCCTCTCGCCGCCCATATTCCAGCCTATAACCGGACACCTGGAAATTTGAAAGGCAAAGGCAAGGTCAAGCGAGGGACCGGAAATACCTTTGGGATGGGTGGAAAGGGCGACGTTGGAGAGCTCCGATTAGGGGCCTCAACGAACTTGAATTGGCGAGCTGATACGAGAAGACAGATCAGCGATTGCAGAAGACGTAGAGATGAGGCTTTGAGGGACGCCAGTCGATATTGGCAACAAGGAAACGTAAAGTCGAGAGGGGGTGAAATAGCGCTATATTTTGCTGAGAGGGTTTGTGTCGATTTTAGCATACACTTGATGCGTTGGCTCACTTCTTGACTCTAGGCTCGAGCATTGCAGGAACAGTCAAAGAATTTGAAGTTGGATGCAGCAAGGCGATTGGTTGATAGCAAACGGTCTGTATTTACGAATTCTCGAACAGTTATTTCCGTCGATTTCCCTTTGCTTGGGTTGACTCTTGTTTGCTTATCCATCGCAGAATTGAGTCAGAGAGCGGAGTGACGATCGACCTGCACTACACGACCGTGAACGAGTCCATTCAAATTGTCAAGGAGGTGTTGGAAGAAGGCTGGGTGAGGCAGAGTAAGTTGTGAAGTTCCAATCGAAGATTACGTCTCGATTAATATTGACCATAATTTTAAGGTTGCCCTCTGAATATCATCACGGGCAAAGGGTCTCATTCACTTAATGGGGTGTCGGTCCTTGGGCCTGCGATAAAACGGGCACTGGATGCGGAAGGTTGGATTGTTGGGAGGTCGGAAGCTGGTCTCATCGTTCGAGGAAGGAGGTGATAGGCGGAACATGGTTTACCTATTATAATAACAAGGAATTGTTTTATTCTATCACTGGAAACAAAGCCGACTATTGAGCCGCGCAAAACCTTAAACAAAAGAACAAAAGGTAAGATTTTGGTCGCATTTTGTCTTACAACTGAATTGAATGAGCAAATGGTTACCTTTTGCTTTTAGTTTTGTCACGCTTTTGCTTTGAGCAAAAGTTGGCTTTGTTCCCAGTGTATATGTTCCTCGATGGTATACTATACGGAGGACGGCTCGGATAAACAAATGACGAATGCACTAATTGTATGTTTGGTTCATAGGAGAGAGAAAGGGATCTGGAGAGCTTCGTTAGCGATGAGCAATTTCACACCGCCACCGTGACAACTTCGAGAAGACTCGTGGACGTAAACATCATCTCTTTTCCTTTACCTTCATCGCTCTCGCAACTTTCTAATTCTTTGTATGCAAGCTTGTGCTCAAGGGAAACTGGTGCCGTTCACGAATAGCTGTACGACTTGGGTGGCTTTCTGGTGCGATGCTATCGAAAGAGGCGACCTCGATCTTCGAACTTCGATTCGCTGTGTTGTTCAAGTTACCGAATATTCGGATTGTCCAGGACAGGCCGACGCTCAAGATATGACATGCGTCTGTGCAGAATCCTCGTCATTCCGAAGAAATGCGATGTAGCTTTGGACTGGTAGAACACCTCCCACCAGTCTCATCGTGGAACCAGTCCAGTGTCCTAGTGCAGAGCTTGCGGGTATCGTAACTCATTGTACTCTGGAGACACTTACACAGCCCTTTGGTAAGACTTCCAGTTGAAGATGTCTGTGAAACTCAGCTCAAGACGTTCACAGGCGTTTGAGTCAGGATCTTAGAGTCTAAGGCTGTTCTCATTGTACCAATATCATGGAATGGCACAGCCAAGGCTCCTACGCATATGTAAGAGTGTGACTGAGCGTCTGCGACGATAGCGTCCCTCTCAACCTACCACGAGCGATGAACTCTGGATCTCGCTCGGTTAAGATGCGTCGTGAAGATGTCGTAGAGGAAATGGTGTCGTTGCTGTCACGCACTGAGGCTGGCGGGGAGACTGGAGGAGAGAATCAGCGTCGGAGTAGCTTGGGTGAGTCCCCAGGAGCATCGTCCGATATATGGATTGTTGACACTCGGCTATCTTCCTTCGCAGAGTCGGAAGCTACGGTTTTTGTTTCTGCAGAGAATACCGGAAAGACGACCAAACATGCAAGCCCGTTGAAAGCAATCCGGCTTGCGGTCGACGATGTGCTAGCATGCCAGCGCCGCGTAGAGAAGTTGGAGAGTGATTTACTCAATGCATCGGATAGGTACAGTGATCAATTCAACGTGCAGTTGGATTTCGATAGAAGGAGTGGCTAACATTCGCGTTCTTAGTCTTCATTTCAATTCTTTGGATATGCCAGGATACAAGCGTGATATGTCATTCATCGAAGATTTGATACCCATCATCACAAAGGCGAACACACATGCTGGATGCGCGTCAAGGATCTCGGCGAATCTGATGAAGTCGCTGAAAGATTATGCGACAGCCATCAAGGCACAAGGATCCTCGACTCGTTCGGATATTGAGTCGATTGGGCCCCTTTTGACTTCACTATCTCGCTATATGTCACAGGTGGATGAAGCCGTGAACGAAGCAATTACTCTTGTCGAAAGGCCCAATGCGTCCATCGAAGAACTTAGAAACAAGATGAAGCGGGTATTCATCATCTCTGGCGTGATGTTTATCGTACTTTTCGTACTTTTCGTGATCGACACGTTTCGCCTTTCTACGAAGAAGATATCCGGATTCCCCGTCACTCTGCTCATCCTCGTCTGCAGTATGCCGCTATCCGTTGCGGTGTTCATGGTGATGGGCTTGAGGAGTGAGTGAAAGTGCGTTGTTCGACATTGAAAGATGCTTACGCACTTCAACAGTGAAATTTAAGGAAAGGTCGATCCGAGATGAGCTAGAGGATTGGCCCCTACGCGATACTGCGCTCGAGCAGCTCAAGCGGGTGCAGCCGATCCTGACTCATTTTGCTTCTTGCCAGACCTTCAAGACGATGGTGCCTGAAATCATTAGGACCCAGCCTTCCGAGTTCGTCGAGGATTGGGAAGAACTCGCGGAAGGGAAGGTATCCGAAAGGAAGAACGACTTGCTCAGAGACTCTGGTAAGGGAAGGGCAACTATTGAGATCAAGTCTTTGAGGTGTCTGTAAATTTGTAATTTGCTGTATCCAATTTGATCTTGTTGAGAATTCGCCCCAAGGCAAGTATCATGATCATCTTGATCTTTTGTACGAATCAATATGCTGTAGTTTTATATGTATGCCTGTACGGTACTCTGCTCAGCTTTTCGTCCCGCTTCGAGTGCAACTTATTTAACCCATTTGTTTATTGTGCGACAGCCTATATGCACCCTTTTGGTGATTCGACTCGTTTCACATTTTACGGAATAAAAAGCGAGTGTCAACGCCGTCGGTGAAGTCCTCGGTTTGTTGTGTTTATTTGTGCTGTAGTGACACGAAGTTTTGGTGATGCAAGTCGTGAGTGGAGGAAGGCCAAAAATTTGAAGTCAAAACGCGGCGCGGCGCGGCGACTGCTCGTGGACTCTGCGAAATCCAGCCGTCTCTTCCTCCGCGCTGTCCTTCGACCTATACGCTGGATACCGCGATTCAAGATATGAATTTTATAGGTGCTGTGAAGTTTCCTAATCTATAGCTATCATCTTACGAGGAAGTCTGCGCGGAAACGAATGTGCGACGTTTGCAATCGAGTTTTATGTGATTCACAAAAATCGCGTTAAATCGAATATTTTATTCGATTTAAACTTATTTTCATCGTGATTTATAAGCGCAAAAAACTGCGAGAAATTGCAACATTTTGCCCCTCGGCCTCGGCCCTCTCCAGGTGGGAGGCAGGGTTCGCCTCACGTACTCGGACGGTACTCTCGAATTTGCAAGTGCGTTTTTCAGTGGAAAAGATGTAATACGAATGCGATTATGGTATGCGTCTATCTACGGTAGGATGTCTAATACCAGTCCTGTACCTGCATGTACTACTGAAGTACACGCAATAGTTAAAACAATCAATACAGAGGAAAGCAAATAACGAGCATCGAGATCGATATCTAAGAAACGGTGGGCGCCCCTGGCGGATCAAGCAAGTTCTGCGCCGCTTGAAGGGCCCTCTGACAGGCCGTCTGCAAAGGCTGCCTGTCCAACCATTCCTCAGACTGAACAAACATCTCTCGATCTGGGAAGACCTCAACAATATCGCACCCAAAGCCCTCAACTTCGAGTGTATATCGTCTCCAGAGCGTCGTTGGTCCGTCTTCATCTTCCCGCTCGCATTTCTGTCTCTGCGTCTCTTCGGCGGGGCCGTGACCGACCTTCAACAGGGAGAACTTCGGCACCTTCCCAACAGCTCTGAAAAGTTGCCCGATCGCGTACTTTTCGTCGAGAAAGAGATGTGCACATTCTGGGGATGTGATGGTCACAGAGGAAGTCGCGACGCAAACTGTGCGGCCCTGGCATAAGAGGTGAACTTGACGCCTCTGAACGATAGGCTCGGATGGCGACGCGGTTTCCGAAGGTCGGCCTGAGGGTGAAGTTTGAGAGAATACAAGGTCTATCATTATTGGATGGGCGAAAAACGCGCTAAAGGACACTTTGCTATCAGCCATCGGGTGCTTTGATAGATGGGGAATCATGTTGGGGACTTACCTGAGCATTCGCTGTAGATCCCCACTTGCAGCCAGGATGATACGTTCCAAAGGTGTAATGTTCCTTGGCCAAGCATACTAGATGCGAAAACGCGTAAAATTCTCGTCTGCACGTTGAAGGATGCATCTCGGGACTCACGTCGAAAACCGTGACGGTAGGGCTGAAGGGCTCCGCTGAAGCCAACTTGGCGCTTGAAAGAGACATCTTGGGCGATTGTATCGAGTTACGCCCCGTCTGAGAGTCGTGGGCTATCCAGCTCGTCCATGAGCGAGCCTTTTGTACGATTTGAAGGTAAGGTTGAAGTTGGGCGCAGTTCGCGAAGACGTGTAAGGAGTCCTGAGAAGACAAGGGTCGCGACCATCATGCAATCATGCAACTCATCTCTGTTGGTCAAATTGAGTGTGAATAGTCACTCTAATTTGACGTTATCGCAGCTCGAATGGGCGTGTATCATGATGAAGAAGAAAGAAGGTCACGGTAAAATGTAATGGACTGACAAGCGTGGACCGGCTAACGTGTCGATCATCTTTGCATTCAACCACGATGTCCAACTACCGAACACCGTGGTCTGCATCTGCCTCGGGTACTCTTACCTCGGATCGCCTCAAGCCAAAAGTCACTAAACAAGCGGGAAATAGCGCTAGTAAAGGGAACAAGAAAGGGAAGGATGCCGCGCCGAAGAGTCCTCGCGTCAGGGAGCTCGAAGGCATTTTGAATCGCCTCAAGGAGAGCGAAGGCAAGGCGAAAGATCCGGAGGGAGGGTGCTTTTGTCAAGGTGAGTGTTGTCTCTGATTGTTGTGGGGATTTATGTCAAACATAAGTTAGCCCGCTCGCATGCTCTCTCGCCGTATGTACCAATCTGCACTTTCTGTGGCCTCATACTTTGCGAATTGAATCCCCCGTCGTCCTGCTGTCCCTTCTCCTCGTGTGGCGTACCCTTGTTATCACCCGCAGCTCGGTCTTCGCTCATTACGCGAGTAGAAGTTGAAATAGAGGAAACCATTCGGCACGAGATCGAGGAGGAAGAACGCAAGCGCGAACAGCTCAAAGCACAGGAAGGATCCTTCCCGCTACTCGGTATCCCTAATTCATCGGCTCACCAAGCGCAAAGACAACAACCGCAGACGTACAAGGTTTTGTCCTTAAATCCCAAAACCAAGAAGGCTACGATCGCCTCGTACAGCCCACGTTCTTCGACTCCTGCAACGCCTTCGCCGTCCTCGTCTGTTGAGGTCCTTCCGCAAGGCCCCCCTCGTGTTCCCCCACCCATGCCACCTCAAGTCGCACCTCAACCAGATCCTCGAAGGCCGTTCATGGACTTGCGAAATGATACGGCGATTGGAGCTACTTACGTAGCGCGACAAGCATCATTGAAACGCGTTGACGTCGTCGACACCTCTCAGTCTGAAGGTTCCGATCGACGCCGTGGTGTTGGAGGTCGGGTCGTTCCTGGAGCTGGGTGAAGGGTGATATTAGTTTTTAGGTCAGTAAGCTTACTGAAGTCTTTCCGAGGGCACTCAAATGATAGCATGCAGACATTATTGGATCAGTCATTGGGCTTCAGAGACTGGACATTGATCCACTCCCGCTGAAATATAGACAACTGATGTGTACTTCTACCATAGGATGGCAAATGACAGACACGCGACGAATACAATTGACAAGACTCTTCGCGACTAACTGCTTCAAAAATGAGGATTACTGAGAGCCTTCCAACGCGTTAATCGTTTCTTGAAGGTCGTCTCCCACTTTCAGCCAAGTTTCGGAAGTATGAGGAATTCCGAAGGGTTTGCTCTTGGTCAATTCCGAGCTGATCCTTTCAGGTATGTGCAGATTGGATATGTGGGTCGAAATCAAGAGTGCCCTCTTCAATTCTGCCTGTGTATCCTTCCTGTGCGTCTTTTCTTTCTCGCCCATCGTGAGGGCCTCCCTCTTGCCCTTCAGCACTAAATTCGTGTTCAGCGTCAGAATCTGCGCTTTGAACTTGATGTGAATTTACTCACAGCGATTAATAATCTGCCCAACTCCGAAGAACATCACGACCGAACCAAGGAAGGCTCTCCATACTGGCCGGCCCATGAAACTCAGCAGGATTATGAATCCCACACTGCTGAACAGGATAGTAGTCATAATACGATTCACTCGAGCGTTCAACTTCTTTAGCTCCGTTTCTGGCTTTTCGACGATCGCGATGGCGTCTTTCACCACGTCCTGCACTTGGGAGAGGTATGTGGTCAAAGAAGTCGAGAGAATATATTCACTCCCGGGCTGTTTCAGCTCGGAGAAGGCTGGGTGGGCGGGTATCTGGGATGCGAATGCCTTCAGATTACGCAGGAGCTCGACGGAGACCGCACACGCTTCCTTGGCGTCGGCATCCGCTCTTTCGATGACGGGCAACAAGGTTGCAATGAAGACTTTGTTGCGCTCAAACTCTGCCAAGTCGCCGGCGTCCAGGTGGAGACTAAGTCGACGACGCATTTATGTCAGTACTCGCTCCTGATAATCAGAGGAAAGAAAGCTGAATTACCTTTCTGACGCAGCAATAAGACTGTTCTTCGTCTTGTTGAGGACTCCTTTGCACGCAGCAACATCGCCCAATCTGCGACGGATGGTGTCAAGGTCGAATGTGATGCTTGATGTTCCGTTTTCCATACTGATAAGGGTACCTCTCTGAGCGTCTGTTAAAGCTACTTCAGATTTTCAAGACGAAGTAAGCGATAGTTCTCGAACTCACTGGTGGTGAAGTCAGGTAAGAGGGGCTTCTCGAAATTTGTTGGCTGCGCTGCTGCGATACTCATTTGGTTGCCTTTGCTTGGAGGGGGATGAGAGGAGGCAACCCGTGCGTACCACTTTTTATACGAGATTTGGGGTATTTATGGATCATGTTGCTCAGCCAGTTGGGAGATAAGTTTCATCACGCCTTTAGATCGCAGCATTGCTTCCTCTCTATACACAACAAACCAACAAATATATCACGAGGCGATCCGGGTGGTCGCCGAGCTGCTCACGAAGTACGCATATACGCTCGTAGTCGGTGCGAAAGATGATCAAAATTTCGGACCTCTTAACAAACCCAGCAATCCATTAACGAATACAACGAGCTTTGGGCGCGATGTGCCGATGATCAAGATGGATGATCTTCAAATGGGTTGTATTAGAACAATTGTTTATTTAGGTGAGATCTGAACGTCTTGTTACACATTTCATTTCGTTTGATGATTCTCATTCGAAGTTAAAATGCCACAGGCAACGTGTCACCCATCTCCTCCCCTTATCATTCATTAGGTTGCAGCGCTTGTTCATGCTCAACTGTTCGCGACTTCAAGTCAGGATATATTGTTTTGTTTATGAAGACATGCAATTGACGTGCATCTCTATCATAGATGAAGAAATAGCGAGAATTCCGAGCGATTCCTATCCAAAATGGTTCATTTATTTACAGCTGAACTTCCTCATCAAGAATTGACAGCGTCACTGAGATCCTTCCAACGTGTTGATCGTCTCCTCCAGGTCGTCTCCCACCTTCATCCAAGCCTCGGACGCTGACGCGAGACCGAATGGCTTGCCCTTGGCCAATTCCGCGTTTATGCGCTCTGGAATGCGCAAGTTGGAAATATGCGTCGAGATCAAGTGCGCCCTCTTCAAATCTGCGTTCGTGTCTTTCCTGATCGCCTTCTCTTTCTCTCCCGTCGCAAGGGCACTCTTTTGCCTCTTCATTTCTAAGTCGACGATAGGAATTGGAATCAGTGCCCCTGACTTGACGCGAATGCACTCACTTCGATTATAAAAGGCCATGACTCCAATGAACAGCACTACGGAACCAAAGATGGCTCCGTGGAGTGGCCGACCCATCAAGCTGAGCAGGACTAAGAAGCCTGTACAGCCGAAGAAAATGATCCTCAAAACGCGGTTTGCTCGAGCCTTCAACGTAAGTATCTCCTTTGCCGGATCCTCAAGGACCGCGATGGCCTCTTTCGTTGTCACCTGGACCTGGGAGAGGAACGGCGCCATGGAAGTCGAGAGGATGTACTCGGTCCTAGGCTGTTTCAGCTCTGATAACGGCGGGCATGCATGCATATGGGATGCGAATGCCTTCAGGTTGCGCAGGAGTTCGATTGCGGCGGTGCAAGCCTCTTTCGCGTTGACGTCGGCTCTTTCAACCAAGGGCATCAAGGCCGCGATAAAGGCTTTGATACGCTCGAACTCTGCAAGGTCTCCGGCATCGAGGTGGAGGCTGAAATAAATGACGACAATGCATGAGTGCTATTTAATCCTAGGTGGCGACCAGGAGGAAACATCGAATCACCTTTTCGACGCGGTGAAAAGGTTCGCTTTCGTTTTGTGAAGAATGGCTTTGCATGTAGCGATGTCGCCCAGTCTACGACGGATGGTCTCAAGCTTAAGGTCGTAAGTGATTTCTGGGGCACCGTTTTCCATATTTATGATGGCGTCACGTTGACCATCTAGGTCGACTCGTCACCATTTTCAAGGCAAGATATTGTCCATGCTCATTTGCTTACCAGGAGCGATCGCGGGCGAAAAGCTTGGTGAGAGGTCTATCGGCTGCGCAGCTGCGACACTCATCTGGTTGTTTGTGTCTCCGACGATGAGAGCACTAGTAAGCACTCATACAGCTATCCCTTTATACGAGGCTCATGGTATTTATGGAGCGTGTCACTTTCTTCGAGATGCAGATACCGAATTGATCATTCCTGCAGATCGCAGCACGCAGTCCTCCAACATCAGACAATTTATCACGTCCCGGGCAATCCATAAGGTTACCGAGCAGCTCCAAGAACAATTGTGTATCACGGCGAGGTCTCCATTTATCCTATACATAATTTATCTCGATAACAAGATATAGCAACGATGCGTAACCTGCTTTTCGTTTTCTTCATCCTATGCACATATCTCTCACTTTTCTAAACGTCTTTCGTCCTCAGGCAATGACCGTCCCGCCATTTGGATGCAACACTTGTCCACTAGGCACGAATAAGGTGAGAACGTGAATATCTCATCTCGTCGCTATAACTCTCGAAACACCGCACCTTATGTAGCTTGAATCCGCACTCGCCAAAAATACGAAGCAGCTCGCCACTTCGACAGGCTGACCTGGGCGGCCGATTGGTGTTTTGGTACCAAAGGACTTCCGGGATGATTCGGACATCGTGGCAGGACTGCAATATCAATGAGATATTTGAGTACGTGCTGGAGCAAGAAGACATGGACCTCACATTAAAGGCGTCCAAATGGGCCCCGGAGCGACGACGTTGACGCGGATCCCCTT
This sequence comes from Schizopora paradoxa, assembly GCA_001020605.1. Classification (NCBI taxonomy): domain Eukaryota; kingdom Fungi; phylum Basidiomycota; class Agaricomycetes; order Hymenochaetales; family Schizoporaceae; genus Schizopora; species Schizopora paradoxa. The sequence goes on from KQ085899.1 coordinate 60,134, forward strand.
CTCGCCGACGATCTGGTTACTGAGCGCGCGTGCAAAGCCGACGATGGCACCCTACGAACGACGTCGATAAGGAATAAAACGAAGTTACAATGGAAAGTGAGCGCATATACCTTGGTTGCGGTATAGTCGATGAGCTCGGGATGTCCGACGCTCGGATTGATACTTGCGTCCATGACTATCGTGCTTCCGTGCGGCATGTGGGGCAAGGCGACCTTGGTGAGGTAGAAGAACGAATGAATATTTGTCTCGAAGACGTCGTGCCACTGCTCTGAGGACAAGCTGGGGAGGTCTGAGTTGGCTTGTTGGGTGCCGTGGTTCAAAATCCTGTACAGAAGGAGACGACGCCATCAAGAGGCTGGCAAAATCTGTCCCGGATTTGCGACTCACAGCGTATCAAGCCGCCCATTGTGCGTGTCGAGGTGCAACTGGACGAGCTTCTTGCAGTTCTCCTCACTGCGGAGGTCAAAAGGCGCGAGCACGACATTCGAGCGCCCACCTGTTTTGTCCTTGATGGCCTTCTCGGTCGCCTTCGCGTCCTCCTGCTCTTCAGGCTTGTACGAGATCGTGACGTCTGCGCCCTCCAGCGCTGTTCACGGCATCTCCCCCTTCAGCACTCGAAGATGATGCACTGAAAAAGCAACAATTTCGACTCACCAAACAAGATCGCGACCGCGCGACCAATTCCGCTGTCTCCGCCTGTGACTAGCGCGGCTTTACCTTCAAGCTTTCCCGCCGCCTTGTAAGGCTTCCCGTCGGCGGTTATGTCGTCGATGGGTTGGGGGTCGATGACTCGCTGTTGCTTTCCTGGTGCGCCTGGTTGTGATTGAAGAGGCGGGTGCCAGCCTTTTTGGAAAACGGTGGGGACGTTGTTTGAGTTGCTTGACATCGTTGTTGGTCTCTAGGATTTTTTAGATGAAAGGGTGGGTGGCGAGGTGGGATGTGGTTTATATATGTTGTAGACGGCTCAACTTTCGTCGATCCTCCATTGACGTCATTCCCCCGATCATGTTTCTTTGCCTCATCTGGAATGAGCTCTGGAATGCTTGCAGCTGAGCCCGGTTTTTCTGAGCTTCGACAGTATGCAGTAGAACGTCGTTGTGCGATCATTGCCAATAGTACTGTAACACTTGTACATGTATTTGATGGGGTGGGGGGTATCGAGGGATAATATAGGAAGGAAAGAAATAAGGAATGAGAAAAAACAACACCGGATGTTGCGATCCAACGAAGAAAACGACATGTAACAAAGAAACAAAGAATGCCTACACGATAGCGACACACACACTTTAGATAAGAGATATCAGCCAACAGATACAGAAGGAAGAGATAAAAGGAGAGAATGGATAGGACGAGTGCTATCGAGGTGTGTAAGATGGTGAGGACCCAGCGTTTGGTCCTGAAGTTGGTGTGTTGAGCGGAGATGGTCGAGGGGAAGTGGGTAGCCCAGCCATGCGAGGGCGTCGACCGTCAACGTCCACTTGGACAACGTTGATGTTGAGACCACGGCTCGCAGCAACGTTCGATGCTCGAGATTTTGGTGTTTGAGGCACATCGATCGAGTTTGAAGGCGGTGGGTGCACTTGCTCCTGGTAGACAGGAACTGGTGACGCCGCTCTTGTAGACTCAGCGGAGGACTCCACGGTTTGATTCTCAGTCTCCGCTTCAGTGGTATCCTCAACATCGCTTTCCGTCTCCTCGATGTCGTCTTCATCCGAACGATCTTCTTCGGTCACTATTTGATACTTCAGTACAGCAATAGAAAAATACAAAAGGCAATTCACCTGGCAGTGTCCTTCCAGATAAGCCGAGCACTTGGTCGACAGCAGCATCGGAATAGCGCTTGCTGTTCCGTCGACTGAGACCGGAAGATCGTTTCGACGGCGGTGCCTCGGCTCCCTCTTCAGGACTATCCGTTCCCTCGCCGTTGAGATTGAAGACTCGGCTATACTCGCTCATCATAAGACTGAATACGCCAGCAGCAATGCCGAGTGTTGGGCTGAAGACTATCCCGACGTTGCGCATCGTCATCTTGTTGATGTTGGAGTTTTGGACGATGAGGATAAGGTGGGCGGTCAGTGCTCGTAATAAGCAGTAGTTGGGGTAGGGGAGTTGAGATATTAACTCTTGTAACTCCTTGATTCGTTCTTCGACGTCGAGCAGATCTATCAAGAATGATGAGCACATATAGAACCGCAGGCAAGATTCCACAAACCAATGACACCGAGGAAACGAGAATGTAAATCATGGGTGAGAATGCTTGAAGGAAGCTCCCTCAGGAAACTTTTAAGCAGTCCCGCGATAGCATGAGGGTCCCAATCCTCGTCCGCAGCTAGCAAGTCGACGTCGCCCTCTGAGAGCCAATCGTTTCAGTATAAATCCCGAAGACGAAGGATATTACGCACCTGCGTTGAATCTATCCTTCAGGCTCTTGATCACAGCTGAGCTACCACTCAGACGGTAAATACCCTCTTCCTGCTCTGCATGTTTCGCTTCAAGGTATTGGATACACCGGTAGATGATAGCTGGAAGATTAGCCTGTTGACTGACAGCAAGGGACTCTTCCAACGAAACTCCGAAGACAGCACGAGGTTGAAGTATAGGTGTCGCCGATTGCTTGTCACCTACCAAAGCACTCGACATTTAGCAATAACCAATAATCAAATCGAAGTACAACGTACTCGTCCGACCAAAGCCCCAGAATGTGCGCGATTTCGCCTTACGTTCACGATCGTTAGATGGTCGAGTCAGCTCCGAAGACGCGCGTCCTCCGAACGCCTGACCGTCCAAGATCGGCGTCGCTTTCACTGGGGCAGATATCTTCACCTGTCTGCTACTGTCTCCTCTCGTAGACGTCGACAAGAGGTTCATGTCGGGAGATATAGGTCGCTCGGTAGGAGATGGCTGAACAGTGTTAAGGGTAGGATGGAACGAAGCTCTACCCCTCTCACGAGTTCGCGACTGTTCTGGCGAAGCTTGACTACCACGATGCATAGGCATGTCTGGATAGTAACCCAACTCCGAAGCGGCACGTTGTCCTCCGATCGCAGCAAGCCCAGCAGCGGCATCCAAATTAGATGATGTTGGCACAGAACTGGATAATTGGGTGTCATCAATGGCCGAGTTCGCCGACTGGAATCGGTCCAGTGATGATTTCGGCGCAAATTCGTTCGTAGGTAATGTAGCACCCGGAGGGCGATCGATTGGAGACGTCAGCTTCCCTGGGCTCGATGAGGTATTTTCCGGAATCGGTGCGGCTTGGAAGAACTTCGCATTAACCTTGTCTTGAGACAATTGAGAAATAGGTATCGGCTGTGCGCTTGATTTTTGTATCGAGTCCTTAGAAACGGCTGAGCGACGACTCGGCGTAGATGAGATCTCGTTTACGCTGAGTGAGCTTGTGGACGTCCGAGGTTGACCCAACATGTGTTGTTGCTGTGCGCTACTCCCTTGTGGATCCATCGTTGGGCCATTTGTGAACCTATCCTCATCGTTGTAAGTGCCCATAACGTATCTCATGAGAACGTCAACCCAAGCATCCCGCTCCGCGTCGCTTTCGCAACAGAGGACATGTTGTACAACTTGGCCGCCAGGACCTCGCTTGCGCTCGAGAATCAGGAAAGCGTGGCGGAAATCGTTCTCATCATCAGAGTCCTTTTTGTCTCCCATACGTTGTTGACGACCGATCTGAGCGCCAACAATAGGAATAGAGCCCAGATGAGTACCACCCCTCTAAATGTGCATGCTTCGTCAAATTAATCTAAGAATCAGTGTGAAGTCACGCACGCTCTCGTAGTACTCCAGGACAGGTCCTTGCAGCACAAAGTAGCGCGTCTTCCATCCTCCAAAGTTCTTTCCGCGCTTTGTCAAGTAGCCCTCCTTGTACCCGCTCTTAGTCACAGGCGAACGCTCGCGCATGATATCGGTACTGAAGAACACAATTATCTCGTTCTTGTCCTTGATGGGCAGGGCCATTACGGACTGCAAGTACGTTTGCAGCACTTGCTGTTGAGAAGAAAATCGTCGGCACCCATCAAGAAATGACAACCAGGCTCGGACACATTCTGCTCACCTTCCGTTGATCGACCTTCGCCGGAGCGTGGTCCTTAAATAGCTTGTTGTCGGGTAGTGGGGAAAGCTTCTTCAAGGTCGCTCGACTGCACAAACTGCGCAATCGACTGTCAAGACCCAGTACATCAGAGTAGAACTTCTCAATCTTGATACGCGAGGATTAGTCAAATGTTTAGCTACGCAAAAACATTGCCACGCACCGTCCAACCCTCTTTTCCTGGTACGTCGATTTGCACCACAAAACTCAACACCTCCTTCCCTCTATCGTTTGCACGTATGTGGCTTCCCACTACCTGTACCTTCGCGGACTTGACGTCTGTGTTGAGCAAGGGCATTTGGCGGAACTTGGCCTCAGGCATGTTTTCTGGAATTACGAAAGAATCGCGATTCTTATCACGCGATCTCCGTTCCGTAGGTTCTCCCAAAGTAGAGGAAGATATGCGCGACGAGGTCGACGCGTTGAGGTTGGTTTGTATAGTCGCGGGTGCAGCGACTGTTGGAGATGAGGGTGCACGGGGAAATGTGGATGGAGGAAGAGGGAATTGATCGGCTGTTGTGCTCGTGCGCACCTTTGGAGTTTGCTGATTGCCTGACAAAGCACCCCTTTTGGGAGTGTAATCGAAGTCCACCGCCGTCTCCTCTGTACCCTCAATATCCAGCTCGGAATCACTTCCTCGAATTGTTGGCACCTTGGTATCTTCGCTTGCTCTCGGATCAATATCACTGTCGTCTTCCAAGTCCAAGAAAGGGCGACCTTTGCCTGTTTCGTCTTCTGAGGCTTGTTTACGAGAGTGATGTTCTTTCGTTTTTGCACTCCAGTTTTCGGGATGTCCGTTTGTATGCGGCGACGAGAGAGGTGATTCTCCCATATTAGCTATGAACCTCTTCGCCTCGTCAGGAAGGCTGATTCTGCTTTCACGTGATGCTTGTCGGATGGACGCAACTGATGCATGATAATTAGGTGATAAACCGATGGAGGGAGTGTTATGCGTTGCAGGGGGTAAAGAACGAGATTCAGAGACTTGAATGTCGTCGGGCGATAAATTGATGGGCGAACTTGATGCAGGAGATACGTTCGCCGCAGGGTGTAAAAGACCCGAAGACGATGTTTGTTTTGCACTCTCGGGGGAGTTACGGTCCCTCCTGGGCGAAAAGTTGAGAGGTCTTGTGACGGAGACGGCTGAAGATGCGCCAGAAGCAGGCGACATCATTGAGGTAGGAGTTTCATCTCGAGGCGGAATAATTAGAGGCGTTGGTACGGGCAACAGTGGGTTGGGTGACACGTCTACCGACGCCGACTTCGCGTGCTTGCTGATACCCGACTGTTGGAAGTTTGAAGATATTGGTGTACTAGGCCCCGCAACCGCAATCTCCGAGTCGACCGAAGTGATACCTGGATGTGTGTTGCTGCGCTCTCGATCTTGACCTCTGACTGGTTCGTGTGATCGACTATGCAGTACCGTAGGCGTTTGTGATCGCCTTTCGTTTGAGGGGGATGGCGGTCTTCGTGATGAGGCTAAAATCGGCTGGTACTCAAAGAAAGCTTCCATGACAGAAAATCAACATTACGAACCTGGTGTATCATCCGATTGATGGCGTGTCATGCTCGCGCGCGGGTTTTGGGGCGATTTGCTTGCTCCAGATCTGCTCAGGTCAGAACGGTCTTTGACTGAGCCAGTTTCGTTCGTCGACGACATGGCCGCAGAAGACATGGTCTGGCGTAATTTCCTGCCATTCATCTGCGACGGACCTTCATTATTATCCTGTCCATTGACCTTCGCTCTGAGTGCGTCTCTCTCACTCCTGAGCCTCACGACGTCTTTCACGGCGGATGCATAATTTGCTCGTTGTCGTTTAAGGTGATTCCACAGCTGAGAATTCTGCGCACTCAGACTGTTCCTCTCGGCGAGAATAGCCTCCAAAGTCGCGCGCATTGGATCCGAAGCGTCTGCGTGTGCATTCAAAGCGTCATCGAGAGTGATAGGTATGCTGACAATGGCGTCTTCGCCGTTTGCAGTGTGTGAGGGCGTCGCTGAAGACGTGGATGCTGACGTCGCAATCTTGTTGGTTGAGGGCGAAGAAAAGTGAGAGTGTTGTCGCAAAGAATGAGAAGAGGGCGACGCATGCGCCGCCGCGCTGTCCATCGCGACGAGCAGGCCAATTTTGCTGGCGGCGGCGGCGCGACGATGAGGAAAGAGAGCAACGGGCGAGTTGGTGGCACGAGTTGCTGAACAGTGAACGATCACTACCCTGCACGCCAAAGTCCCACGCACCACCGTCGGCAAGGCCTTTCGCGGAACTTGACGATCATCGTTACCGTCGTCCGACTCGGCCAATCGTACCTTTCTTCATCTAATTGGACAACGCTCGGAAAAATAATTGAAAGCAGGCCAATCGGAACAAGATATTTTTGCAAAGCTAAACTTGCGAAAAAAATATTTTTGTGCTCAATGTCGAAGTCAAACGTAGCATGAACCCATAGCAATTACGAGATCTCGAATAACGTCGGCTTCCATAGATGCCAGATAATCACTCTCCGATCAAGTAAAGAAGATCTCCTCACCTGGACGCATGCATCTTCGTTCTCAACTCTGGAATTCTTGATGATCAATAGCTGATCATCGTACAGGGATTTACAGCCAAATGTTCTAGATCGAAGGCGTTGCTTCTCCGTGTCCGTATTCTCTTTTCTAACTGATAAGAAATACGTAGATCCCAAGTGACGTACAGAACATCTTATTTGAAGCTACATACGCAGACCTTGCGAGTTTCTTGTGCGTCTTTCGAAAAGTTATACCTGCTTTCCTGCAGTTGTAAATTGGACAAGTCTGTTCATTCCCAGCATCAAAATAAGGGTGCGGCGCAATCGAAGAGCTTCAATGATGAATGAGTGACGTGGTGGAAGTCTGTCCGGACCTGATTGACGCCTGACCTAGATGGTCAAAGTAGGCTGTACAGAAAGCGTCAAATCCATTGCAACGCGTACCCATAGTGATGCCAATCCTTCAGAGATGCTGTTAGATACTTTTCTGTAGCAACAAATTGTGATGTTCCGTACTTTGGATATCCAGCGACTTCCCGCTCCAGTAAAAGCGGGCACGTATGCGTGCGGTCCGGGACTGTGTTTTTGATACAACTATTAGAGGGCCTGATACCTCCGGAAATACGATTCACTTCGATCCTCGGTCTTCTTGTCCTTCATAGAAGAGTCCGTGCGGCAATAGCATTATCTGTACTTGCTGGTGTGCGAGAGATCTCTAAAGGCCGCATTTGATCTTGTCTCTTGTCTCTTGTCTCTAAGAAAGGAGAGCGATGAATTCTGAATTCGTTGCGGCGTTAGATACTGTTCGTGGACGATGTGAGAGAGATACACACCGGAAATTCTCTTCAGGTTCAAGATTACAAAGGTGAACCTTCAATTCGAGTTCTAAGAGAGATAAGACCACGCTTCTCGAGGTCGTCTCATATTGATCAATTTTATGAGAGGCCTTTTGCGGCCTTCGTTCTCTTCGTTCTTGAGTTTCCCCAGATGCAGGATGCCATAAGTAAAATTCTCCAAATTCGCTTTGAGAAAAGGTCCCCTTTGAGATCGACGACGTAGGAAACAGAGAGTTTATTCGTCATTGCGTGAAGTAGAGTTCTGTTGACATCGTGGTTGCCGTTCAAGTGGCGTTCGGGAAGAAACGCTAATTGTCACGACTTCATTGGCCCGAGAAACCTTATCAATTTGCTCTTGTTTACAGTCTTGGACCGGTCTATGAGACAGCCCCGGTCAATGAGACACCCCACTTTATTTTGGTTTCCGCTGTGGTATCTTCAAGTATTTCATTACAGCCTTTATGAGGATCATATGAACATTGTATGTACAAAATTTGGAGTGATTCTATGAACTTTTGAAGAAGATATCGTCAAAAGTGTGTCAAAGTGGTGTTTTTGTCAAATAGGAAAATGCTTCATAAATGCGTCTAATATTCATTTTTCTTTTCCCATCCTCGTGTATAGCAGATTTTTCTTCGTAGTAAAATCAATAGCATCTATCTCAACTTACTGGAGTAGTTTTGGAAGGCACTGATACGAGAATTGCAAAGCGGCGAAGCAAAATGTGGTGTATCATCCGTGTGAAGTGCAAAGGTCACAGGCGGTGTTTGCTTGATATCTCTTTACTGAGAGCATCAAAAAACATGAATCAAGCTCTCATGTATGTAGAATACTGCATAGTACAGTCTAAGAACATACCATAATATATTTACAAGAAGGGTGAAGGACGATAAGAGCAAAACTACCGTGGGAACGAGTGTGTCTCATTGAGTGGTTGAGGTGGATTTTGCCTCCGAAACTTCAAACATTCATAGCAGGTGCAAAAATGCTTCGTTTCGCTTCAAACTTCGTACAGACGTTCTCAAGCACGCTATCAATATGCTATTATTTTTATTTTTAAAAATTACAGCATCTGGAGGAGAACCTTCGACATCAAGATAGGGTGTCTCATAGGCCGGTCCAAGACTGTAGACCAGAGGTCATCGCCTTCGTATTACCCGAAAGGGACAGGCGTCTCGAAACGCGGTTTGTCGTGTCGGCGAAGAGTTCGCTTTCTGCAAACATGTTCTAACACCGCGTCCACCTTTCCACCCATATCATACTCTATAGAAACGTCCAGCTATCCGGCTTACCCCACTGCGACATGTCCATCTGTTCAAGAAGAATTGCCATTAGAGCAGCACGGGTCCTTCCATGTCTTGCTGGCAGGCCGTCGGGAAACCGTGCTCAGCCCAAATACTACGTTCTGGCTACTCGTTCGTTCTCTGGCTCAACATCAAGGCGGGCGCTACGCGTAAATGGTATTGAAGATGACAACGGGCCACTAGATAAGCCTGTCAAGGGGGAGGACGGACTTGCACCGCGTCCAGATCATGAACATGCCGTTATCTCTGCGTTCGACTTGTTCAGCATCGGAGGTACGTCTTCCTATCTGATAGTTTGTCCGTGCTATATGACTCATACTCTCACCTCAATGTCAAGTTGGACCAAGTAGTTCTCATACCGTCGGGCCAATGCGAGCTGGCAAGATTTTTATAACGGACCTCACGGAGCTTGGATTATTAGACAAAGTCAGAACGGTGAAAATTGCATTGTGAGTAAATGATATATCTCGGATATCTAAGCATCAGTTGACAAGCGAAAAAACAGATATGGATCACTGGCTGCTACAGGTATGTGTCAAGAACGTCGAATTCTTTGATATTAATACCCATCTGAACGCGTTCGCTATATAGGGAAAGGGTGCGTAAAATTTCGCTTATGAGTTGTCAATAATCAATATGTGCATCCAGCCATCATACTCCCCAAGCTATTCTCCTTGGGCTCGAAGGTGCTTGGTGTGGTGTCTAGTATTGAAAGTCTACTCATAATGGGAACACAGGATCCGACCCGGAAACGATCGACACCGGGACTATTTCCTCACGTTACAACGATATACTAACTAATAAGACACTTATGCTCGGCGGAAAACATAGAATAGTGTACGATATGGATAGAGACATGCTTTGGCGATGGGATCAAGTTTTGAAGACACATCCCAACGGCATGCGATTCTCAGTTTTCGGTGATGACGGAGACTTGCTGGCGACGAATGAATATTACAGGTACGTCTTCGGTGAACAAGAACAGGAGAGAGATTTTTTGAAAATATCTACAGCGTTGGCGGAGGGTTTGTTGTCAATGAGAAAACGAAAGGTAACTCTATAGGTAAAAGCACGGGGACTATCAGTTGAAAGAGCATCTTTTTCTAGTCGACGAGAATTTATTCTACAAAGGCGTAGACAAGCATAAAGTTGACCCAGCTCGATTAACACAACAAGGAGATGCATCCAGTCAACCAATAGAAGAGCACCCGCCATTTATTTTCCACTCAGGTGATAGTTTATTGGCACTTACGAAGAAGCACAATGTGAGTTGCTCCTAACTTATAATAAATTGCTACTTAAATACCTCAAGATGACGATAGCTCAAATTGTGTACGACAACGAACGACACTTCTTCTCTCATGACGACATCAATTCCAAGGTAATGTTAACGTCACAAAAAGTCTTATCCTCTCATGAATATCGGTCATTTAGCTCATGCGTATCTGGGCGGTCATGGATGAGTGTATTCGAAGCGGTGTTTCTACGACCGAGACAACTCTTCCTGGACGATTAAATCTCCGTCGACGAGCACCTCTTTTGTACAGGCGTCTAATGCGAGGTTTCTATCCCGGAGTGATGCAAGGTGTAGCTTTCCCAGCCATCGGAGGCGGGGAATCTCCGACTGGTTTTATTGGTTCTCCTGAGGAACATGCAGAGTCAACTTCGTCGGGTACACCATCTAAGCAGGACATGGCTTCCTCTCGTCCAACCCGCGTTATCGGTTCGTTCAATCATCCTATTTTACCCATGCCACCGGTACGTCGATTCACAAATGCATGCGCATCCGCTGAGACATGTAATCCGTTGTCCATTAGCGCAGAACCGTGTTCCCGGCCATGGATTTCTTGTCGTGCTATGCGATCGCGGTAAACGAAGTCAACGCAAGTGGAGGACGTATCGTCACGTCCCCAACAAACGGTGCCGCTGGTGTCATCCCTGCCGTCCTCAAATATATTGTTGAGGTAATCTCCGTATAATTCACCATTGTCTGATACTTGATTCGTCTGCCTCCAGTTCGTCAGCGATTCTCCCGAAAAGAGTATCGAGACATTTCTGTTGACGGCAGCCGTAAGTAATTAAAATCGTCGAGAGTAATGTAATGAAATTCATTGTCTTCAGGCGGTCGGAATGTTGTTCAAGCGTGGCAGTACTATTTCTGCAGCTGAAGGAGGATGCCAGGCAGAAGTTGGAGGTTTGTTTTCTTGTATTGAGAAGCCAGACGAATTGTTTGACTTCTTTGGCCCCCTCTAGTCGCGTGCTCCATGGCCGCTGCAGGATTCGCTGCGTGCATGGGCGGTAAGTATCTGAGAATTTCTAGATTGAAGGACTATCGTTGAACTTGCTTTTCAGCATCTCCGGAAACCGTTCTTCAGGTAAGCTGATAACCCGGCATTGATTAATCAACGGCTCTCAAACGAAACCTTGCAGGCCGCAGAGATTGGAATCGGTACGCTCTCTCATTAATCATGCTAGGAGCAATACTAAAGGGACAACTCTGAAGAACATAATCTTGGGCTAACCTGCGACCCTATCGACGGCCTTGTTCAGGTCCCTTGTATCGTGAGTCAATTGTCATTGATAGAAGAACATCGGTCTAATAGTTGAACAGGAGCGTAACAGTCTCGGCGGTCAGTATTATTGCTACGGTACTTCGCGTGGGGGAGGCATTGATAGCCCATTATTCTGAACTGCACACAGCCGTCAAAGCTGTAACGGCCGCACAGCTATCCATGGCGAGTGATGGGATCTATCGTGTCACTCTTGATGAAGCGATCGAAGCTATGAGGCTTACGGCCTTAGATATGAGCGTGAAGTATAAGGAAACCAGCCTTTCGGTACGTGATCTCAGTGTCATTTTTTGTCCTCTTGAATATGGCTGAGCTTCGATTTAGGGACTTGCCGTAAGTGACAAAGCCAAACGGATACATGTAACTAATTTGATTATACAATTTCTTTAGACGACTGTAAGGATCCCACTTACGGTCCCCGCATGGTTCGTGTTGCAGTGCTTTTGGTTCCGTTTGAGGATACTGACGAATGGGATTGCAGTTAACCTCGAGGATGCTTTCATTGGATTGAATATAGAGGATCTATCTGTAGATATTTTGCTTCGGACTTTGGTTAGACAATTAGATGTGATGTCTCAATGCTGTCTTACAAGTAGACTTGTCCTAATTGTCTTGCAAAAAGAGTTTAAACTTGTTTTTACCGCCCCTTGCTGCGTTGGACGAGGTGAAGCGCCATCGGGATTTCTCACGGGTCGTCACTGCCACGAGAGCTGTGTCGTATTGCCTTTTGGAATGACCACAGAGCACTTCCTCTCCAACAAGCACCTCTTCTCCTCCAGGAGTCCTCCTCTCATTTCCTCCTCTTTCTAGCTGCTTCTAGCGCTCTCAGCTCCTTATATAATCCAATAACCTCCAACAAACGTATGAGTTGCTGTGGAGGCTCATCTGTCGTTTCCAGCACTTCGTTCGGCCGGATTAAACCAGTTCGTATCTTGCCAGAGCAGCTCGTAACCATTGCGCACAAGCTCAAAGCGTTTATTCAATGCCTAGATACAAAGAAAGGCCGTAGTATGTGGAGATGGCGCCTGCGGTGAGTTCCGATCACAATGCATGAGAAGTAGCAGAGTGCTGACCGTCGGTCGTCGATCAAAGGCAAGACGTCTCTGTTGAACGTCTTCACTCGAGGGTTCTTCACGCAAGTGTAGTACGTCGGGTCACTTCCCATCGACATCATCACCAGCATTCTGAAATGCGAACGGTTTCGTAGTGAGCCAACAGTGTTCGAAAACTATGTGCAAGACTTGCTCGTGGACGAACAGCTCGTCGAACTCAGTCTTTGGGATACTGCAGGTGCGTCACGGTCGCGTGCAGTTTCTTTCGAACATTCTGGCGATTCACGCGCGTTCTCTTCACCTCTAATTAGGTCAAGAACAATTCGACAGACTACGATCATTAAGCTACGCAGAAACACATGTCGTCCTAATATGTTTTTCAGTGCGTGCCCCTATATCTAATGCTGGCGTACGTCTGCCTGACACCATAGCTCTTTTAGGTGGACAACCCAACATCATTAGCGAACGTTGAGAGCAAGGTACGCTTGCTTGAACATTGAGGGAGACCATCGGTGTCTAATGGAAAAGTAGTGGATAGACGAAATTCTGGAATATTGTCCTGGAGTGAAGGTACGTGTCAATGTCTTTCCTACCCTATCCAATCTCACGTTTCGTTGCCAGCTTGTTCTTGTGGGTATGTCGAACACACACGTCCTGTTTGGGTATTCGAATTAATTGAGTTGTTTCCTCTCAGCTCTGAAGTGCGACCTCCGAGAAGACCGGGCTATCAAGGAACGGTTAGAACGGTACGGGACGCACCCAGTGGAGTACGAAGAGGGGTTGGAGGTGGCGAAACGCATCCGAGCGTCACGGTATCTTGGTGCGTCCGTCCTCGCCGTCCGGTCTCAGGGCATCTGCTCACCGTCTTTCAATACGTCATCTTAGAATGCAGCGCGAAACACAATCGGGGGGTAGGCGAGGTATTCTACGAGGCCGCGAAAGTGTCGATTAGCGCACGAGCGAAGGGGTCAGGTTTCGGCGAAGGCGGGTGCGTGATAATGTAGCTTCGCGACCGCCGTTTCCGTTTCCACCTTCTTTACCATCCTCGACGACGACGACACGCTACACGACACGTCCGACCTTTCGACCTTCGACTTCGGGATTCTTCCCCTTTCCTTCCCTCATTATCGCTATCTTCAGTGGACAGGGACGCACGAAACGAACGATTTGCAACAACTCGATCCCGCTTCCTTATAATTGATTAAACCGCCATTGTATCATTTACTGACCTATGCTGCATCTGTATTAACCTATCGCTTTGGCATACCCTCTCTCCCTATATCTCCTTCACTCACTCATTGTAGACAATCGTTTTTACTTAGCTCGTCGCACATGTACTATTCGCATGAAAAGCAATTATAACATATTCAAAACTCTCTCTTGCGCAGCTCACAACACCTTCCAGGCTTCCACGGTCATATCGAACGGTCTTCGGATCCACGAAGACGCTCATAGCATAAGATCTTGGGAATTAACTGACAGTACGGCGGTACATCGCTGTATTATTGCAAGAAAAACTAATCTACTACGAACAGGAGGCACTAAGATATGGACAATAACTCGAAGTAAAGTTGTGTACGGTACCCTCAAAACGTCTCCTCTTGGTGCAAAAAGGCTAAAGTTGACGATCTGCTGGGAACCATCATTTTCTCTTGCCGTGTAGTTTAACGCGCTGCCCACGACGAGAACGAGCAGAGCGATGATATCACGGCGGTTTGTAACGAAGAGGAGAAAAGAGAAACTGGGCGTCATCAAGGATGCTTCACGATGTAACGTTGACAGAAATCCGTATTCCATGCCAGATTTCGGTCGTTATTTTGACAGGAAGAGAAACGTAAGATTGAGAACTGAGAAAGCGTTCGTCTGAACATCGAGGCTGACATGATCGTGGTTCGAGGACAAGAAGCGAAGAGGGAACGAAAACAAAAGTTCTCTCTCGGCAAAAGCCGGTGCCTGAATTTACGTAATTATGATGATTTTCGAGGCTTGAGCTCGGGTTGGCAACGAGCGACGACAACTTTGACCTCGAACCACCACCATCCACTACGGCACTCGTCGCAGAACTTCCTGCGTATATATCGAAGTGCCAGACTGGTTTAAAGATGTCTCCCTCTTCTGAGCCTAAGGCGGCCGGAAGATCGTATGGAATGAAATTGATGGCGCGACGGAGGACGCGTCGCTCGAACCAGTTCATGATAGATACCTCCACCTCTTTCGACGTGGAAGAGCTCCATGATGCTATGCACACTCAAACGAACCTCTTGAAGGACATCCATCGCGCATATAGGCACCTTCTTCATGAAAGTATATCATGATCATTACAGCTAAACGTTACAACGTATGATGCACCAACGTGAGGAAGAACACGAAGATGAAGAGTCGGATAGAGCAAAAGAAGAGGAGGGGAGAAATACAGGCACGTCGTGAAAAAAAAATCATCAGCATTTTGACACTCAAACCTTCTCATCAAGGTGGTCCTCCTTCGACGACGCACTCGCATCCATATGCTGCTGCCCGGTAATCATCGCAATCTTGTGCGAATCCGACGCGTGCACGTCCTCTGCGATCAGGCGATCCCTCAGCTGCCTGCTGTTAATCGGCCACGAGTGCTGGTACAGAATATCCACCTGCTCGAGCGACAGCCCCTTCGTCTCCGGTACGCACAGGTACGCGAAGATGATGCAGCAGAAGCACGTCGAGCCCCAGATGAAGAATACCTTCACGTGCAGACCGGCGTCGCCCTTGCCCGAGTTGACGAGGTACGGGGTCGCGAACGAGATCGCCCAGTTCCACAGCCAGTTCGACGCGGACGAGAGCGACATGGCCTTCGCGCGCACGTTGAGCGGGAAGATCTCGCCGACGACGACCCACGCGATGGGACCCCAGGTGGACGCGAAGAACGCGATGTAGATGCACACGAACGCGACGAGCACCTTCTGGCCATGCACGTTCGACGTGGGCAGCGACACACCGACAATGGCGACGATGAACTCGCACACGCACATCCCGATGGCACCGTAGATGAGCAGTTTCCTACGTCCGAACCTCTCCACGCCGTAGATACCAGGGAGGGTCATACCCACGTTGACGACGTTGGTTGCAACGCTGATCAGGAACGCATTGCTGATGCCAGCGCTCTCGAAGAAGATCGTACCGAAGTAGAAGATAAAGTTGATACCGGTGAGCTGCTGCCACGCCTGAAGGGCAATACCAGTGCACACACGGAAGAGGATCTTGTTGGGCTCGCCGGGTTTGAAGCAGTCGAGGTACCCGGATGCACCCATGAGTTTCTCCTCCTCGAGGTTCACGCGGATGTCGTTGATTTCCTCTTGCACGATGGGATCGTCAGGAGTAAGACCAAGCAGACGTGAAAGGGACACCGCTGCTCCCTCCTCGTTGTTGTTCTTGACGCAGTACCGAGGAGATTCGGGCAGGAAGGTCATACCAGCAGCAAGGATGGCCGCCCAAATGAACTGGATGGCAATGGGAATACGATATGATGAGTGGTCCGGGCGATTTTTTGTGGCATTGTTGACTATCGCCGCAAGCAAGAGACCGATTGTGATGGCCCATTGGTATCCAGACACGATGGCACCGCGAAGATTTTTTGGTGCACTGAAGAAGAGAAAAAATCAGCACAAAATCATTACGGAAGCGAGGATTGCGCGGAGGCGAGAAATGCTGCGACGCGAAAGTTCTACGATCTCGGAAATCATACGCGAAGCATCAAGAATACAAATTGGCAGGTCTCAAGCTTTCGCGCAGACACGCATATAGCCGGTGCATTGAAGCGTGGTTCATGCGGCTCAAGAAATGCGAAGCGTGGAAGAGCGAAGAGAATTGTTGGACAGGCGACGGGAGCAAAACTCACCATTCGGACTGGTACATGATCACAAGGACCGAGATGAGGCCGACGCCCAAACCGGCAATGACACGCCCAGCAATGAAGAGACCCAAGCCGGTCGACGCTGTCTGCATGGCGACTCCGACGTCGAAGACCAAAGTCGAAAGCACGACACCCCACTTCCTGCCAATAATGTCGGCGACGGGGGCACCCAAGAGGGCGCCGAGGAAGGTGCCGATGGAGAGGACGGAAACGACCAGTGACTGCTGGAGAGTGGTGATGGTGCAGGTTGTACTGTTGCCAAAGGTGCACAACCAGTCATGCATGGCCTGGACACCGTTGATGACACCGGTGTCGTATCTGGTGCGACATTCAAGATCAATTCTCGTATTCGCACAGGCATTTACGCAGGAAAAAAAGACGCACCCGTAGAGGATTCCACCAAACGCCGCGAACATGCTAGATCCGCAACGTTAGGGAAGAAAATCATGTATGGCGAAGGCAACATACCACTACAGAAATTCATCAGTTCGACTGCCAGTGAAGAACGAGAGGACGTTGCTCACCATGAGGACACCAGCGAAGGTGTTACCTGCGATATCAGCTTTGATGCCGCCTCCTTGGGATGTTGGGCCGCCAGCCATTTTCGCGAGGAGAAAGCGTTAGGCTGCTAGATGTGGTGGGTGAAGGCGAAGGGCGCAAAAGAAGTGGTCTGCCACCGACGGCGGTATAAATACTGGAGCATGGTTAGTTCGGAGATAGCTCAGGAAATGTGGGAAGAGAATTGGGAGCATGTGGAAGAAGCAGCGCGTATGTTCAAACACGCCCGAAGCTGCTTCTTTTCCCGATCGGGCATCCTCTATTTAGAACACCACCGTCCTGTGACCTTCTCTGTTGCCATCGCTTTTCATTCCAAACCTTCCACATGGTTCAAAGACATATCCGTATGTGTGTTCCTGGCTCTTCTTTGATTTTCCCAACTCTCATTCATTTTCCAGTCAACTGAAACGGTCCTTTGGTATTCAGAAAAATTCTACCCGCTCGCTCCTTTCATCCAACAACAAGCTTTCCAATTCTCCGGCCCAGCGCAGGATTCCCCGTCAATTTCAATCTTCAGTCAAGGTTTTAGAAGACAATTTGCAAACAAGCCTCGCCAGCAGCGCTCATCCTGGACAAATTCGAATGACACCCGCCACCCCGTATCACCACGATTCGAAGTCGGGGCTTTGCAATCGCTGCTTCGATCGTCTCCTATCTATTTCGAACTGCGCCCAGTCCTCAGCCCGCGCGCATTCCGGGTGCGGTCTGTGAACAAAAATGCAAATAAGCTTCTTCAAGCACTCTCTCTCCCAACACGCCGATGCGCTGTCCAGGACCTTGTGACGCGGCCGACGAGGAGGGGAAAAGGCTCGCAACCCTCTGTGAATCCTTGCGGCGGGAGCTAATTCAACCGCTGATTTGCTGGCTTACTGTCTTGCTCGTATCTGAAGATCAGAGACCCGGCGTGCTCTTTTGCTGCCGATGCACGACATCTCCTTACTTGTGAGCTTCTCTGTCTCTTCACATTTGCTGGCACTGCGATTGCTGACGATTACGGAAACCTCCATGGATGTCTCGACGAACGAAGGAGGTGATCATTGAACCCAAATCCGAAAAACCCGTCCCATGCGCATCTCCCTCCCCCGCATCAAGGAGAGCAGTTATTTGCGGAACGGATGTTCTTCCGGACGTGTGAGTATACGCTCGACTTCGAGTAAAGAGCGAGGTGCGGGGCTTGTCCAGAGCTCACGGGAGGCGAGACAAT
This sequence comes from Schizopora paradoxa, assembly GCA_001020605.1. Lineage (NCBI taxonomy): Eukaryota > Fungi > Basidiomycota > Agaricomycetes > Hymenochaetales > Schizoporaceae > Schizopora > Schizopora paradoxa. Next base: position 78,154 of record KQ085899.1, read on the forward strand.
ATTGATCGTGATGGATGCTGAACACTCCAACTGAGCACACGAGAGTCAGTGAGTGCCTAGTCCAATACACTTTGCAAGCGGGTATACCGTTTCTCACCTCCGACGCCGTCTTAACCCTGGTACGCATTCATACTTTGTTGGAGTATGATTTTACTGACCCATTGAAATTTATTTCCCCCCTCTCTTTCGATTTCACGCGATTCGGCTCCGGCTCAAGTCTGAAACCACTCTCATCACGATCAGACTCTCCGTCTGTTCTCTGGGGGAAAATGTATGAGAGGCAAGATCCGGCTTTTGTCCTTGCCTGAAGCGAGTTCGATGTGGGGGGATTTTGTCTCTTACTTGAAGTGGGTCTGATGTGGGGAGGATCCTGGGACCGAGAGCGCCGCAACGGCACCCGTCAGTCTTTCGAAACGCGAATGTAGACCCCTTTGCTGTCGTAGCATGAAGAATTACAGCCGCTTTCCGCTGTAATAGGAATCCACCTTCCAGATCCGCCTCCATTTTTCGCTCCAGTTCAAGAAAAAAATACAGCGAAAATAGGTATTCACTCCATTCGGGCTTCAGCTAGTTCCGGCTCGATGCAATAACAATATGTTCAAAGGGGTAGAGACTCAGAAGATGACGAGATCTATTTCTCCGAACCCGCCCACCTCGTGATCCTCAAGACGCTCCAAAACCCGGTCCTCGGACAGACATTCCCCATTTCCATGACTTCCCGTGGGCCGTGGGGGGCGCCCTCACTCGCTAACGTTATTTTGCTTCTTTTCCTTCTCGCTCGTTCGTTCCTCGCGAACTCGAGATTCTCGACTTCTGCGGTGCGAGAAGCAGGCAATTATTATGCTTCCGAGTTGTGGTCGACGATCTTGGACTTTGAAAGAGTGATCGGATCGACGTTCCACGTGTCCGAATTGAGTTTAGCGTATGAGCCTCGCAGATCGTCGATCGCGTTCTGAGTCGCGTCGCTCATTGGCTGTTTGCATCCACAAGGGACAGGCCGACGGCAAGCAAACTGGGTGCATATAGAGACGTGGACTGGCGTTAGATAATCATCTGCGTCTAATGTTACATGTACAATGAAATGCGGGGTAAGGAGATGAGGTAAAAGATTGCATGCAAAATATGTTGACTGTTGGTACAGTCTCTACATCAGTTCATAATCAAATATCGAGAGACACTCTAGCACCAGCCCCTCTTCCATGCACAAATTAACATTGAACCATGAAGGTGGAAGTCCGTCTCTGAGCCTCTGCGGGTGTTGCCAATCGAAGGTTGCAAAACACCTGGTCAGCCTCACCGTCTTCAGCATTCGAGGTACAGTATTCCACCGAGACGTGATGAGCCGGGTGAAGTCTTCGTCGGGCGCCTCAATGTCCATCAGGCTGAGATGCTCGAGGAGCGGGCAAACACGACGACCCGCAAGCACGTTTACGATGCCGGAATCAGCGGTGTCGGTGCAGCGTATATGCAGCGATGACAGGCCTATTAGGTGCTCCAGACACGGCAGGACATCCCCAGCGCTGACTCCCTGCAGTATGAGTGTCGACAGCGCACTCGGCGCGCTACGCTCCAGAAAAGAGTTGAGGGCACCGACAGACGCGCCGTTGCTCAGCTGCCCATGCACTGTCAACCGCTCGAGCGCCCCGCACGTCATCGAGTTCAGCAGCAGCGCGAGCATCGGCGCGCTCCCGTTCCCACCACTGACCGACGCATGACAGGTCAGATGCACGGTACGCAGCGCCGGTAACACCATGTGGCCAACATCGACGTCCCCGCCGCTGTGCATGACGTGCGCGCGGAAGGAGCGCAAGAGAGGGAAGCGCGAGAGCCATACCTTGCAGCTCCTGATAGATGCAAAGTCGACGCGTAGTAGATCAAGCGTGCGCGAGGAGGCGCTATTGCTTGCAACAGTGCGCGGACGTAGGCTTTTGAGGTAGCGGTGTCCCGAGAGGGTGAGCGCCTTTAAATTCTGCATGCGCGCGGGGACCAGCGCCCATCGTTTCCCGAAGGCACCGTCGCCCCATGCACCATTGTTTAAGATACTGAGGGATGCGTGCGCCCAACGTGCCTGCTGCGCGACGAGGAGGGAAACGAGCGCATCGAGGCGCGCTAGAAGTCGGCCGCTGTTGTCGGGGCCCCCGACCTCGAGTTTGAACTCAAAGTCAAGAGTAGCGGTCCCAGAGCGTAAAAGCCTCTCCTCTATGAAACGTTGCGCAGCGTCGAAGATTACGTTGGCTTCTGTGTTTTCTGCGTTGTTCATGGACTGTATGCGCAGCGATATCGACCAGTGCGCCCAGAGCTTGGGAGAGGAGAGGACGGCGGATCGCCAGTGACGGCATACACGGGCGAAGGGGCGTGGAGGCAGGTCGCGAAGTATGAGAGAGGATTGTGCGTCCCGGATGTTTATGGAGGTTGAATCGAGACAAATCGAAAAGATCTCAGTGAGAATGTCAAAGTGCATATTTGATATCGACACCGGTATTGGTTGGTGGGTTGCATTATTCATCTGGCGCAAGTGAGTTAGTAGACTGTATGATAAAGCTTATTGACATCAGTGTATGTCTGACTCACGATTGGTTCATTGTGCATCCGTTACTTGATAAAATATGAACGACGCCCGACAGTATGAAGTTACTTTGAACGCAATGAAATTTCACGCCGGTGACTTCGCAGGTGAAAGATCGAGCTACTCACCGAAAGCCTCGTGAAGTAAAGACAGCTATGTGAACCTAGAAGTTGATTTACGCTTGAAATTTTGCCGGCACGGTTTGTGGGCACGGTCACGGCTGGGGTGCCAGAGAATGAAGATAGCTATCGTAGAGCACTAACTGAATCAAAGTTACACTGCGCTAGACCGTCAGTCCCAAGCGGTAGTCAGCGGTATTCGGTGAGATTCGGGAAAGAAGAGGATTTGTCGCGGAGTCATGATACATGATGGCACTGGCATGATCATCAGTGAGAAACTACTATGCGTGACGAAGCGGTGCAGGATCGGCTCACTCCGGTCATGAAATCGAAGTTCTTGCAGTGGTGGATGGAAAGCAAGAAGTGTTATATATAATACGGCGCCATTGTTGTGCAAGTACAGCGCGAAAAAGTATTTACAAACCAGTTCTAGTCAATCGAAGGGCAAGGGCAAATTAGTGCAGCAAACACATGTAGAAAAGGTCAGAGAAAGAAGATAGATGATCATACCCTCTATGTCTTTTAGCTAAGTTTCACGGCAAGATTTGCTATGAATCTTTCTGCATATATGCCGCGGCGTCATCTCGGGTGCAAATGAACAAATTTGTAATGGTGGTTCGGAGTCGCAAGCACGGGATGAAGACGTCCGTCTTATGAACGAACAAAGATGAAAGGTGTTGAAGACGAAGACATCTTTCCACGAAGGAGTCGATTGTGCGCTCAAGGCTGCGCTCCTCAAAATTTATTCCGATATTCAGAGTGACGTGTCCCAACGATGGACAGGTCATAAACTCCAAAGGCGAGCATGATGAAGAGTTTGTAATCCTCGAGGCTGAGGTTGACTCGAAATACTCCAACTCCACGAATTTCAACGAGTGTAAGTGTTTCCGCCCCGTTTAAGATTGCTTCGATACTGATTCGAAACGCGATCATCCCTGATATTCGTCTTCTGTATCCTTTTATATGGCACGAAAATAATTCCAAGTTTGGGCTTTCGCGCAACCAGAGCCAGCATGTTTTGGTCGTCGTTTCCGGGAGTGAGAGTCTTCTCGAAGTGGTTAACAATGTGCTGCTCTTGTTGAACATCTAACATACCAGTCGCCCGATAAACTAATTTCCTGTAAACCGTGGAATGAAGGAGATAACAATATCGGAAAACAGGGACGAGCTATTCCAAGTTTCGTTGCGTTCTATTGAGCGCGCACCCATCGTGCTTGACAGTCGAGGAGCAGGTCCGAGTCGATGAGTGTAGCGAAACCGCCCAAACGCGTGTCTTCTGAATGATATTCCAACAAGGTCATGAAAGCAAAATCCAGATTTGCGACCTTCGACCCTTTATGAATGTCCTTTATGAAGTTATTCGCCGCTTTGAAATGTTCTTGAGGTTGTTTTGAAGACAGTTTCCATGGTCGGTCGCCTCGTCTACTTCCTCCAACGTGTCCATAGTTTGTTTTCGTGCTATGCGATATTCCTCCATTGGCGGCAGACACCAAGGAAGGGGCGCGATGCAATTTTGCCGAGGGTTTCAATCGTCTCAACGCTCCAAGCATGAACAAGATCCGGGTTTGTAGAAAGCTGGAAGATGAGAGAGACAATGTCGTCGGGCATGTCTATGCCTGTTCTCGGCTTAGACTTGACAAATGAAAATTTAGATTTTTCAAGAAAAGTTGCAGCACGATCAACTCACAACTCGACGCTCATCGCTACGATCTCGAAGAGCAACAGATTTCGTAAAGAAATGCTGGTAGTTCAGATTTGAAGAGGGTGTGATAGATAGTTTCTTAGAAAGAAGGTCGCTGGAAGAGTTATCTCAGATCCTGTATGTTCATGCAAGACGCCTAGCAAACGTCTCCGAGCGAGGCGATGGCGTGGTGTTGATAACTTGGTAAGAGGTGACTCGCGGTGTTCCAGTGACGACGCGTCGGACGAGCACGGTCCATCTTGTCGACAGTCATGTCGGAATCAGCAACGAAGCGCCGTAGACTCGACAATCGCTCTCCTTCTCCTGTATACAAGTTAGACGACGAAGAGAACGATGACTACGTGCCATACGTTCCCGTAGCTCAGCGAAGGCAACAGAAACTCGCGGCACTGTCATCGCACCTCACGTCGGACAAGCATCGAGCCCGGTCGCATGAAAGTCCTGCAGTCGAGGAAAATGAAGACGACGCCGAAGTACGGAGAAGGGACAAGGAAAGAAAGGAGAGGACGCTGTTGATGGAGGCTCAGGAGGTGCATCGGAAGCAGGCGGTGGAAGGTGCGTTCTGGCTTGTCATGAGTTTATGTTTCCATTGACCTCCACCTTCCGTAGACGCACAGAAAACGGAGCTCGAGAAAGAACAGGAGGAGGATGCGAAGATATTAGCAGCAATTGCATCTCGGAAGAAACTCGCCTCAGACTTGGAATTAGCGAAGGGCATTCAGTACTCCGAGCCGTTGAAGACATCGTATGCATCGACCTTGCCATTCTTACTAACCACATCTCACATCAATGACGTATAGATGGAGAGCACCGAGATATATCCTTTCAAGAACAGAAGAGAATCATGCGAAGCTACGGGAAAAGTTCCATATTATCGTTGAGGGTTCTGACGTTCCTCCTCCCATCGCTCATTTTGCCGTACGCAAGTCACTTGCTGGTTTCATGCTTTGTCTCCAAGCTGACTTTATTTCTAGGACATGAAAATTCCTGACTGCCTCCTGAAATTTATGAAAAGCAAAGGCATTTCGACTCCAACTCCCATTCAACTACAAGGTTTGCCCGTCGCGTACGTTTACATTTTTGTACTTTCATACTGAGTAGAAACGCCTTGCTGAATCTTCACGTAGATTCTCAGGTAGGGATATGATTGGCATCGCTTTTACGGGATCTGGGAAGACGCTTGCTTTCTGCTTGCCCTTAATTATGATGGCGGCGGAGGAAGAGAAGAAACTGCCTTTCACGAGAGGGGAAGGCCCTGTTGGAGTCATTCTCTGTCCATCTGTGAGTAGACTTGCGTCAAGGGCGATTTTAAATAGCTAACTCTGTGACAAGCGCGAACTTGCCAACCAAACGTACGAAAACGTCCTCGCTTGGACAACCGCACTTGCTCAGGGCGGTTATCCGCAGGTTAACACTCTCCTCTGCATGGGCGGCATCAACATGTCCGAACAGTCACATGTTTTCCAGAAGGGCATCCATATCGTCGTTGCGACTCCGGGAAGATTAAAGGAAATGCTCGAGAAAAAGAAGTTTACATTCGACTTTTGTAAATATTTCTGCATGGACGAGGCCGACAGGATGATCGATCTTGGATTCGAGGACGAGGTGCGGCATATCATGAGTTTCTTCAAGGTGCGCTTTCAGGTTGACGAGTATCTCGTGTTGTCAGTGCTGATGCTCGTGTTTAGGCTCAACGGCAGACCCTTCTGTTTTCAGCCACGATGCCGAAGAAGATTCAAGATTTTGCACAACAATCTCTCATCAAGCCAATCCTTGTAAATGTCGGTCGTGCTGGTGCTGCTAATTTGGATGTCTTGCAAGTCGTCGAATATGTCAAGCAAGAAGCCAAGATGGTTTACTTGTTGGAATGTCTGCAGAAGACACCGCCTCCTGTTATTATTTTCAGCGATAATAAGAACGAAGTAGATGGTAGGCACTTCATTGGAGATTCTATCATTATTGGTAGTAACTCGTCACGTAGATATCCAGGAGTATTTGCTACTAAAAGGTGTCGAAGCAGTAGCTATCCATGGTTCCAAGAGTATGTCGTATTCTCTCATTGCTTATTCGGCGGTCAGATGCCAATCGTCTTCTCAGCTCAGGAGGAACGTCAATACGCTATAAAAGCCTTCAAGACCGGCGCAAAGGACGTGATGGTCGCCTCAGGAGTTGCTTCCAAGGGACTGGATTTCAATGACATCCAACACGTCATTATATTCACCATGCCCAAAGAAATCGAGGACTACGTGCATCAGATTGGGCGTACGGGGCGTAGTGGGAAGACGGGTATTGCAACTACGTTCGTTAATATGAATACGGCGGAACAGACGTTGTTGGACTTGAAATACTTGCTTATGGAGGCAGGACAGAAGTGCGTTGGCCCCCTCCAAAGTTACGTCCTTTGGTGTCTAATTGCGTTTCCATTCCAGAGTTCCACCATTCCTCATTTCAGTCGAAGACCCAAGAGCAGCCCAAGGAGGATCATTGACTGGGTGTCCTGTCTGTGGTGGTGCGTTGAATAGCGTCTTTTTTGAGTTTCTGTGGATCTCAGTTATGTTTGATAGGCCTCGGTCACGGAATTTCACAATGCCCGAAGCTCGAGGACAACCAAAGGAGACAGCTGGCTTCTCAAAGAGGCGACGCTATGGGAGGAAATTACTGATTACCCTTTTTATTTACTGCAATGTATCGATACACTTCGAGGAATCAAAACTGTAGTTTATTCGAATGAGCTACGGAAATATTTTACGAAGCGAAGAGATCTTTACCGGCTCAGGCTTGTCCACCAAAACACGAATTGGTCATGCTGGGCTCCGACTCTGTGCAGAGAGCTTACTCGAAATCGTCACAAACAGGAGCGATATTACCAACTCGTAAGAAATGACCATAGCATTATCCATGAAGCAATATACACATAATTGACAAATGAAAAGAAAGTTCGATAAAGGACTGAAGGCGAAGAAACTAGTAGCTAGGGAAGCCTGTCATATGCTGCGAAGAATTAGTTTCCTTTGGTTTTGGCACTCGGGTAGAAATACTCACCGAAGGGATGCCTGTGCCGTTCATCATCATTGGGGGTGGCGGTCCTTGTGGGGCAAAACTATCAAAGGACATTATAAATCAAAGGAACTCTTAGTCGCGAATGGATACTTGCCCATTCCCTTGTGTTATCATTAGCCGACTACCGAACCCAGGATTGATGATTGGTGCGTCCGCTTCCTGTTGCTCCTTCTTCGAATCCTTCACCGCAAGTTCTTGCACACGCTTTTCGAGCGCAGTGACCTTCTGCACCAAGGAACGCTGCATCTGGATACGGAACGGCATGAAGAAATCGTTGAGCCCGTGTTGCCATGAAAGCTCCTCCACGAAATCGGGCGAGACGAGGTCGAAGCACATGTAGAGCATGGCAGCGAAGCATTCCTTGTTACCGATGTCCACGAAGTAGGAGAGCAACTCTTCAGCAACCTCGTCGGACGATGAGTACGCGGCGGTTTGCATCGCATCCTTGAAGAGCTTGTCCTGCTTCGAAAGCGAGATTGACTCCTCCCATTTTCCATTTTTCTATCAATCAAAGGCATTAATAATGTTCGAAATGAACGTGAAGATAATATCGTACCTTGTACAGGTGAGCGGCAAGTCTTCTGAACTCGAGCAGTTCGTGTTTCTCAAGACGTTTTGCGAGGTTGATGTTGTTAAAATTGTCGAAGCTATCTATTGAATCCCGAAGTGTCTTGTAGTCCTCTTCTTCAATCAATAGATCATTGTATGCCTCGTTGACGGCCTCGTTGTTGAGCTACGGAAGAGATAGGTGAATAGAACGCACACAAGTTCTCTATGCATGACTTACGTTTTGGACGGCAATGAGATAAGGCTTGATGAGAGGGACATTGTCACTTCGCTGGAACATACGCACAACACGAGTGTGATCGATTCGAGGTTGGAGGACGGTAAGCAGATCATTCAAAAGCATGGGCTGTTCTTGAAGATAGAACGACAAAGCCTTGTAGTAACTTGAAAGAAATCATTACAAAGCCTATAAAATAATCGAAGAGTCTACTCACATCTCGATGTTCGCAACACGAACAATCACGTCCTTGAATTGGTTGTGCTCCCAGGCATCCGCCGATCGTTCCATCATCGCCAAAGCCGCATTATCCTTCGAAATACTCAACCGCCTGGGACAATGGTAAAATAAAGATCACTCACGAATTCGTCGTATTTGACGTATAGGAACACAAGCTCGGGCCACAAGTGCGCCTTCTCCGTACTTCTTATGACTTTAGGGATATTGATGCGAGAAACGAAGAGCTTGAGATGTTCCATGACTAAACGCTGGCCATTAGACGAAGGAGCATCAGTGTGTAAGAAAACGTACGCTTCTCTGGTCTATACTTTGTGTACAGGATGGACAGTTCTGTGAAGACTCCCATCTAAAAGACATGCATTGTCAAACAGTTTCCATTTAACATGCAACAATACTCACATGAGCTCGTTCCAGACTCAATCCAGCCTCCATCAAAGTGAGGACCTCGTCGAAGTAACCTTTGCGCTCGTATATGGAGAGGACACCTTGAAGCTCCTCAGCATGTACGATGACATTCAGACCGCAGATTTGCGCCTGGACGAAGCAGTTAGCTCTGAAAAGTATGCGAGAAGTGATAAATATGTATTTACCAAGCGGAAGTCCTTCTTCTCGATGCAAGCAGCGTGAACTTGCTTCCAAACCCTATCGAAATTTAGTAATAGATTGAAGATGTCAGTATGGCGTGCTTACTGAGTGTTTCCTGCCTTCCTCGCGCTCTCAACTGCAGCCTGATTTTCGCCAAGGTAGATGAGAGTAGTCGCCAACCGTGCCCAGTTCGAGATGCTCGTGAAAAGTAGCTTCGCAGCTTGGTAGAGCTCATCATTGAAGCACTTCTCTCCAACCTCAAGGATATCTGCGACGTTCGTCATGGATAAGAAGTCTTCCATATCATGCAAGCGATCGGTCTTGGCATAAGCATGGGCCAGCTCAGTGTCGATCTTCGGTTCACGTAGAGTCTTGCGCGCCATTTGCAAGAATCGGACGAGATCATCATACTTGTCGGCGCGAGTTGCCAGCTCGATGACCTCCGCGTAGTTCGATGGGTCTTCAGCCTTGATGTATGAGTCTAAATACGATAATTAGAAATGGGGTGAACATGACAATGGCAGATGCACGAACCGATGGAGTCCTTGATCCTCATGCCATCGAGCTGCGCCTTCGCGAGACGGCTCCAGACTTCTGGCTTGTTGATCTTCTGTGCGTAATCCAACCCACGATCGATGCTCACGATATGTTCCACGAGGACGTTCATAGCAAGAGCATGTTGATCGTACTTCTTGAAAATGCTGAACGCCTCCTCGTAGAGGCCATGGTCGATCGCAATCTTCGCAATCTCTCCGACGTCGTAGTTCTCGAGCTTGTTGATGTAGTTCACGACCTTGCCCTTGTCAGCCCGGATGGCGGTAAGCATCATCAGGTTCTGGAGGTTCTTGTTGTCCGAGAACGGCGAAGGCTCGAGAATGATCTTCTCAAGCAGCTCGATGAGCTCGATTGGTAAATCGGCTGAAATGAAGGCTTTGACGGTGACCGAAACATCATCAGGGTCTGTACACTCGGGCAAGGCGGTAGCAATGATCTACTCGTGTATCAGAATGTGAAGATACTTGGGGCTGAAAAATAATGTTACCTGGTCGATGAGCTGGCGTCGATGAACGTTGTCGGGCACGAGCACCTGAGCCCAAAGGTCGAGCTGACGGCGTTTGACGAGATAACGAGCCTGCTGCTTGAACATCGAGTTGTCATTCGTGATCGCAATGAGCTCTTCATCGCAGAAGCCCTTCGCATATGCAATGTATGCGAGGTATGGGTCACGCTTCTCGCAGAACTTTCCGACAACTAAAGGCTCATAAATCTACAAGAAAGTCAGTAAAGGACCATGCAGACATCAAGCAATCCACTAACGTTGTTCTCCTTCAAGAATTGCTCCGGGTTGTTGTTGCTATCGATGTAAATCTTCGCGATTGCGTTATGAACAGCTGGGTCTTGGCTGCCAGACTGCATGCGGGACTCGAGCCAAGGTAAAATGAGCTTCAACCTGTTTCGCGATTCGACCTCCTGGACGAGTTCGTCAATGGGGAAGTTGCCAGTGATGGATGCCAATAAGCCCTTGATGGTGGTCTCATCGCAGTCTACGTCGAGGAGCCCTCCAATGACTTGAGGTGCACGAGCTGAGTTGACTTGCTGCACGTAAACCTCGATGAACTTGACAAGACCGTTTTGGTACAGGTACAGGACGAGATCATGAACAAAGTCGAAGCGGTCGCAAACGATGATGAGCGGGAGTTGGTCTTGTAACTTCGCCTCCTTCAGGAAGTTCTTGACCTTTTCGGGGTTGTAGAAGTTGCTTTCCCGGCAAATACGTTCGACCTCACGAATTTGACCAGTTCGGGTTGCTGCCTGAATGTACTTGAAGTGAACTTCGGGATCCTGGCTCAAGTTCACAACAGAACCCAAGTAGTAGTATAAGCCTTCGAAACTCTTGAAAGACTCGAACATCTCAATGAGCTTGATAGGGCCAAGGATGTCAGAGTATTTCGTCGCGATCTGCACGACAACCTGCAGATTTTGGCGGATGTTTACACGAAGCATCTCCTGCATGCAAGAGATGGACTGCTCGGTAGTCAACTTGCTGAAGTAGGTGACGAGCCAGTCGGCTTGCAAGGCGTTCGTGTGGACAATTGCCCGCTTAATGTCTGCGATGTCCTCGTAATGCTCTAACGCCCTCTGCAGGAGTCCCGCACGTTCGCAAAGATTTGCGATTCTTGGACGGTCGTAGTGGGTGAACATCTCGTTTCCGAGGATCGCGTCGGCTACCTGAGGAGCGTGCACGAGATTCATCTCAAGGAGACGAGTCTGGAGATGGCCTTGCTCAGGCTTGTTATCCTTCAAGGCGTCCAGAAGGAATGAAGTCGCTGGCTGGATCATGTTCTGTGACATGAAGATATCCACTACCCTGTCGATATCCACGAGCGGGCCAGATTCGTCGTTTACGAGCTGAGTTGCGAATTCCGCGCCTTTGTCGGGATTGGTGCGCATGATGTGCTGGAGAAGGCTGGTGTAATCGGGACTGTAGCCAACCTTCTTCGAGTAGAGGACGATCTTGTCTGTCTGGCCAGTCTCAGCGAAGCACGCGACCACCTTGTTGGGAACGTTGGCGCGGAGGTAAACGCTCAAAGCCAATGTCATGTCGTGGAGGCGGACGATGTCACCGAGTTCCTCGCTGCATGTGAGCTTAGTTGATAAAAAGAAAGCATAAGTGAGGAGGTTATTTCAAAGATATTCATGAGACGTACCTTATTCTCCTTCAGCCATTTCTCGAGGAGCTGTTTACGTCCTTGTTGAAGTACGGGACGAGCGAGTTCGAGCGACTCAAGCTGGTTCAGCTCACCCTTCTCCAGCAGTATACCGAAGTACTGCAAAATGGGTGACAATCCACCAGGAGGTGCTGGGGCAGCCTTGAATGCCTCAATCGTTTGAACAGTGCGAAGGATTCCTCTCGGAGAGTTCGCAGCAATCTTGGCCGCTTCGTTGAATTGACCGCTCTGGAACAAGACCTGGTACTGCTTAATATACAGGTCGTCAGCACCAGGCAAATTCGCCCTGCTCGCAAGCTTGAAGGCAAGTTCGGTGTTGTTGAGAGTGCCAAGGATGTACGGAATAATTGTCGTCTCATCAACGCTGACGCTCAGAACCTGACCCTTCCTGTTGACTCCGATGATACCGTTCGTAGCCTCGTGTTCCGCAGTGACGAATATTGTTTCGCCGCTGATTCGATTCATGTAGACGCAAGCTCCAGATTCCAAGTCATAGAGGTGGATGAAGCCGAATTTTGTCACTAAGAAGATGATACCATGCTTTTTCGAAACCTGCATGGCAACTGGGAAATCTGTAGTGGCTTCAGGGGGGAAGAAAACGTCGACGGCCTTTTTCGTGAATGCGGGAGTGTTGGGCTGATGGTCAATTTCTACGACGTGCAACTACAAAGACCAGGTCAGCGGCAAGAAACTATTCAAAAATCAGAGAAACGCACCTTCGCCCCAGTCGCAGTCCTGACAGAGAACGTGAACAACTTTGTGACGTGGTTGCCCTCCATCTTGAGTTCTGCAAAGGACGCAGCATGGCCTTCAATAGGTTGACTGACCCCCTTCTCCTTGCTGTAAAGTTGCATAGACCCCTTCACCTTGAAACCAGAGGGGTTTGTCGTGTTCTGGGAGATGCCAACCAAAACCATCCACTTCTCGCAGGGAGAAACGCGGTAGTTGATGATTTGCGTGCCGGCGAGAGTAGGATGTCTATCGAAGACTTTTTGTGGAGGAGACGTCGCGTCGGAGATTGACCAATGGTAAACCGCGGTATCAGTGACCATGCCAATCATTGAGTCGGAGACCCAGGTCCAGAAAACAACGTCCTCGTTATTGGCATGGGACTTCACTTTCTGTTTGGTGTCCATGTTGAAAACCTGGATAGTTCGCCCCGCTGTATATCACACGATTAGTAGATTTACAGGTAATCTCGAACACTTTTCACTTACATCGTAAAGCGAGCACTTTCTGGTGTGGGTGCATAATCGCTGAGTCCGCGGTTATGGGTCTTCGCAGCACATTGTTTGCATCCGCGAGGTCGACGATGACGACCTGGTTTTGTTCTCCAACCTTTTCGCGCACGCAGATGTAGTGGTCGCTCTCTAGTGTCAGGGTCTGTTTGACGAATCATCACAGGCGAAATGAAGAGGGAGATATGAGTTCTTTGCACGAAAATGACGCGAAGGGGTAGAAGAACGGACCTGGAAAGAGATAGAAGTTGGCTGCACTCCGATGCTCGACAGCTGGAGGTGCTCCGAGAACGTGATGGGTTTCGTTGCAGCCATTTGGCAAGAAATAAATGCCTAGTTGGCCGGCAACGGCGACGGTGAAAGAAGTGGAAGTGGATGGAAAGTTGTGATGGGCGACGTGCGCGAGCGAAGTGCGTGGACCTCTGAAGAGATGGGAACCACCTTCCGAAAGCGTCTCGCAGTTCGCTGCGCTCAAAGTTCTGGCGAGCGGGCACCTCACAAACTACGCAAGCAACTACGATGGTCCTCACAACCGCGCCAGGATGGATTTCGACCGTATCGTCAGTAGGAATGGCGGTCGTTCCTCCCCTGGTCTACGCGGACCAGACTATCTCAATAATACGCAAAAAGTGGGTCTAAATTCGAAATAGACCTGAATGAAGGAACAAACCGTTTGTAGAGACTCGACTGGCTTCTCTCGCGACGTCTGCGGTGTATTGTGCGTATCACTATTTTCAAATAATTAGGCTGAATCTTTATGTCAAAGGGTTGCGCAGACTCATCGCCAACATAACAAGATGTTTCTTCTGGCTTGGCGACCGATTTGAATTCGCGTTGCTCATTCAGTCCATCCTCATGATATTCGCCCAGGTATTTGAACAAATTTATGGGAAATCACACTTGGTTCTCACTGCGGTGCTACTCCAGCTTGCGTTGCTGTTCATTTGCCTCTATTACCGCCCACGCCTGAGCCCCGAAAATATTGGAGTATCGTCAAGACCCTACTCCTTCTGGCAATGGCCAACATATGCCCAGCACATCGAATTCCTCGCGGGATTGATGTACGTCTTCATTGACCGTGCTTTTACTATTCCCAGCTGACCTTTCGATGTACGACAGCCTAGTGCAAACAATAATATTTTTGATATTTGGACGTTCTGAGATCTTCATCACTGGGCTCGGGTTCGTTGCCTTGGGATTGGAAAGCACTCTTCCGATTCCACAATTCATAAGGTACGATTTCTGAACAAACATCACCAATCAGGGCATCTACTGACTTTTGTACAGCAACTACAAACAGAAATCTCTCTATGGCTTCCGCGCGTCTACTTTATTAGGTTGGTTTGGTGGTGATTCGTACAAGTGTGTGCTCTTTTTCTTGCATCACTGAGCTCGGAAATCTGATAACTTGCTTAGGGTCGTGTACTTCTTCCTTCAGCAATCACCTATTCAATTCAAAGTGTGCGCTATATTCCAACTTTCAATCGATTGTGGTGCGTCAACGATATCAATCCCAACAATAACCAGTGCTGAATTTATATTGGAAATAGCCATCGTTGCACAGCGAATCTACTATGGGAACAAACCTCCTGCTACGTCTCTGATCGAAGAGGATGATATCGAGCAAGCGTTAGCTCTGGCGGAAGAATAACATGGCATTTTCTACATGTTTTGTACAGTATACCTTCACATTACATGAGCAAAGACGATATCTTCGCTCCATCCATGGAACATAATTCGAGTTAGACACACGCGAAAAAGAGCTTCGTTCTCCAGGAAATTTAGAAAGAACAACAAATTTGTCGCATCAGAAAACGCTCAAGATTGCAAGTGATCTCACTGCGTACGATTCACGCATCGTTTTGCAACAAACTCATGAGTATCATAGATTGTCGTTAAGTACAACTAACTCGAGCATGGCTGCGTAAGAATAAACGTGAAAACTAAACTACAGAGACATCACCCATTACTTTGCAGCAGTCTAACATAGAAACAGTTAGTGTGTGTGCCATGTCTGGATGCAAATTTTCACGTACGGGATCACGGATGTATGTCAGTCCGCACTTGCCGCAGTACTGGCGGTTGATATGCTTAGACATCTGAGAATAGAAATTCCATGAGCATGTTGCGTGAACACAAAAGCGAGTCACGTACGAAAACACCAGCACCGCAGGTAGGAGCAGGGCAGTCGTTCCTCAAGCGCTTGATCTTCCCGTCGGAGTCGACCTTGTAGTACTTGAGGACGGCCATCTTGACCTTCTTGCGCTTGTGCTTGATCTTCTTAGGGGTCTGTTATCGTGACAATTGTCAGTCGAGTCACATGAAGGGAGGAAAAAAACACGGACAGTGTAAGTCTTCTTTTTCCTCTTCTTTCCTCCACCACGCAGGCGAAGGACGAGATGGAGGGTAGACTCCTTTTGGATGTTGTAGTCCGAGAGAGAACGACCATCCTCAAGTTGCTTGCCAGCGAAGATCAGGCGCTGCTGGTCGGGGGGAATCCTGAGCACATTCGATCAGTAAGTAATTTTTTTTGTCGACGACGACGACGACGACGCACCCTTCCTTGTCCTGGATTTTCGACTTGACATTGTCGATCGTGTCAGAGGATTCAACCTCGAGTGTGATAGTTTTACCCGTGAGGCTGTCGAAGAGAGTCTTGTCAACACACAAGAAGATGGGAAATTTCTGTAGTACATACGTTTTTACGAAGATCTGCATCTTGCTGGAGACGACGATGAATTCAAACTCGAGCTGACGACAGACTATACACTTACTGTTAGCCAAACGGCTTTGAGTAGGACGCCCTTGTCTGTCCAACGAGCGTTACCCCTGGAGTCGTTGACAAGGATGTCGACTGTGCGTTTGGTGGATGTGCGAGTCGAAGAAACAAGGTTTAGGTTTGCTTATGAACTCGTAAATTTTTAAACCCCGCACTAAAGTCCGCTCCTTATGTGATAACCCCTACACCACGGTCTAACCCTACTAACGCCATTCAACGCGTCGCGACGCGCGACCACGAACTTACCAAACTCTTTCACTTCGTATTCCAATTGCAAGGCGTTCGCCGCTACGAATCAACTACAGCATGTCCAGTGACGAAGACATTCCGATGGAGGAGGCTGCCCCAGCCCCTGCTTTCAAGTTCAAGGGAAAGGGGAAAGCAACAGGAGGAAGCACTTACTTACATACGGAGGACGAGAACCTGCCATGGTATGTGTCGTTAACGAAGCTCAAGGCACGAGTCCATCTAATCGTATCCGTAGGGTAGAAAAGTATCGCCCAGTGACGCTGGACGATGTCGTATCACATAAGGATATCACGAGCACAAGTGCGTACGGAACCATTTTGTTTGGACGTCACTGACTTGCACACAGTCGAGAAATTCATTGAGAAGAATAGACTACCTCATTTACTATTTTATGGGCCACCTGGAACAGGTAAAACATCAACTATACTGGCTGTTGCGCGTCGTATCTATGGGAATGATTATCGAAAGCAAATCCTTGAGGTACGTGCCCGGATTGCTTATATTTAGGCCGGGTTGCTCATAAAACGGCTCCAGCTGAATGCATCCGACGACAGAGGCATCGATGTCGTCAGAGAGCAAATCAAACAATTTGCAGAAACTCGAACACTTTTCGCGAAGGGATTCAAGTTGATTATCCTGGACGAAGCGGACATGATGACCCAAGCGGCGCAATCCGCTCTTAGACGGGTTATTGAGCAATATACAAAGAACGTCCGATTCTGCATCATTTGCAATTACGTGAACAAAATCACACCAGCCATTCAAAGTCGATGCACTCGGTTCAGATTCAGCCCTTTGCCTATCTCTGAAGTCGAGAAGAGATTGGTAGGAGTGATCGAGTCCGAAAAGTCAGATATAAATTCCCTCTCATCTCAAAAGATATTTACTCTGATTCATAGGGTCAACCTGACACCAGAGGGGAAGAAAGCACTACTTAAACTGTCGAAAGGGGACATGCGCAGGGCTTTGAACGTTCTACAAGCCTGTCATGCTGCTTATGAAGTCATTGGAGAGGCCGAAATATACACCTGTACTGGTGCCCCTCAACCCGCGGATATCGAAGCAGCTGTCAATTCCATGCTTGGTGATGAATTCACAACCTCATACAACTGTAAGTTCTGTCATTTAGAATATCGTCATACCCTATTGACATAAATTAGTGATCAGTACCATGAAGACCGAAAGAGGCCTTGCTTTACAGGATATGATTTCTGGAGCTTACGAATATATTGAAACCATCGACTTTTGCCCTCAGGCTCGGGTCTATCTTTTGGATCAACTCGCCTCCATAGAGTAAGTGATTTGATGTTTTGTGTATTGTTCTGGTCTGACCTCGTGAACAGACATCGTCTGAGCACAGGCGGCAATGAGAAAATACAGTTGACCGCACTCCTTGGAGCGTTCAAAAATGCAGTCGACTTATCAGCCAAGAATCAAAAGTAGCGAATATTGATATTTTATGAGTACTTGTATGAGTATGTTGTCTTCGAAATCGAGAAAAAAGCGAATGACCTCAACGAGTTTTGAGTTGGTACCCACGTGGCATCGGTGCACAAAGCGTCCGCGTCGGCGTGTTTCCTCGTCGTGGAACGCAACGTCCTCAACGTTCTTACCGTCCGAGAGGAGTTGCTGGTCCCTCTCTTACCATGGATAATCTTCCACTACCCGAACATCTTCTGCGGAAAGACCAGGCTAAAGATGCATCGTCGGTGTCATCCGACATCCTGTCAAGAATGGCGAACACTGCACGTAGCGCGTTGACGGCAGACTTAGCTTCTTCATGGGTTGCGGAACTGGACAGAACGTTGGAGGACACAAAGGTGTGTCGCGAGAAGATGCTTAAGCTCCTGTATATACTGAACATCGGCGTAGGACAGAATAACCAGCCGTATCCAGGCCGAACTTGTGACATTCGAGCGGCAATTGGCAACCTCGAAATCTGTGCAGAACCGCTTCAAGAATTTGTCACTGAATATTGACGAGCTCGAAGACGCACTTGCAAACGAAACTGTACGCCCTTCTTTAAATTCCATGTGTTCAAACTATATAATGTTCCCTTTTGAAAGTCAGGTTTACTTCCGACGTTGCTAAAAACTCTCAATGCTCACTCCGTGCTTGCGCAAGAAACTCAGGATACAATTACTTTGGCGGAATCGCTCGAATACATCTCTGAATGCCGCAGTGCTCTGGCTTCACTTGAGCAGCATGTGCGAGCGGGCCAATTGAGCGAAGCCGTCGAGGAAGTCAAGAAATTGCAGAGCTTGGTCGACACTGCACCATTAGCTGTTTCGAAGGCGGAGGTCATGACAGACTTGAAGGTGCGTCGTATATTAGCGCACAAGTCGAACTAAACATCAATGCCTCTGTATACCAAAGGGCCGCCTCCGTTCTTTGAACTACAACGCTCAGGAGCAGTTGTCCGAGGCTTATAGTCGAAGCGTCAAAATATCCTCGACGTCATTTACAATATGTTCTGCAGTTCAAGGTATTTGTTCATAATAGCCTCGTTTTGCGCTTGCTTATTCTCTGTTCCCAGTCTCAAAATCACAGGTCATCATTTCGCTTCCCGACGTTCTGAAGTCCATTTCTCCTGATTCCCTTGCGTCCTTCCTCACATCGCTGAAGAAAGAACTTGTCGCGCATTTCATTGATTTCCCCCTTCAACAACACGTATCTTCGTCTGTGTCTTCGGCAACTGAAGGTCCACCATCACATACATTCTCATTATTTCCCGTCCCCGCGCACCTTCCCGTGTCAAAGGCCGACTCTAATCTGACCATCGGTTACCTTCGATCACTCGTCACTTACCTCTCTCAGCATCTATTCCCTTGTCTTCCGCAGACCCAAAATTCAGCATTTCCGAGGACTCTGTGCAAACCACTCACACAAGGAATATTATCCTTTGTTCTCATCCCCTCGATTCCAGCGTCACTCGCGGACGTGCCGACCTTCCTGCATCTGGTCAACGATGCAGTCACATTCGAGGAAGAGTTCATCGCTCAAATTCTAAGTGACAACGAAGAGCGAGAGATCAAAAATTGGGCCGGCAATATCGCATCCCATTATGGGAGAAAGAGAAGAGTGGATCTGTTGGAGAAGGCCCGGAAATTAATACTTGCAGGAGGACATGGCGAATTCCACGTCGAGGTCGAAGTGCATGCAAAGTCTTCTCAGCGAGATACTCCGCCTCCTGGATCAGTGCTCGCGCAGTCCGTTGTGCTACAGGACGCCGACGCCGACGATGCGGGTGCTGCTGAAGAGGCTGCGACTGCCTGGGACCTCGAAGCTGACGACGCGCTTGAAGAAGAGCCCAACGGCAATGGACACGCGCATGCAGGGAACGATGGGAAGGACAGCTCATCGGAGGGAGTGGATGAAGAAGTTGCGTGGGGCTTTGACGATGACGAGGCAACTGTAGCAGAACAGCAAACCGAGTCGAACTTGAATTCTACAAATGGGACGTCGGGGCACACAAACGGTAACTCGAACGAGCCCACCGCGCAAGTCGACGAAAATGGCGAAAATGACGATTCAGATGCGTGGGGCTGGGGTGAAGGCAACGACAATCTGGACGACTCGACAGAACCACAAACCGACTCGATTACGAGCTCCAACGACGATGATGCTTGGGACGATTCATGGAATGAGCCTCAAAACAATTATGTTCCGCCAATATCTCCTTTGAAACCTGTCAAGGTGGCGAAACGACTGGAGAAGTTCTCGGCGAAGTCAAAACCGAATTCTCCCGTCCTTGCAACATCTCCCCAATTAGCGCAAAATGCTGCGTCTTCACCCCTCTCCTCCTCCTTCACTTCCTCGCATATGAAATCACCCTCTTCACTCCCAGCTTCTTCTTCCTTCGCAAGCATCAGTTCGTCCTCATTCGGTTCGCGGCACGGTGTTTCCTCCTCCGTTCCGAAATCACAGGAACCCGTTCGTCCACCCCAGCCTCCGCCAAAAGAACATTATACTGTTTCAACATTGACTCAAGATCTTGTGGAGGTTGTCAGATCAGTGCTCTCGGAAGGTCTTCAGTGTCAACGATCCAACGTATTTTCTCGCTCGAAAATACAATTGAAGGAGGCTGCGACACCTCCGAGCCAACTCATATTGCAGGCTGCGCCCTCCGTCTTGGATCTCTATCGTGCCTTGTTCGGTGTCACACATGCAGAGGAGATACGGCGAAAACCTGTTCTCTCGATGAGATTTTCAAACGATTGCATCTACCTGAGCGAGACGGTAGAGAAGCTGATGAGCAAGGAGATCAACCTCTCGCAATCTGTCAAAGACCAGCTACGCGATTCTGTGCAGAAGGTGAACGGCCTGGGAGATTGGTTATATGAAGACACCATTGTACGTCATGTCGTTTCATCCGATGGTTATAATATGTCGTTAAAAGTCTGGTTCGCAGGCAAAGCAGGGTACCCTTGTTATAAACGACCTTCAACGTACAGAGGGGCTTACGGACACGGGTGACCCGGAGCGCTTTGATGATTGTGAGAGTGTGATGAACGATGTCTTGCGCAACATTCGATCCGTCGGATATCAGTGGCAAGTACGTATCATGCCCTCACTAATTTCCGCGAAACTCATCATGTTCGGTTATTATCCTGCCACGCTTTGCCTCTTGTTTATCCGCCACCCTCGAATCACCAGAAAGTGTTGCCTCGGAGCAAGTATCTTCACGCCATAGGTCAAGTTGTGGAATCGGCGCTGTCGAAGGTCATCGAGGACATTTTGGCTCTGCCGGACATCCCGGAGCTCGATTCAAGGAGGCTTAGCGAACTTTGCCGAATTCTCAACGCGCTCGAGGGGCTTTTCGCGGACGACCCAGAAACGGTGAGGAAGGAACTTTTCTTTGCAGTGGCGCCTATCTGACGAAGAGTGTTAGGGATCTGTGGCGATCGACCATGTACCGTCATGGCTCAAATACTCATATCTGACAGAGCTTCTCGTATGTATCTTTATTACAAGTACGAGTCAGCAATTAATCTTCTTGCTTTACAGGAAGCGTCCATTGCCGATATATCTTATCTATTCGACGAGGGAGCGCTAATTGACTTCGACGTTACCGAGCTTGTTAGCGTCATTCGCGCATTATTCGCAGACACCCCATTACGGACGAACACCATAGCGAAGCTCATGAAAGGGCATCCTGTCGTACACTACTGATCTCGCCTGTCCCTCGATTTTGACTTTCATTCCTCGCATCGTAGCTTAGCATTAACTTCTGCATCACTATCAAACATGGATTAATTTACGCAGTGCATCTCCAAGATCAGGCCAGGTCAGAGGAAGACATCCAGCAGGATTACGTGCGTTAATCACGATTCACGGAGCATCTTGAGGTGAATGATTGAGATGGTACCGAAATCAACCGTTTTGCATCGAGCTGAGGGCCTACGCGTGTAAAGCGCCTGCCGCAATGCCGTTCCTTCGGAAGCCATGAAGGAGGAGTTCTTGGAGGTTGCGACGGAGTAGGCTACCATGCTTCCAAAGTGCGAGGGTGAAGCCTAATCGTCCCCCACAAGCGTGTGTGGCACGAGTCGAACTAGTGTCATGCGGCAACGGAGAGGCTGCAACGCTGCTTTGCAGTATTAAAAGGCGCAGACGCTAGACATATGTCAAGCATTGCATTGCGCAACCGCCCACCACACAACTCAGCGCTCCGTCCACCCTCACCCGTACACCACCTAGCATATATCCGCGTCGATGCCGCCCAACATGTCACTGAGGAAGTCGTTGACCAGACGGATGTCCAAACCATTGCGCGCGTTGAAGGTGTTCACGCCCAAGTCGAAGAGCAAGGGCCAGGATGCAGACAGCCAGACTTCCGCGTCTGAGACGGCCAGTCTTGCGAGCAGCGCTCCGCCGGCGGAGCCCACCATCGCGAAGGTCGTCGTCCAAGCACATATCGTCAACGAGGCCCAGAGGCCGGAGGAGCAGGTTACAGACGAGAAACAACGCGTCGAGCACGAGGCGGAGAGGCAATCGTCACACGATCAGTTGGACAACACACCTTCATCCGAATCTGAGCCCCAGAACGTTGTCTCTGCGCCTCAACCCTCGCCAGACGTCCCAGCGGTCACAGAAGAGCCCACACCCATTCTCCCCCTCACACCAGACGTCGACGCGAGCAAGCCTGCAAGCGTTTCAGATGAGCACCGTGACGATGCTGAGCCGCGTTCTCCTGAGCCGTCAACAGACGTCGTAGAACCTCCGACGACCGATGCGGTTGTTGACGCGAAAGATGCTCAATCTGAAGGACAGGAGGTTATCGTGGCCGTCGAGGAGTCGATACCTAGCGCAGACGTCGTGGAGAAGGACGTGCAGGTCGTTGTCGACGTTGAGGAGAAAGCAGCATCGGACGCGAACAGTTCCCAAGCACAGCCACTTGCAGAATCCGAGTTCGTCGTCGTCGACCACAGCGACGACGCGTCTCTCCCTCCTCCCGCCACCGTCGTCGAGCTTTTCGAAGACAAAGGAAAGGACGACATGGATGTGCCGACACCGGAAGAACAGCCTGCGCCTCTATCTACCGCCGTGGTCTCGAGCAACGCGACGTTGGAGGACCCTGTTGCCGACATTAACCCCTTCATCGAGGACGTTCCACTCGCAGCGTCCACGGAAATCGTCGCGTCGAGCGAGGAAAAGCCCTCAGACGTCTCGCCTGTCTCATCTCCAGACGCGTCGAACGCTTCGGTTCTGTCGCATCCTCTGTCGGAGCTCCCCAACACGCCTCTGAACGTCAACAAGGACGTCCCTCCTTCGCCCCCTGCTGCTTCTACTTCTGCTTCTGACTCCGACTCTGAGGAGGCTGCACCCGTCGTTCATGCGCCTGGAATCACCCTGCCAACGCTCTTCCTCCCCATACCGAATGTACGTTTACTGGATAGCATTCTCCACCTCACCTGGTGGTTGACCGCGAAAGTTACCTCTCTCTCCTTTTGGCGTGTATCTAGACCGACCCATTGACTACTTTATTAATCAAACATGTTCCTGACTCTCATATGCGACCTCCGAGAGACGTTTCTGGTGACTGGCAGCAGTCGGATTTTCATACCCTAGTTGTGAGTTAATTACGTTCCGTAGACAGGAAAGCTGGATTGAGATGCGACACCGACCCACAGATGACGAACAACTGGCGAGCATTGGCTCGAATGGCTCGAGACCGTATCGTCCAAGCTGATCCTTCTGATATTGAAGTCATTTTAAGTGTAAGTCTCCCAGTAAACCCCTTATTGCATCTAGACTGCGACCTGGTCCGAGCAGTAGTTGAGCCAGACAAGATCCAACATCTCTATACCTCACTAACTCATCTTCGAAGCTCAGCGTTTGTCTAGATATTATAAAAATCTTTGTGCATAACTGACGAATTGCCCCTCCAGCTGTGGTACGTGCGCCTTTCGTCCCTTGCACGCCTCCGTCTCTTCAACCAAGTCTCCGCCGAATGCGACAACCTCTTCGTCGCCCTCTCCTCCATCGAACCGCCCGCCGCGCAGTCCTATGTCTTTAATAATGTTCTACCCTTCGAGCTCGAGGTCCTCCAAGCGCGTTGCACGTACTGGGCAGGCGATCCACTCGGCTACCTCGACGATGTATCCATCCTGCATCGGCGCTGCAAGCTCAAGGCGCGAGCCGCTTCAGAAAAGAGTGATGTAGAAATGTGGAAAGAACGGGGGGCGCGGATGTGCCTCATTATGGCATCACAGCTCGCGGAGATGAAAGTGAGGGTTCAGGTTCGACTGGACATCTACCACATTCGAAACTTATGACAACCCCATGAAGGACTTCACTGCGGCAGCGAGCCTGCTAGAGCCCCTTTACAAGTCGTCGCAGTCTCCGGTGCTACTCTCCGCTATAGCACGGATTTATCTTCAGGCAGGTAATGTTTTGTCCGCAACACGACTTTTCGAGAAGGTCGCGGCGGATGCAGACGCAGAAGCTTCTCTGAAGACGTCAAACTCTGCGATGTTGGCGGCCGTCAATGGGGACTGGAGAACTTCCGCAGAGCTTTATGCTCAGCTGATGTCAATGGATCAAGGAGATATTGTGGTGCGTGCCGATCCCTTTCTTGCAGAATTATTGGAACGAGATTGACCTACTTCCATTTCACTTTAAGGCCATCAATAACTACGCAGTCTCTCTCCTGGGTGAAGGTAGAGTGAAAGACGTGCGTGGAAACTCACTTTCTGCCCGAGAATGCTTTTTATCGATCATTTTATAAGGGCATTCACGTCTTGGAAACTGCCCTCCAAGCATCACCGTCAGCGATCACGACCACCGAGCCGTTCCTCTTCAACTTATGTGCGTGCTACACTTTACTTGTGCGCATTATCAGCTACTGACGTTTTCACCTCAGCTACGCTGTATGAACTACGCTCCGGGTTGACCGCGCACAAGAAACGCGACCTCCTCATTGAGGTTGCGAAGTGGAGCGGCGATGGGGTTCGGACGGCGTGCTTGAAATTGCCTGCTGCATAGATGCTACTGACCAGTCCTACGTTCATCATTCTTTTTATCGTTGCACATCTTGAAATTAATTTGCAAGTCGAAGCCATCCAAAGAACTCCTATATTATTGAAAATCATACAATATTTTGAGCGGCGAAGTCGTAACCTACGTGTGTATGCGTCCATCAAAGAAGCCCGCCGTCGCTCTTGACGAGGGTAAACAGCAATTTAGAAATGCAAGAGGTAGAAATCATCAAAGGCATGAAATTACAAGATAATAACGTTTCCGCGATCCGTATTCGAGGTATTCGAGTGCACGAAAGATCATGCATGAGCTGACCATCATAAAGATCAATACGCACAATAGGCTACGCAGAGAAGAGGGAAGCCCGTATATAACCCAACCCAGAAAACGACGTTGCCCAAGACTTTATTGCGCTTAACTGCGGGGAGGCGGCTCAATGCGATCATTGGGATTTGGGCGAGCTGGTGAGAAGAGCGAGAAGAATGAGAGTGATTCGATGTAGACAGCAGTTTAGTATTCACCTGCATGGAGAATAGGTAGAACCTTTGTCGAGTTCAAGGCGATCAGAACTTCATCGGAAATTTAGGTTACAAGTGCGATGTCACGAACCTCAGTTTCTTCGTCACGACAACCATGACCAACTCGTGCGCGCATGCAGATAGGAGAAACGTGAGTAACATCGCAGAATTCCTAGATATCTTGTAGCTGGCGAGCGTCGACGAATAGACATGACGAAGGAGGAACATATGAACTGGCTTGTTCCACTTTCGCGAGAATTCGCCTTGCGAAGTCGAATTCCACCTTCAATGTATCTGCATTAATATAAAAGAAAGTAACATGGCAAAGGGGCAACACACTGCGGAGAAATCGTCAGAGAAATGAACCCAAAGCCTAAAGGTATGACTTACCCAATCCTCGTAGAACTGCCTGTCAGCAAATCTCGAAAGCTCTGCGAATCCGTTGCAAATACACTCTGAAATTTTCGCTGAGAACGGCAGATGTCAATTCCCGAAACAAAGCGACGTACCGAAAATAATGTAAAAAAGCAGCAGATATGATAGCATAAACGGAAGAGCCAAGTCCAGAAGAGACTTAATGAACGGCTGCTCTTTGGAGGTCGGGACCAGCGGGAGTATAAAGTTCTCGGTCATTGTGTAGAGTAATGCGAAGGTACCGAACGTCGCGACTGTCTTCTCGAATACGTACATTGGCCGGATGCTGAACACAAGTGAGAACCAAGAACATCCAGCATTAGACGTTCGACTTACCGATCCGTTCTTGGATATTCAAGCTCGTAAACGAGAGTGGGGATGAGTTGGTAGTCTGCAAAATTTGCTAAGCTGATGTTGTTTGGCCATCGAATGTTCTCCTTTCCTGAGCTATTGAGCTCTTGGTCCATTTCGATGAGTTCATTTGCCAAATTTGAGATGTCCTCGTCGGGATGATATGCGAGAATATTGTATTCAGTATCGATAATTGGTCTCGGAACATTGTCATCCACAGCAGCACCATTTCCCTCCTTGGAGGCAGATTCGTGAAGGAGGCGCTTGCGAAGCGTGACGGCCATGTCCGCATCAATGTAACTCCGTGTTGTGCCGTCTGGCAGTGTGGAGGGCGTCATGCTCGGTGTGACCTCCTCCGTGCTCGCCGCACTCGCAGCGCTCAGTGTGCTTCGTACAGACCCTCCGCTGTCCGGAGTCGGGTCAGAGAAACCGTTTTCCTTGCTCTGAGCTTGGAGTCGATGTGCTTTTGCTTCCGTCCGCGCAGAGTCCCAGCCACCCACTCGAGAAGCGGCAGATCGGAGGGCGTCCAGCGTGCGTTTGTGCTGTCGGTCAACGCTTTGAAGGTATCCGTTAGTTGCCATGTAAGAGTGCATCTTCATGATCATGACCAGCGAGTGGAGAGTGAGGAATCCGGACTGGACCCAGGGCCATTTTCTGCCGAATAGTGAATATGAATTTCACGAATGGGCGTACACAAACTTGCCTGTTGAATGTCCACGTAATGGCACTGAAGAGGATGACGGTCTGCATAGTATGCTGTATGAAGAGACCCATGCCATAGTAGTTCAGCCACCCTTTCTTGAGCGCTATCGCGAATGGGACGCTCAAGCCCGTGCTAAGCACGAGGATTCCGTCTGAGATGGCAAGGGACAAGGCATGCCTCGAGAACATTGCGGCAAAGGCAAGCTCGATTGGATAGCCATGGCGCTCGAAAGACGCGACGTAGTTTTGCACAACGAGGAGGAAGAGAGAGATCCAGAATAACGTGAAGAAGCCCTAGACGAAGTTACTTTCCACTAGGAGAACTTGGAGCTCGCTATGCATACGCACCCGGAATTCATTCGACCCGGATATCGGACTGTCGAAAGTACTATGCCTCGGCACGAAACTGATGACAGCGCGCGCCTTCTTGCTCTTTCCTGAGCGGAACGGTTTGGAGACGTAGAGCGTGCCCTCGTTGGTTTGGAAGCCACCGCTTCTCGTTCTCTTCAGTTCCGCCTTGCTGTCTTCCACAATCTGCGCTGGTAAGGATTTAGGAGGCTTCAGATGGCCTACATCTCTGCTGAGGCTCTAGTTCAATACCTTGTTTGGGGGAAGCAGGTCCTAAACATACTTTACGACGGCATCCGTCTTTTCAGCAGAGCCATTGGCAAGCTCGTGCGCCAGATTGGACTGCGTCATGCTGACAGCAGCGACGACGACGCCTGTCTTGATATGAGGGGAACGTGGAGGTTGGTGGTCAAAAGAGGGTGTACGGCGAAGAAAGGTCTCCACATTCTTGTTGTGAGGCCGGGCTCGGATAATTGTGATCGGCGCGTGTCGTCGATGTCAGTGAACGATGTTCTCGCACGACACGCTCCCGAGATCGCTCTCTTTGTGATAAAATTTGTATCATTTGTTCAGCTGCCTTACAATTCACAAGCGATGCGTAGTGTAATGACTTCCGGATGATTACGCCTGAGCGGTGAGCTGCATCATATTTTATGTTTTAGCTCTTGGCCATTTGATCACAGGATCGCGGATGACAAACATGAGTGGAATACTGGGATACTCGAGTGACTTTAGTATGCCCCTGTCTTCAGAGAAACGTCGTAACTTCTCTCGTAAGCATCAAAGTAACGATGAGGTTTCCAGTTTACGACTCGGAGAACATTGAATGAAGTTTTGTATTCGGCATTTACCGAAGCCACGCTTGCTGTGAGTGTGAATTGAACACTTGAGCAGTTACCGCCATAAGAACTTGCGAGATGGACCAGGTGACAAGCTACTTTCATACTCCTTGTAAACGAAAACTCTTACAGTCTCGCGTAAATTGTAGGATGCATTCCGAAAGTTAGTTTCGTCGTCAACACCGTCGTCAAGTAATCAACGCCCCGGTGTGTCAAGCTCTCGAGGATCCATTCTTCCTTCACGGACGGGGAAGAATGCTGAATCGTGCGTCGTCTAGAGTTGGCTTGGCTATGAAATAGAGACATATCTTACAGGACGAAGGGTGAGGCCGCGAAGCCAGAGTTCAAGCCGAGGAAGGTGAACAAAGGCAAAGGTGCAGGCTATCGAGACCGTGCTGCTGAACGACGGCTCGGCGTTGCAGGAGATTTTGCTCAGGTACGTGCCTATTCATTGTCTGCTCCAGACTTACTCATAATATGCTGCACCTTTAGGCCGAAGAATTACTCGAGAAGTTTGAGCAGCAACATGCCGACGATGAGGATAGGGATGCTGTAAGTATTTCTTTCAGGATCGTAATTTTGTTTCTAGATTTTATATTCTCTTCATAGGTCGAGGAGAAAAGGCGCTACCTTGGAGGGGATTTAGAGCACACCGTTTTAGTCAAAGGCCTCGACGTCGCGCTCATGGAGCAAGTCCGTGCTCGAGACGCTTCAAAATTCAACGTGGAGGAAGAGGAGCACCTGGAAAACGCATTTCGTGCTGTCGCTTCCTCGCATGCTTCCGAAAATAACACAAAATCGTCGAGTAATCCGAAGGGAAAGAAACGGACACGCGAGGATATGATTCGGGAACTTAAGGAGAAGCGAGCGAATGGTGAGGAGCACGTCAAGGGCATCGAGGAGGCGAAGCAGGAGGGAAAATTCAAGCCCATTGGATTTAAGCCAATAGGAAGTGCTGGGAAGAAGGGGAAGGATAAGGAGGGAGTGAAGAAGAAGAAGCGGAAGGCTGGCGTTGATGAAAAGGAGGACGCTCGACGATCGACAGTGCAACAAGACACTTCTAGAGAAAACGCGAGCTCCTCAAAGCCGTCTGCCCCCGTGCTTCCTTCTGCGACACAGGAACCCGAACAAATAGACGACGACGATATCTTTGCCGACGCTGGTGAATACGAAGGCTTGAAGCTCGACGACGGCGATGACGACAGTGGAGAGGAAGAGGAAGTGAAAGGAGGCACTGAACCGCGTCCCGAGCGACGTGAAGAGGAACGCCCGCTTTCTGATGCACCTCGTAAATGGTTTGAGGACGACGACGAAATGCCTGTGGACGAACTTCGCTCTCAGGATAAAGAAAAGCAGCCTATCAGGGACTCTGGAATCCAAGACGATGACCACAACAAACGCCGCGACGAGGATGAGCAAGAAGATTCAGAGCGAATGGTTCGGTTGGCTCCTCTCCAGTCCTCCACGTCGATCCGCGATATTCTTGCCGCGGACGAAGCTCTCGAGGCGGAAGAGATGAGGAAAGCGAGGAAGGAGAAACGGAAGGCGGGTGGAGATGTCGACGGCGGGGAAGAGAAGAAAAAGAAAAAAGTTTCTGCTGAAACGAAGCTGAACAGGGAGTACAAAAAATTGCAGGCGTATACGGAGAAGAAGAGTCAGCGATAGTGACAATGTTCGCGCAGGCCATGGCCATGGCCTGAACCATTCATTCATAATGCAAATGGCGGAAGGGTTTGGTCTGTAGTCTTGTCTCATTTTGATACACCGAATAGCGAATTCCCTCTGTGCGTGTAGTTTGCGAAACCAGGTCGTGCATCCATCTCATCCATTTTCCTATCATCGTTCGCTTAGGAACGCAAATCAAAAAATCACGACGAAGAGAACGCACCGCTTCTTCATCTCACTCCTCCATGTAATCTCTTTGAGTTGTGGGTTGTTCAGACTGGCACCAAGGATGCCGATGAACATCGCAGCGATGACCTCTACGACAATCTTGGGTGAATAAGGTTAGCTTCAATGACTTCTGTTCGCGAGACACAGGAAAGGGAGACTCACATCTTGTGGTAAAGTTCCCTCAGGCTTCCCCAGAGCTTTCAGATATGAAAGGTCTTGTACGTTCCAGTGTACGACTTAGGCAGTTGGCCATGCATTTCGGCGAAGTCAGAACTCACGTTCGTAGACAGAGTACGCGGCTGGGTCGTTGTGGTCAGTTGAGATACCGTTCACAGTTGTCTTCAACGCTCTTACCGTGAAGCACCATAGCGATTGCTGCCAATAGAAGCGTCCTTCCGAGCATCATTCGCGTCCTTGGTCGTCGAGCAGAGAAACGCAAGGCAAATGTCAATTTGTCAATTGGCCACGAAACGCGATCTCGGACGACACGTGGGCGATCACGGAAGAGGCCGAATGGCAGCCAAACTTCTGTTCAACCTTCACGGCTTCCGTTCGCCAACTTGGCAGCGACGACCATATCGCGAAAATCCATCTCTCTCTGCCAACCGGATGCATATGCTCTCTGACCATTTTCTCTGTCGAAACTCAGAAATACCGATGGGAAACTCGAAGAAGTTCAGCGAAGTCGAAGATTCCGAGTATCAAAAAACCACTACTTTTCGATACCGAACCACTTGCGAGATATACTGTGATTCAGCCCCGAAATCTTACAGAGGCGGATACGGCTCAATTTTCTCCGTCAGCGTAAGCAGATAAGTCGAATTTGCGACGCGCCAAATTCTTGATCCCTTCACTTTCCACAAAACCTACGTGCAAATGTGTATGGCCTCGCTTTCCATCATCGCAATTGCATTGGCACGAGCACGATTCATCATCATCCCTGGTTGCGTGGAGTAGATGGTGAGTTCTTCGAGAGCAGCGGCTAATCCTTACGGAAACTTTGACAACGTTGCACTAACCGCATGTGCGACAAAGGATAGGACGCTTTTCAACAACGTGATTGGGCCCGATACTCTGCGGCTGCCTGACTGGAGCGAACATCACAGTATTTTCTGAGAGTGGACTGCTGGTGCGTTTTGTATCTCTGAATATCCCCTGGAGAACAAAGCAGAAAAATATCATCAGGCAAAGCGTTTCGCCCGATGTTCATTGCCTGAATGAAATCCTAGAGTTGAAAACCTCTGAAGCTTCTGCAATTACGATGAAACCTTCGCAACCCATTTGAAATTCTGATCCATGCTTGATAGAATTTCCGACTCTTCGGACTGTCCTTCCAGTGATCGGCTCTTATTAGAGTGAAAACCCCGGAGCTATAAAAACCTGGACGTATCCTCTGCTAGAAATTGTCGTCGTCCCTGTCGCCCAAACTCTCCCAATCTTTCCAACAGTCGTGAACATCTGTCCACAAGCCCGTCTTACGGTAATTTGATCGGACAACCATGAGCGAATCAGCTGCGCTTCCGAAGCTCGACAGCACTGTGAGTCTCCTGAACTACGTCGAAATGTCTCTAGGTTGACCGCCGCCGCCTTTTGATAGTTCGGCGTAATGTTCTTGGGTGTCGTGTAAGTTTATCCCTTCATAAAGACCTGTTGACTCTTGCTGATCATTGCAATTAATTAGGCTCGCTTTTGGGTGAGTGGCGTTGTTGTACTCTTCACTTTTAATATCGACTCTGTCACTTCGTCCAGTCTCTGGGGAGCGTCCTCTATACAGACGTTTTACTACTTCGACGTATGTGACCCAACCGACTTTCACATCCGATATTCTGACGACCTTCTTTTCCAGCAATTTCCGAAGGACCCATGGCAAATGAAGCTATTGGTACGAGAAGACATCTTTCATTCGCTTCTCTACCCCGCTTATGACTCCTGCGATCTATAAGGTGACGGTCGTATACCTTCTGGACACTGCGCACCAAGGCCTTATCACCCATAGCGTTTACAAATACCTGATAACAAACTTCTTCAACCCGGTGCATCTGGGCCTCATCGAAGATTCTCTGAGGGTAAATATGTATTGAGTGCCTCTCGTTCTTATGATACTAATATTCTTACGCAGGATATGGTCATGCTAAATGTGCGGTGTTTAAAATGGCTTACCTTCTCCAGTACTGAACGATTGTAGTTCGTTATCATCTGCACTGTGCAATCGTTCTTCCTGTACAGGGTATTTCGATGTGAGTATTCTGGTCTCGACCTTTGTTTAATTATCGTTCCAACTGACATCCTTCGCAGTGAGCCACCGCAACTATTTGCTCGTCGGTGTACTTGTACGTACTACTACATTTATGGTGTCGAAGCTTGTGCACAGTTGACCTTCCGACGGGATGCTACAGGCCGTCCTTTCTGCAGGACAGTTTACATCTATCGTCGGTGCGTCCTGCCAATCCATTTATCCCTCGTCACTTGTTCACATCCACTTCCTGTGACCAGTTTACTTCGCCAAAGTGTCAGAAGAATTCTCTTCCTCTTGTCTCTGGAACGCTTACTCAAACTGTCGGATAGCTACCCAATGAAGACCTTAGCGGAGCTTTCGACGCTCATCACCCTCGAGAAAGTGTGCAACATTCTTGGCGCAGTGTCTGATCTTAGCATCGCCGCGTCACTGGTTTTCCTCCTGCGCAATTCCCGTTCACAGTCGAGGTTCAAGCAGACTCAGACGCTCGTGAACAGGATGATAATGTTCTCCATCAAAACTGGTTTGATTACAAGCTTCTGCGCCATCATGGCCTTCGTATCGGTATGTCCCATCATTTAACTAATCTGCGATTACTAAATATCGTGAAGGTTCTCGCCTGGCCTGAAACCTTCATGTACATCGCTTTCTACCTGCTCATCAGTCGTCGTGAGTACACAATATAGACTCCATGCTTGAGCAACTACTCACCTGCTGGAAGTTTATGCGAACTCGTTGCTGGCGACGTAAGTAATAGTCAATGCGTTCGGGCGGTGAATATGAGAGCTTACATCTCATCCAGGCTTAATGCGCGTACTTCCTTGGCCGGTTCTGGAGCTGCTAGCTCGAACGAAGACTCTCAAATGGCAGTGAACTCTTTCCAGTTGAGTCGAATGCGTGCGGGAGAGGGCAAAGTATGTGCAGTCAAGTCCTGTGTCTGATCACGCTTTCCTAAAGCTTGCCATTCTTTACAACAGGGCGCGTACTCTAGTAAAGGAGCAGTGTCTGTCAAAATCGACACAGAAACTCATCACGACGATGAAAGCAACTTTTTCGTAAGTCTTGTTCCTAATCTGAAGGGAAAAAATAAGCTGACTTTAGGGTCAGGTCAAGAGTCTCCCGCAAGCATAAGACATTCGTTGAGCACGCATACGATCGAACTGCAATACTCCTCCAACTCCTCAATCCTTGTTGTACCAGACCACACTTTACCGACCTCCCCTTGTTGTGCATTCTACGTCCCGCTCCTTTTCATCACTACCTCTCTTTGAATAGATATTCGGGGAGTCGAATCGATACTCCCTGTAACTCAGTATACAATCAACTTGCATCCCTGGAAATGGCTTTGGTTGTGAGTGAACGGCGCACCCTTTTATCCATCCTATGGCATTTCAGCATCTCTTCGCAACGTACGTTCATTTTCACTATCGCTCCACACGGTAGCACGCTGATGAAGAAAGTACGGGACACGCCATCAATCAGATTCCTCTAAGAAAACGTCGTCTACCCTGTCCTACAAAAATTCCGATAGATCGATGTCGCAAGGTGTACTGTTCGATCATCTCAATTTTTATGAAGAGAGTCTGGCCATCTAGTAAGCGTATCAGTGAGTTGCTCTTCATATTGAGTTTGATCTCGCCTCTTCGACCCGAGCGATAGAAGGGCGACTTAGAGATGAAAGACTCGGACAAACGAAGATTTTACGCTCGTCGATTGCTGTGGCAGTGTTGCCGACGGCCCGTCTAATCATTCCTCTTCTGCTTTCCCTAAAAACCTTCCAGCTGCTTCCATGCTATTGACCTGATCCACCCCTGCAAAAGCGATTTCGTACGATGTAACGATCGACTCTGACGGCCAAGGCGGGTTCTGATGCGGGGAGAGCTTTTATATACGTTTCCACTGTTCGGGGGTGCATGATGTTGAGGACACCAACCAGGCAAGCCTGAGCGGAAGGAAAAGATCGAGGCGGATTCTATCGGCGTTGGATAAGTACTTCGCAGTGGCAGCAAATTTGGCCCCGTCGCTCCCGTCGCCTCCCCCCTCAACTCGTCTTCGACTGACCCGTACTTTCAGTGTTCGACATGAGTGATGCGGCTGCTGCTCTCCCCAAGCTGGACAATACGGTCTGTTCACTCTCGCACTTCTTCCCGATGCTACTGCTGAAGCCGATCTCTCCACCGTAGTTCGGAGCAATGTATTTGGGCGTAATGTAAGTCCATTTTGTCATATTCCTCGTTCATTAGGTCCCTTACCAAGTTTTCATAACCAGAATCGCTATGGCGTAAGCTTATAACACCTGGGCTTAAACTGTAGTAAGCCTGACTTTCTCTTTCTTAGCCTATGGGGTGCCTCGACAATCCAAGCGTACTATTGTGAGTTACAAAGTGAAATTTTGAGAGAATATACTACTCATGCCTTTTGCAATCGCATTGAAGACTATGATGTAAGTTTTATCTTTGATGAGCTGAACAACCCACCAACCATTTCCGCATGAAGACATATCCGAAGGATGCCTGGCAGCTGAAGCTTTTGGTAACCAGGTCCCTTCGTCTTGAAGCTTCGCATCGTTCTGACAACTTTCTCCTCAAGGTTGCCGTAGTGTGGGCCCTTGACTCGGCCCATCAAGCTCTCATCACTGCCAGCGTCTATAGATATCTCATCACCAACTTCTTCAATCCGGCCCACCTTAATGCAATCGAAGCGACTCTCAGAGTACGTTCATGACTTCCTAAAGAACGCTTTGAAGCTCACGCATTTCCTCAGCATATGGTCATCCTCAATGTATGTGCCACTTTTTTTTACGAGACTTACAGTCTGTTCCAATAATTTATTGGCAAGGTCGTTATCATCGCTGTTGTGCAAGGGTTCTTCCTGTTTAGAGTCTGGCGATGTGAGTGCAATCTGGAAGATAATAACCACAGTACTCACCGTACAACGATCCTTCAGTGAGTCAAAAGAACTACGTACTTGTCGGGATTTTGGTCAGTCGACTTGTTAGTACTAAAATTATTTTGAGTCGAACTGATGAATCTCGTAAAGGGCATCTTAAACGGCGCCCAATTCGTCTCCATTGCAGGTGCGCGTCTACCTTTTTTTCACAAGTGAGCGGCCTTCTAAATCGGATTTCGATCACAGTTTATTACGGGAAATGGTTCGTATCGTGCTTATAAGGATCCTTGTTCAGACTACTCAAGAATCGTTTCTCAGCTACCACATGACGTCTCTTGCCCAGCTGCAAACCCTCTTGACGCTCGAGAAGATTTGCAACGTGTTCGGAGCCGTCTCGGACATCAGTATCGCTGGAACGCTGGTTTTCCTCCTCCGCAAATCGCGCACGGGCTTCAAGCGCACGGAAACTCTGGTCAATCGCCTCGTCATGTTCACCATCAACACTGGTTTGATTACGAGTATGTGTGCGATCATGGCCCTCGTCTCGGTACGTGTATTCCTTCCGCTACCACTAAATCGAATTGACATTATGTGCTTGAAGGTCCTCGCTTGGCCAAACACATTCCTTTACATCGCGTTTTACCTTTTGATCAGTCGCCGTGAGTGTTGACGTAAAACTCAGCTTTCTGATCTAATATTCAACCGCAAATGACAGTGTACACGAATTCCTTACTGGCGACGTGAGCATTTATACCTCGAGCTCGGAAGCACGTACTGATCCCTGTTAGATTAAATGCGCGTGCATCTTTGGGCAGGAGCTCGCCAGGCGCGACCACCCAGGATGAGTCGCAATTGAACTCCTTCCACCTCAGTCGCGTCAAGATTGGGGATACCAAGGTACCGAACGGCACGTTTATCACTCCGATTGTTCCGTGGCTTACTGTTGCGTCGCAGAACTCTACTGGTCATATGGGCGTCAAGGTGGACACAGAGACCTACGTTGATTCGTTCAAGGTGAGACCATACTCCTTTCAAATCCTTCTTCTTTCTTAAACGCGAAAAACAGTCCGCCCCGTCGCAGAACACAATGCAATACAACTTCAAACCTGCGCAGTAAGCTAGGGGGATTCGCCTCGACGACGTTGGACACGCCGTGAGTATGCGCTTGTCCGTGGCTGTCTTTCATGTAAAAAAATCTTGCGCTTTTGCGTTGTTGTGGAGAGTAGTCTGTATCCAACCTCCGACTGGAGCGTAACATATTGTTGCTAGGATAGCTTCCTTTGCGGATTTGTATAAACCTCCGAATATAAGGATAAAGCAAACAAATACGGAGGACAGCGTAAGCACCAATAACTACCCAAACACCCTGAAGCCGTCATTCAGAACGGGTTGGAGGACGGACGAAGCCTGAGTATCGGTCTGCATGTCTTGATTTCCGTGTTCTGAATATCCACGACCAAGGAGGGACGCGAAAAGTTCGTCGATTTGCGATTCGTGCCAAGTGATTGCTGCGCTTGAAGGCGCAAGGACGGGTGCCATGAAGTTCTGAATTTTCTCGTGCACTTCGAATCTGAAATTCAAAGAGTCAACGCGTCGTCGAAGTACGAGAAAAGTTTGCATTCTTTACCTCAACTTCCTCCCTTTACTCGCGCGCGTATCGACAGCCTTCTTCGCCTTGCGTTGTTTTTGAGCAATTCGCCAATCGTCTGCAGCTCCTTCGAGAGCGTTACCGCTGCGCGCATCGATGACGTCGCGCAGGAGTTGTTGGTAGAAGTCTGTATCGTCAAAAACATCATCCGCCTCTTCTTCTGTCGCCTCTTCTAGAGGCTGATGCACGTCGGATTTTAATCGCGTCCCCTTGCCCTTGTACTCCCGTGTGCGTTCGAGTAGCTTCGTACGGTCGAGGAGCGCCTCGTCAATGAGTTGCACCGCGTTTTTGGGCCCGTCTGGCGTTTGAGAAAATTTATTGCGATTCGATGACATCAGTGCTGAGGGATCGACGGCCAGGACTTTGTTCGACCATTTTCGAATTGTTGAAACAGCGTGTGTGTGGAGTCTGAAAAAAAAATTAGCACCCGAATAGCAAAAGTCAAAGCAGTCCGGGCTCACGAATGCTCCAAAAGTGAAAAATGTGACGCCCGTTGCCGAACTTCGTCGTCCCAATCGATGTCGCCTTCTAAAGTCTCCGTTCGTCTGCGTTTCGTTGGTGGTGCATCCGGAAGGTCATTGACTTTCAAGAGCTTCTGTAGAAGACTGTTAGCGAGACAAAAGAGGATTCTAGTGCACACATACCTCTTGAATTTCAAATAGGTCGTCAGCTAGCGCGGTAGCTTCTCTGAGCACTCCATCAGCAGCTGATTTTGCCGCGGGGGAATCGAGGAACAGATGTAAACTTGAAGCCTGTGACGCACATCGTAATAAATCATGACGGAATACGTTGAGAACGTACGTTTGGAAGACAGTTTACGGCAGTTAAGCATTTTTGCAGCCTTATACGGGCATCCACGAGCACGTCAAGAATACTCTGTGAGCAGTGAAATAAATCGCAGGCCCACGGTGAACAGAAATATCGCGACTGACCTGCTGTCGCGCAACAGCTTTCCCTTTCTTGCGCTCCTCTTCACGCACGCGCTTTAGCGAAGAAGATAGTTCGTCTTCGTGTGGGGCCGTCGTCGTGACACGCGGAGAGGACGGTGATAAGTTGTGTGCCTCGGGAGCATTTTGAACGTCGTCCGACCCTTCCTCA
The DNA here is from genome assembly GCA_001020605.1 of Schizopora paradoxa. NCBI lineage: Eukaryota > Fungi > Basidiomycota > Agaricomycetes > Hymenochaetales > Schizoporaceae > Schizopora > Schizopora paradoxa. The sequence goes on from KQ085899.1 coordinate 115,619, forward strand.
GGCTCCTCCTCCTCGTCAGATGACGGCTCGGGTGGAACTTCATCGTCGCTAGGCTGGTTTTCCGAAGATTTTTCACTGTTGTTATCATCGTCGTCTTCCAAGTCTTTGCGCGAGATCCGAATTCCGTCGTATTTCGGGTCGGACACGGTGTCGCGAGACTTGCGCAGGTCAGACGGCCTTTTCCCAGAAATGAATGAAATTGCATGAGACCACAATAAGATGGTGCGCACTCACCCGACCTCAAGATAGTGTGCTCTCCCTGCACTGGGATCGGCGTCGACTTGTGCGCTGGCAAGCTGTACATCCTCCGGATCGAAGTCTGTCGGCCGTTAGTTGCGTGTTCCTGAGACAAAACGCGTTGCACATTGAACGACGAGCGCGTACCTTCAGGAGCTGGCCTGTCGAGCTCTGCGAGCTGTTTTGCGAGCGACATGGCGTCGATGAGCGTGGTGGTGGGTGTAAAAAGAGAAGATGCGCGACGCCGACGACGTGCTGGACGACGCTCGGCTGCAAAATTATTCGCGCTCTCGGGCTCTGTAGAGGCGATGGCGGCATCAAATGTTATTAAGGGCAGCGTGGGAAAGGCGAAAATGGGCCGTAAATTTGTATGAGGAAAAGCGAGGACGCCTTTGGACTCCCACCAACTTCTTCGTCCGCGACGAACGCCTCTGAGGAGGCACTCTGCTCTGCATTTCTACCACCCCGCCAGCCATCCTGGATCTATTCAGCTTTCCATGTTCGTTTGCCAGACACAATGCCCAAGTATCATCGTGCTCAACGTAAGTCTTTTCTGCTCACACGCCGCCATCTTCCTCCCAGAGAATGCTCCCCAGTGCTGCGAACGACGGGCGAGAGGTGTCGCGTGCATCGACGAACGACGTTCTGAGATGGTTCGTCGGGGAGGGGGAGGAGGGCGACTATATGCGCTTGGTCGCTGCAGCCTTCGATCACGACACTGACCCGACTTGCCCTCGCAGCTCGTCCCAAGCAGTTCTCGCAGACTTCCTCAATGTCGTCTTCTTACACCCATACCTTAGACGCAAACGGAGGCGCAAACGACTCATCTGCCCTCCAGAACCCATCCGACGACCCAGAGGAGGACCACAACTTCGTGTGTCTGACCTGCCTGGGCGAATGCACTTGCGGCGGCTCTCCGACCGCCATGACTACGACGGCTCCGTCCTCCCCTCCTGGCTTGACTCATGGGACAGCACCGACACACTCTTTCAATACAACAAACATATCGCATCTCGGAAACGGCGCAAGCAACGCGTCATCCAAACCGCCGTTGAAGATCAAGCTCACTCTGCGCCCGCCGCGCCCACCATCAGACACTTCGTTAGACGCCGCGCACCCTCACAAGACCAAGTACGCGAAGCATGTAGAGATGATGTCCGCTTCAGAAAGCGGCGGTGGCGAAGTGACAGATCACTCGCCTTTCTCTACTCTCGGTCAACCCCTTCTCCCAGGTACTCAATTCAATGCAGACGGTTCAATCAAGAAGAAACGCGGTCGGCCTACGAAGGCCGCCATCGCTGCACGCGAGGCAGCTGCAGCGAGGGCCGCAGGCTTCGCGTCCCCCCTTTCAATGTCGGGTGCACTTCCCGACGCGGTCACCCGCCAAACCGATGTACGTCAACAATTCCGCAACGTGCCTCCGGTGAGGCAAGCATCTCAAATGAAGGCCACAAAAGCGAATCGCGTAACAGCTACGTCGAGGGTGCGTCCCGCAGGCAAGGCGCAACTGAAGAAGCGACAGCTGGCCGGAGCAGCGGCTGCGAGTCGTGCTGCCTCGATTGTGAAGAAGAAGCAGCGGCAGCAGGTGAATAAGAAAAGGAGCGTCCCTGCGTGGTTGGGTGCGGACGGCGAGGAAAGCTCAGAGCTGAGTGAATTGGACGATGACATCGCTTCGGATTCCGCACGTTCTCTTCAATTCCCCACCTTCATATCTGCGTTCTCGACTTCATCATCGAACAGTTCGTCCGAGGACACCAGCGATTCCGACAGCGACGATGAACAGCAAAATAAGAAACCGGAGCAGGAAGCCGATCCGGCGGCTCTCTCCCCGCTACGCAAAGTATCCTCATCATCTCAAAGGAACAATTGGGAGATTCGACCCCGCATGAAAAGTGTAGGTGCAGAAGGGACGAGTGAGGAAGATACGGACTCCGATTCTGAAGAAGAGGAAGAAATAGAAGAGGAGGAAGTGACTGGAGTAGGTGATACAGACGTCCAAGACGACGAAGGAGAAGATACTCGCATCGACTCTTTAATTCGCTACGCCGGAATTGCGACAGGGTACACCGATGACGACGAAGAGAGCAGCTACGATGCGGACCTCTTTTTCGCGAACCTCACTGACTCGTCCGGCGAGGACTCTGAAGACCAGATGGGTGACGCTGAGAACGGTTTCGGTGACGACGAGATTCATGATGATGACATGGACGTCGTGATGGATCACGACGCATTCTCGACATTTGGCTCTATGTCCTTGCCGGAGGTCGCCGCTGCCGGATTTTTAGCACCATTTGGAGATCTCGAGCGAGATGGTGTCGACGGTTTACCCTTTGAGTTCACTCATGGCTGGGACGGTCACGTCTTGTTCTCAAACTTCTTGAAGTCGGACAGTGGCTTCCCAGAGCTTTCAGTCGAGGTACAGCGCGCAGCAGAGCATGACTCTGATAGGCAGCTTCCGCCAAACAACACTGATATAAACGTGCTGGAGGATGCGGACATCATGATGGCTACGTCTGAGGAAGAGGAGGCGATGGCGTTGTTCGAGAATGATTGCTCACTGTTCGGTGATGACGTAGACGCAATCGAGGTCTTTGAGGATAGCGATGGTGGGGAGACTACCGAGGATGAATTTGTCGAAATTGATGGCATCGCTACGCCGCGCAATTTAGTCGACTTGCGATTTCCTGCCTCGTTGGGTTCCATCAATCCCATGTCGACGGTCTCTAGCCCGGTCGTGAGTCCAGGTGCTCGAGGACGAACATTATTTTCTCCTGCGCGTTCTGCTAGGCCAGCGGATATCCTCGCTGGGAGGGTCAAGCGGTTGGAAGAGAGTCCTATGGAAACACCTGTTGCTAGTACGTCCGCGTCTCCGTGCAGAGGGCCCACCATGGGTAGTTTCGCTGCGAAGGAAGGTACCAAACGGAAAGTTGTTCTGGACAGCACAGGACGTGCCGCTGATGGAAACCCTGCACCGTCCCCATTCCCTGTTATTCGGCGCTTGCGAAGACGGTCTGACGCGTCCGGTAACGCAGTAAGTTTGGACAGTTTAGTGCTGTTCGTCGTTGCTCACATTTTGCAGAGCGACCCAGGCTCTGCTGCGAAGTCCCGAGCACCGTCCCTGCTTGGCGCGCATATGTCCCCCTTCGAATCAATCGTAGAGGACTTCGACTCGCCGACCAAATCGCCAGAGCTGCATCCCACTCAGCCCATTGAACTCGAGGAAGTGCTGGACACAGCCTTGCTTGACGCAGAAGCTGAAGGTCAAGAGACGAGTACGGACGCGTCTTGCGAGACGGACTTAGAGACTCGCAACAAACACATCCAGAACCTCCGTCGTTGGGACCGCATCCCGATGAACACCTTCCGCAAAAGTCGCGCAGCTGCGGGCGTGCCAGACATCGTAATTCCGGACAAGATGGGTGTCGCGAGTTGGTCTTCGCCCTCGAGTAGGGTTCCAAGACCCGCTGACGGATTCTCTTATGGCTCTGCGGCTGGGGCGATGCTTCGGGGGAGTTCTCTGAGTGCAGCGCTGTTTAACGGCGAACCTGCAACGGAGACTGGTGCGGTCGACGCTACGTCTCGTCCCAAGCAAAAGCGACGCATGACTGGGAAGGACCGCGCCTCCATCCTCATCTCTCCACTACTTCTACCCCTCGGCGACCGCGATGGTGATCGCACACCTACAAACGACGACCAGCGACCCTACCAGAGTTACGCTAGTCAACAACATGCCTTGTTACATGCGGCGAATACCAAGTCGCGAAAAGAACTGCGAAGGGAGAAGAAACGCCAGCGCCAGGTCGGGGCTGGATCTCCTGCATCGCGCCACCTACACCACCAACATCATCACAATCATTTTCCGAACGGAAAAAGTCGAGGTTTCAACTCATCCCAACGGTCATTTTCGGGTTCCATCCCGACTCTAAGTCTCTAAAAGTATCTTTTGTCCTTTTGCCACTGAGGCTCTGTTTCTCTTACCTAAATCTTGGAGCGCTTCTACTCATCATTCCATTCGTGTATCACCAAAATCAGCGTGAGCTCGTCGTCCTCACCATGCACCACCAATTGTTGTTATATAAAGTACCCACCACCGTATTGACAATACGTTTTCTTCCTCGTCTCTTCGTGAGGCTAAAAGTTGAGTTGTACAGTAGTCTAGTATCATATGTACCTGTTCCATGTTGATATACATTTTTATTGAAGTCATTTTGACCTAACCATTTGTCGTCCTCGCCGACGTTGAACATGAAGCCGTCGCGTGGGACAGCCACTCCGTAGCGGTTCTCTCGTTCGCACCACCATCAGCCTGATTACTTCACGGTGTCTAACGGACAAATTACTATGCTGCTTCGCTATCGAAACTCTCTCACAACGGTCGTATCGACTGCTCGAGGAGACTGGGGCTGAGGCCTGAGGTATGGCAAATATTGAATTATGAATCAAATAACCTCATATTTTTCAAGATACGTGGACATGACGAGCAGCGCCAGGACCGTCGTGTCAAGGATAGCCATCCAATGCTCGGGAACGGTCGTGAGCTGTCATCATGCACAAGAGATTCAATTTCCCTACAAATATGGAGACCTATCGAGAAGGATGTCCAACGAGCCAGACTTCAGATTCATCCCGAAAGCGGATGATCCGGGAAGCTACTTGGCGCGGTTTAGCAAACCCGATAAACTACTCTCAGTGATGATGCCTGCCGATGCAGGCAGTATCATTCGACTCCTTCCAGAGCTCTCCAAGCACTCGAACTCTCTGATTGTGCTTCACGTCGAGGTGGACGGAGACCTCTCTGAAGCCCTGGTGTTGCGATCTGCAGCACTGTATGTTATTTACTCCGCGAGAAATCAGGACGCCCACGATAACTCGCTTTTGGCTTCCAAGCTCGCTCTTCAGGAAAAGAAGGCCGTTATCCACATTTACGAAAGGGAGGGAATAGACGACGTCAATGAAATTGATGAACTTCCTGAAGAGGAGGTTCGTCATTTCATGTCCAGTGAACCCGCATCCTTGGCGGAGGCGCACATCCAGAAATCTACTGGGAGCATTAATGCAAATGGTTACACGAACGGGACTTCAAATGGTGTCAGAGACCGTGTTTCCGGCATCGTAAACAGCAAACAGAATCGAAAGTCGATCGAGTGCGACGAATTTAGCTCTTTTTTGGAGGAAGAGAACCCGGCGAATTCCCTACTTCACATGGGCTACGACCTCGCTTCTTCAACTACGACAACCCTTACGAAAAGACTCTCTCCTCCTCTGACATCATGGGGACACTCTGATGCCCACACAGTCATCTTCGTTCTGGGTCAGTGCCCCATCGTCAACATCGAGGGGGCGAAATTAATTAGAATTTCATTGGTCAACCCGATCAATCCTTCGACTATTCTTCAGTTCTTACCGCAGGATGTACGGCACATTCTGGTCTTGGAACAGCTATCTCATTGGAACTTACAATGGACCCCATTATACCTTGACGTGATGGGCGCCGTACAGCTCTTAGAAGAAGCGCGCAGGCCTACTGTCCATTCGACTTTACTCGGCCATCAGTCATCTTACTCCCCGTCGGATACGCGTCGTTTTCTCGAACACTTCATGAGCAGTTCCAAACAAGACCGCTCATTTGCTAGGCTCGGAAAGTCCAGCAACGCCCTCGAGAGATCTCTTGAGAATGAGGTTCCTCCTATCCCACCTCACGAGTCTTCGTACATGAAGATTCTCACTCATCTATTCGAGCGCCGACTAGAAATAATCAATTTTCCTGAGCTCCACTGCAGTCCGGGGAGCATCGCTTCCTCCCCCGAATTTGCATTGGGTCGAGCTAGACGGCGACTTGAGGAGCGCGCGGAACTTACCCGTCTTGTGAAAGAAATTGTTCAGGAGAAGAATGTGTCAACAGACTTGCATGCAGTGCTCAGCAAATGGCTTCTGGTAAAGGACGATATTTCGCAATGCGAACGGGCGTGCCTAGACGTCCTGAAAGCGCTGGAAAACATTGGCAGCCTGCTCTCCTCTCCAATAATCTCCTCAATGTTTTCGCTACGTTCCCACCTTCGCTTCAAATCGTACTGGATTATTGGCTCGGATGCATGGTCCTACGATTTAGGATCTTCCGGCTTGCATCATCTCATTTCGTCCGGGTTAAATATCAACATACTTATCGTCGATTCGGTCCCATATTCATCTCGTAACAACCCAATGAACGCGACGAAGCGAAAGAGGGATATCGGACTATATGCTATGAATCACGCTGACGTCTATGTCGCATCCGTGGCCGTTTTCTCGTCTTACACGCAGGTACTTCAGGCCTTAGTGGAGGCAGACAAATTCAATGGACCGAGCATTGTTCTCGCATATCTGCCCTACAAGTCCGAAGATACAACTGCGTTGGAGGTGTTGAAGGAGACAAAACTCGCGGTCGATTCCGGTCATTGGCCATTGTATCGGTGGAATCCAAGCACGGAACATGCAAGTAAGGAACCGTTTTCACTGGACTCCGACTCTGTCAAGCAGGAGCTGCGAGACTTCCTGGACCGACAAAACCACTTATCGCAGCTGACGCGCTCGGAGGCCCAATTTGCGGCTGAACTCGTGGGCAGCCTTGGGGAAAGTATTCAAGAAGTTCGACGGCAGCGGGCTAAGCAAGTCTATCACGATCTTCTAAAGAACATGTCGGCAGTACCATTACTTATCCTGTATGCCTCAGATGGCGGAGGGGCAGAGAAGAAAGCCAAACGGCTAGATACCAGAGGAAAGGCAAGGGGTTTGGACACGATGGTTTCAGCGATGGATGTTGTATCGATCGAGGACGTGGCGGAACGAGACTACGTTGTTTTCATCACTTCTGTTGCCGGTCAGGGAGAATCCCCGCAGAACGGGCGCAAATTTGTCAAGGCCCTCAATTCCGCCATTGCGAAGAAAGAAAGGCCATTTTCTCACTTAAAATACGCTGTTTTCGGAATGGGGGATAGCCATTATTGGCCTCGTCCCGAGGATGCCCATTATTACAACAAGGCAAGCAAGGATCTTGATGCTCGCTTAGAGCATCTCGGCGGGGAGCGGTTTGTGGAATTGAGATTGGGAGACGATCAAGATGAGGATGGGTCTGAGACCGGCTATAAACTCTGGGAACCTCTGCTGTGGAAGGCGCTCGGGGTCGATACCATCGAAGTCCAAGAAGCTGAACCCGAGCCCATCACTATCGAACACATGAAGATGGCGTCGAACTACCTTCGAGGCACGATTTCGGAATGGCTTGAGGACAAAAATACTATAGCAATATCTCCAAGTGATCTCCAAGTTGCTAAATTCCATGGCGTATATCAACAAGATGATCGAGATATTCGCGACGACCGTCAAGCGCAAGGCATAGACCCCGCGTATGCCTTTATGATTCGAGTGCGAATGCCTGCGGGAGTGTGCACTCCCACCCAATGGCTGGTGTTCGACCGAATAGCAGATGAATATGGCAACGGAACCTTCAAGGTCACGACAAGGCAGACCTTCCAATTTCACGGGGTCATAAAGAGGCATTTGAAGTCGACGATACAAGCGATAAATAAATCTCTGCTTGACACCCTAGTTGCTTGTGGTGACGCCATTAGGTGAGTGCCTTGGCGTTCCGATATGTACGTCATCTTCAGCTTTTCATGTCAAGGAACATCCTCTGTTCTGCGATTCCGTCCAAGTCGAAATTGCACTCCCAGGTCTACGAATTCGCCAAGGTTCTGAGCGACAAATATTTGCCGAATACGACTGCATACCATGAAATTTGGCTTGATAAGAAAATGGTCGCGGGACAAGCTGTTCAGGACTTTGAGCCGTTTTATGGGAAGGACTACCTCCCTCGGAAGGTTAGCCTTCCGATAGTGCTGTTGATTCAAATTATATATTTCTTTTTCTAGTTCAAGATCGCCATCGCCGTACCACCGACTAATGACGTCGATGTATATGCGCATGATCTAGGGTTTGTCGCGATCGTCAATGTGGATGGAAATCTGGACGGCTTTAACGTTTATGCTGGGGGTGGAATGGGGATGACGCACGGCAATAAGAAGACTTATCCAAGGTTGGGTAGTATACTCGGATCTTGCTCGATTGAACAAGCGCACGTCGTTGTTGACACGATTATGCTCTTCCAAAGAGACAACGGGAGTCGAGCCGAGTAAGTGCACTTTTGTACGTTTGAAACAGTTTACTGAAATTGAAAAGTCGAAAGAACGCGCGATTGATGTACACCATTGACCGTATAGGTTTGGAGAAGTTCAAGGCAGAAATCGAGAATATGTTGGGTTGGTCGTTTCTCCCGGCTCGTCCGTATGCATTCGACCGCAACATAGATGATTACGGGTGGAGTCAAAATGAGAACGGAAAGCACAACTTCATGATGTTTATCGAAAATGGGCGTATTCAGGACACACTCGATCATGACTTCAAGACTGCTCTTCGGGAAATTGCGAAGGTTCACCAGGGTACATTCCGCTTGACGGCGAACCAGCATTTGATGCTAGCGGATATTCCCTCTGAAGAAGTCGCCGGCATCAAAACTCTACTAGAAAAATATAAGCTCGATGAATTGAACTATTCAGGCCTTCGGTTGTCTTCGTCGGCATGCGTTTCCTTTCCTACTTGCGGTCTTGCCATGGCGGAATCTGAAAGGGTGTGAAGTCCGTTTTTTATAGAAAATTCATAGAAGAGCTGACGATAAACTCTAGTACCTGCCCATCCTCATCAATAAGGTGGAGGCGATATGCGAAGAAAATGGGCTCCGAAACGATTCAATTGTGATGCGCATGTCGGGCTGCCCGAATGGCTGCTCGCGTCCTTATTTAGGAGAAGTCGCTTTCGTCGGTAAGGCTCCTGGAACATACCTCATGCTACTCGGAGGAGGCTATTACGGGCAAAGGCTCAACAAGATTTTCAGAGGTAGAGTGTCGATGATTTGATAATTATTTGGTTTTTGGAACTCAATAAAATTGATGTTTAGAAACGGTGACTGAACGTGAAATCCTTTCGATACTTCGGCCAATGATCAAGCACTATGCGCTCGAGCGTCAAGTAGGAGAACATTTTGGCGATTTTGTACTTCGAACTGGGTATGTATTGCCAACGACAGAGGGTAAAGCTTGGTACGAGGGGACGGGTGGTTTAGGGAAATATAGAGAAATAAGCGTAGCATAGGCTTTGCTACTACTTCTGGGCGACATCTCATTGTAACTCTGCTAACTGGTACATGTGAGTAGGGATTTCTGGACGCAAGTTTGTGAATGGCAATGAGTGTGTTCGGCAACTCCCGGGAAACACTGCTTTCGGTCGCTTTGCGTCGAGTCGGCCCGATTGAACTTGAACCACTGGCACAACCTCCTCGACTTCCTCGACGTCTGCTGTCAGTGTGCTACAGCTGCACGTCGCCTGCTCTCAGGTCTGCTTTGAGGATGAGTGCGACGCAGAGAAAGGACAGGCTGTACGCGCAATTCTCGGCGAACTTGCAACGATTGAAGCAGGTCTCAACACGAACCACCGACCTGACGGAGGTTCTCCAAGGCGAACTTGATTCCATGCGCGTTTTCGCTGGAATTCATGCAGCCCAGTGAGTCAAAAGCGCTTCAGTACATGCTATGCTAACATCTTCAATCTTTACTAAATTGACTCGAATTAGATTTATGACTGTTTCGACATCGGACAAGGAGTCATCTGGCTCGGAGGTCGCGAAGTAGTAATGGAAAAGGTAATGATCAAAAACCTTCGAGTATCTTTTCTAAAAAAAACCCTATTTCAGATGTATTAAATATGTGTATCTGTATACAACAAGCGTTTATAAGTGAGGAGACGCGTCGACATTGCTAAATGCGATATACGTGCTCGATAAGCACGATCATTGTCAAAAGATGAACGGATGCCTACATATGGTCAAAGCCTTTCGAACAGCCCCCCGAATGAAAAGAAGAAGAAAGTTTCGTCGTGGAATCACGGATTTACGATAGACATGCCCCCGTCTACTGCGATCTCCTGACCCGTCATATACCCGGAAGCGGGAGAAGCGAGATACACGGCGAGGCTCGATATTTCCTCTTCCCTGCAGGCGGTAAAGGCATGAAGGATTCGACAAAGAGATACAAGTGTGAGGAAATAGATTCGTCCGTCTTATGAAGGAATACTCACGTTCCAGGGCGTTGCATGGGAATGGGTCGAAGCATTTGCATTGGCGTCTTCGAGTAATGTGCAAGTCGCTCTTTGCTACCCATTAGCTCCGAGGGAAATACACCAGGCGCGATGCCATTGACGCGTACGGGAATGCCCTTCAGGGCGAGGTCAGTCGCCAGCATCTGCGTGAGGTGGGTCTCAGCCGCCTTGGTGGAGCTGTATGCGAACTAGCGGGAAAGAAAGAAATTATCTCCAATTTCTTCGCCGGAGGATAGGAAAAGGCGTCAGATCGACGTCTACTCACTATGCTATGTGAAAGCCTCATGTTCGCTACCACACTGGAAATGTTTATCACGCTCGCCGTGGCGCCATCCGACCTCAACGAGCAACTGGCTTCTAGCAGTCCCAGGAACGCGTAGGTCACGAAGAAGACGGATGCTACGTTTGCACGGAACATATCCTCCCAGTGCTCAAACGTCTGAGAATTAAATAGGGCGGTACCGTATATCGCAGTGTTTTTACGTTCGGGAGCTTGGTCGTTCATGACGAAGGGTGTTCGCGTTGCAATCAGAGCTGTTCCTGCGCTGAATATGAGGTAAGAAGCTCCGTCGTTGTATAGAGGAGAACGCTGAATTTACTTATTGACGAGGATATGTAGGACGCCGTCGTCAGCAGTTATTTTGTCGACGACGTCTTGTATGCTTTCTTTGTCCGTCACGTCCATCTTTAGCCTTCGGATTGTCGTAAATGTGAGTGCAAAGGTTTGATAAAATTGCAAACTTCAGTGCTCACGGAAAAATGCGCTTCTGGCCATCGAAGAGTAGCTCCGATGCTTGAAGAAGAACTTCCGACCTTCGTCCTGCCACGTAGACCTTCGCGCCGTTGCTTGCGAGGCCCTTCGCTATCATCAATCCTCTACAAGTCGAATGAATAGCAGTCAAGTAGGTACGTGCTTAAGTCTGAACCAATTGCTTACATGCCCGTCCCACCTCCTGTGACCAGAGCTACTCGACCGGAAAGATCGGTCAGCTCATCGAATTTGAGGCGACACTCAGCCATGTCAAGGCAAATAGGAGACTTTGGCGACTACGGGGGGAGGGGCTTGAGGGTATCAGATGCGTGAAAGACACGACAAACCATCGGTGTGCTTTTCAAGTACTTTATGGGACATGACTGACAGACATCCAGACCCGCTTTGGATTTTGGATTTGACATCGGGGAATAGCATTCGTCGGTACCCATGTGAGTGCGCATACAATGAATCAATGGTTCCGAACAAAGCTCATAATACATTCGACCGCAGCCGTTCAGATCATATCTTCTCACAGGTCGGAGAGGTTTTCCCCAGAGATGATGAGAGTGGACGCGGCGGGACGATCTCACAGGCCGACGAGACATCGGAATCGAAGCGGCGGTCATTTTATCGTGACGACGGATGGAAAATGGAAGCATAGGTCATCCAATTCTGGCACGCTGGCATCGGCTGCGACCTGGAAGTACAGCAGCTCTGCGCTTACCTCTGACCCGGCAAGGCGGGTTTCTTTTCACGAGCCAATACTGGTGGGTCTGTTTGCGAAATCTATGTTATAAAAGTGTCAGGATTCTGATGCATCAGCTCGTATTTGCTGTCTGTTCCACAGCCCGGATGACACCGGCATCGCTGGTCATAGTTTGAGTCCTTAAGCGGTGGAAAATCACCCTCTCGAGTTCCTTGCAAGTTGCAGACCTCGGGGTGAATGCGACGACTCGGACTCGAGCGCTATCTCATGTCCATGTATGAGTGCTAGACGTTGCGCTTGGGGCTGGAGCTAAAAAATGAGTGACTGATTCAGTTTGACTAAAATTCATGAATGCCACTGTGTCGAAGTCGAACTCATTGTATTGAGGGCGAATATTATCAAATAATGTGCAGGACGCTCTACTGACAAGCTGGGAAAATTTTACACTGCCACATTCTCGATCACGGCTGTACATAGACTCGGACACTTCGTGCACTCGTACTGCGACCTCCATGTCCCCTGCTTTCCTGTAACCGTCAACGCAATGCGTAATATCAATGCAAAGGATGGAGTGCTGCCTCCGAACCCGGAGTGGATTACGTTTGAGGATACAGATGGCGACGTTCGACGATGGCCCACGAATACGAATCCTGTTCTCGATAGCGATGGTCATGTCAACTACATGTTGCCTCTCGATGTTGATCACTCGGCCTCGATCAAGTGGAGACTTATATGCGGAGCAAGCATTGCTGAAATGCTGAACTATAAAGATCATCGTAAGCTCCTTCCTCGGCATTTCATCTGGGAAGCTTTGAGTCGAGGTCAACCCTAGAAACTAAGAAGTACGTTCTCAAGTCATGGCCCAATGGATATCAGATGTATGATCACAACAAGGGCCCCGTTGCGAATCCGCGTCATGACCTTTATCTTGTTGGTATGTTATTTTTTCGTCCCTGCATGTTTTCAGTTTCTGAACACTGCATTCTTCAGGCTCTGAGCATGTAGCTCGGTTTCGTTCTCCCCATGAGTTGACCCCCCATGCAATTTGGCTGTTGACAGACAAAACTCGTGATCGAGCCAATTGTGTCTGCAAGTACTGCGCTCGGCGTCCTCAAAGGGAGGTCACTCAAGGTCTTCCAGTACAGCCGCGAACCGGTGGTAGTGCATCTTCAGGTGGACGCCCAACAAGAGACAGAAGAAAGCCGCAACCTTTACGCCAGAAAAACTCACAGCGTGTCCAGGCCGTAGTAAGACGCGCTCCGAAGCCGGTCAAACTCCCCAAAGGCCCCGACCAACATAGCACACCCGAGCGCGAACGAGACCTCCTTGCTATTGTTCAATCCATGAATTCCGATCGCAAGAGCCCTAAACAAACTCGCTGGGCTCGGAATGGCGAGTTAGTGTGGGTCAGGCTTAAATATCCCGTTGGCTTGAAAGCGTCTTCGGATCCCTACCAAGGGATGGCCTTCTGGCCTGGGTTGATACAAAGTTTCGAATTAAAGATCACAACGACAAAAAGGGACGATGTTAATATGGAAGGAGTGGTGCCGGGGGCAGAAGACGAAATCTGTCCTTGGGATATTGCACACTCCAACGTGTTTCAAGTTCGTTTACTCATCACAAACCAGGATGTGCGGGTCGAAGAAAGCGAGCTACTTCCATACCAGGCGTATGCACCAAGTGGCCCGCTGATCCAAGCTATACAAGAAGTGTCTGTCCCTATAGAAACGTACCCTGGATTGGAGGATCGTCGTGAAGCCGACTCACAAGCTTTGGCGAGGTTTGCAAAATTCGAGCCGTACCCTGCAGAAGATATCGACACCAAATCATCTGAAGCAATTGAGAGGAGGTTATTAGAAGCTGCTCCCGCTTTTGCTCTTGCTATTCAAATTGCCTCTCGCCTTACCTCGTATTGGACTCCGGTTGAAGCTTGGGAGTGCAGACTCGTCCCTCAGTTGCCTCTAGGTATGTAGGAATCATCGGTGAATAACAAGATGTCAGCTTTCATTCATATTCTTTTAGGTGTACCGCATGAGCAGCACAAATCAGACTCATCACTGGATGCGAGCTCATCCCTCCCGTCCTCGTCGATGGCGGTCTCTCATTCCTCTTCGACGACTGGAACCGTTCAGATGCGTTTCCAGGGGTTGTGGTGGGGACCTGAGCGTATTTGGGTCGGAGATCTTGTCCGTCTCAAGATGGCTCGCTATCAGTTCGTACCACACGGATCAGAGTTTGTTGCAAAACCTGCTCAACCACCCATCACTGACAGCGAAGATGTCGAAATGGATGATGCAGAAAGCTCAATTATTCCTGTCGGTGCATCTGCAAGAGGACTTTTCCTTCGAATTGACAGTATTTACTCCGAGCATCGCGAGACCAGTCCGGGAGGTAAACCGACGGCGATGATGAGTGGGATGCTCTTCGAGCTGGTTGACGAGGACTGGGAGGAGGGACAAGATACAGGAGAAAATGACTCACTTAATCCCAGCCATCCGTCCACATCGAATGCTTCTGCAACTATCATCCCCACGCCGTTGTTTATTCCGAACCCCGCTTTACTTTCCGAAGCACCACCAACTAGTTCTTCAGACGGCAGTGACGATATGCTCAACTTGAAGGAAGACTCCAATACTTCCAGGCAAGACAAAGGAAAGGGCAAGGCTCTCCCCGAACCCGAACCTCCTCTTATTCCTCCTCCTCGTCGCTCTACCCTCAGACCCTCGCCCGAAGGCGTCGGCGCTCCTCTTTCCACGACCGGCCCTCTCTCAGGCCCATCTCCGCTACCACCATACCGTTTACCAGCTCCGCCTACAAAGTTCAAGTTCCGACCAATCTTACCCAAAACTCATGAGGTGACAATGAGCGTTCTCCTTCTCTCGGGGCGCTACTATCCTGGCATTCTTAGCAACCCACTGTTGCAACTGTGCATCAATCCCAAAATCGATGGTTCGGCTCCTGACCCGGATACACCTATCGACCCCGCTCACGCACCAGTTTACGCGCTCGAAGGCCATGTCGCGGGCGTTCACAACGCTGTCGATCCTTCTGCATGGATGAGCAATCGCGCTGGAATGGTTCGGGCTGCCTCAGAGACAGCTAAAAGTGTTTTACTGAGGTTCTGGAAGAGTCGGGAGGTGCTCGACCCGGATATTATCATAGTTGATTAATGTTAATCTTGAATCGCTGATTTGTCGGTAAGGATCTCACTTGCTTCAGGTTCAAAATTTAAATCATTGTCCAACTTCTGTGCTGTTCTTTTGACAGGGCAGTTCTACGTTTGAGGATACTTCGTTAATTGTGGATTTTCCCCACTGTTGTCGTAGTTCTTTGTCAAAAATTTCGATGTAGATATATTGAATAT
Source organism: Schizopora paradoxa (assembly GCA_001020605.1). Lineage (NCBI taxonomy): Eukaryota > Fungi > Basidiomycota > Agaricomycetes > Hymenochaetales > Schizoporaceae > Schizopora > Schizopora paradoxa. The sequence goes on from KQ085899.1 coordinate 130,865, forward strand.
GTATTGCAAGCTTTCGTGTAGCCATTTCGATTTCTGTGGCGCTTGTTAGTCTTCCTCGACAATATCATTGGTGTCGAAGGGCACCATCGACGAAGGTACGCGGTGTCCTGTTTGTGCGAGGAGCATCCTTGCACTCGCATTCTATGATCTTTGAATTTGCATTTCTATTTTTCTGTTCGTGAAGAACTCCATACTCTGTACTAAGGATGGGCTGTGTTCACTACAAATCTGGTGAACTCGTTTACGATCGTATCCATATTTGTTTACGTGAAATGGCACAACACGACGGGCCATAAGGAATAATGTAGTAAAAGAGGTATTCCTGAAGATGTTAACTGGAAAGCGACATAACAATGCGTGAAGGGGAAAGGGAGTGCAAGAAACAAACACGTCGTAATCAATACGAAATACGATAGAATTTCGCAATCGTCGTCAAAGAACCATTCAATCTATCACCCAACGAAACCTGTGCATTGCTTTTCGTTACATTCCGGCTTGGCGATTCAGAATGTACAACTGCAATTCCTGCCAGCCTGTTTGAAGAGCTCGTCAGTCATACGGATCGTGATCAAGAAACGATGAAAACTTACCACCTCCAACACGGCACATAACCTTCTTCCTACTCTTCGCGGTCGCCCGACCCATTGTCAACAGACGGCAGGTGACGACCTTACGCGCGAGCTGGTTCGTGAAAGCGTACTGGGCTTTCACCTCTTCGTTCTCAGCTGGTGGAGGCGCGCGCGCAGGCATGGGCGGGTCCACGCGCTCGACTAGAAGGCCATGCGGGAACGCATTTACGACCGCCGCAATCTCAGCGTCTAAGGGGTCGTTCGGGTTATGTGGGATGTATTTGCGCTGCATCTGGGCATTATCGTAACCCGGAATGTATGCCTCACCTGCGCGAGATGACGAGCGCGACGCAGGACGAGACCCCGAACTTACGGAACGAGGTTGTGAATGAGAAGGAGTTTGTGGGAGATGCGGGGCTGAGTCGCGGAAACTTGAAGGGGGAAGTCGAGAAGATGCACGTCGAAGGGTTGCGCTGGGTGACTGGACATGAGAGGGAGAAGAGGGAGAAGGATCGTTGGGAGTTGAATAATAAGGCAGCTGTGAAACTCGCGAACGCAGCGCATATTCGGGCGTCTGTGCACGGTTTGCTGAGGATCGGAAAGACATCGAACTGCCAGGGCGGGGAGGATTATCGTCGTAATCGGACATTGCAGTGGATGGCCTTGAAGCAGAGGAGAACGCGAGTTTAGGGATTGGAATCATAGATCGACTAGGAGGCCTAGGGTGAGGGATAGGCGTTCCCATCGGTGTCTTGCTGCGGGGAGGATATGATGTTCCGTCTGTCATGGTGGACGGAGTGGGCGACAGGCGCTGCATGAGTGATGACTGCGCTGATGAGTCCTCAAAGCTCATTTCTGATGAGCCAGAGACGCTTCGCCAATACGGAGGTGTTGGCACTATCGTCCCAGCGGACGGTCTTCCGCGACCGTTGGCGCGAGATCCAGACGCCGACGGCGATGCACGAGAAGGCGGGCGGCTAATGGACGAGCGCGTCGTCGAACCTTGAGAAGCAGTGATCGGCGACCAAGGTCGAGAAGACGCGAACGAACTTCGTGAGGAGGGCCGGTTATGTCCGGGTAACGGGGGAACAGGAGGAATATCGCCTAGCGGGGGCAGGACGCGCATACTGTTTAACGAAGGTTTCTTAGTCACTTTGACTGTCCGGATTCCTTCGTCTTCGACCTTTGTCGAACTGTTCCACTTGGGTCCTTTCAGTTTGACAGTGGAACCTGCAACAGAAGAATTTGTTTCTGACTGCTTTCTGGACATGGATGGTGATTCCGGCGTAAAACTGTGACTGTGCTTGTGAGTAAACCTCTCCGGTGTTACAGCTGTCATCGCAGAGATAGGATTTTTCATGGGAAAGAGGGACTGTCGTTTCTTCAAAGTCTTCAAGGTAGGGACGGTGGCAGGCGTCTTTGAGTTTGGAGCGGGACTCGGGGATTGTGTCGGTGTACCCCGTCCCACTTTCGTCAACTTCTTGGCAAATTTACGGAGGGGCGACATCGAACGTGACAGCGTCCCCATCGCGTTCGACCTCCCGCGTGAACCTTCAGAAGGTGGTGTTGCAAGGCCATGTCCTGTCGATGAGTTCATGGGGATTGACGACTTTGACGTCCTGTCTGACATCACTGATTCCGTCTCATCGTTGCAATCCGAAAGAAACAAGCGTCGAACTTTCTCCATTTCAACGTCCGTTCGTGTTATGCGCTCCCGAAGGTTCTTCCAGCGCGCGGTCGATTCAGCATGCCTCCGAAGGCATTCCCCGTTCTTAGTGACGCGATCCTGAACACCCTTGTCAATAATTGAAAGAACTTTTGACGTCGCGGGCATGTAATGTCTATGGAAGTGTTAGCGTTATAATTAGCATCAATTCATAATCACTCAGGCGTACTTTTTCTTCGCCTCAAATGAGTCTTGCAAGCTCAGGAACGTCTCGTACGTCAGAGGTGCTTTCTTACGCTCCGAATTAGACGGGGATCCCGAAAATGACGACCGCGGTGACTCCTCAGCTGCCGCTGCTCGGCGATGTGCACGCCAAATGAAATCCTTCGAAACTCATCAGTCGCGAAGTAAAATTTCAAATGAAACTATGACACACCTGACAACGTTGAACGGCTTTCTCTAAACTCGACATCATTCCATCCGCTTGCTCGCTGACCGTTCGGAAGACAGTTAACCATTTATCTTCTTTCAACTCCTCCCTCAGTACCTCAGTCTCGTCCTGAACCGACTCCCATTCTGCCACTAACGCGGTATGCTTCCGTAAGAGAGCAGATGCTTCATCTGCTTCATCCTCGTCTCCATCTTCCGCGTCCGGCTTTGGCGTCGGTGCCTGGAGGAGAAAGGGCTGCATCGCGTCGTTGACAGATTTCATACCGCGATTGACACCCTCCAGGCGTTCGTCCAAACTCATGAGGGCTTGGTCGATCACCGTAGTAGAGGAAGACGATGCGTCTTCGGAAGACTGGGACTGGTGCCTAAGCTCCTGAATTTCTGCGTAAATTACGACGCGTCAAAACAGTTCCACATCACAAGAAACGCGTGAATAAGTACCGAAGATACGCGTTTGGATATCAGACATGCTATAAGAAAGTTCTGTCATATGAGTGGAAATCGCAAGAGCACGTAGTTTTCTGTGATTCGTGTAAGTACGACAAGACGGAACATATACTGAGTAACGACGTACTCTGAATCCGGGTCATCCGCCGAGGAATCATTGTCAACTGACTTCCTGACCGTGATCGTGACATCCTCTGTGGCCCCAAGAGGTGTATCAATATTTCGGGAGCCAGATCAAATCGCTCCTTACATACCTTGGTCTTTCTTGTTCAGCGAGAAAGTGGAGGATGTCGAGGACTTGAGTGAACGCGATTCTGAAGACAACGGCCGCTCGAGGTGGACGAATTCCTCGCTTTCGTAGCTAGACCTCTCCTGTCCATTCAAGGACGACGACACGCTATGCGAACGAGACAGCGACAGGCTCAGCGAGACCATCGTATCCCGATGCAACCCACCCCCTCAACCAACGCGACAGTGGGGTGAAGTTGTGGGCCAATGCGCGGTGCGAACGGGAAGGACTCCTGACACGACACGATGGGTTCTTGACTTCCGGAGACAGCGAAAAGTGAGAAATCGTCGTTGGATCTGTTGCTTGAGTGGGTATCTTCCTTCGATGCCCGAATAAGTTATGAAGAGATCCTGTCGCGGTCGTAAGTCGTGGTGGCCGTTGTGGTCGTCGTCGTTCGCGCATACGATTTCGAGGCGAGCCGTCGCGTCAGTCATGGCCATGGTCCTCATTGGTCCATGGACACGGATTCAATATGGTCAGGCTTGGACAACGATGTTTCTTTTGAATCGACTTTACACAAGTCTGAGGAGATCCGTCCTCTCGAGAAAGTAGAGAGAATGATTTCATGGATCTATATACAATTTCAATTTTTGTGAAAGGCGTAAGTTTACATGGCTGTCCTGTCGCGCAGTCCATGGTCAAGCGGTTGGTGATCAGCGAAATTAAAGCCTGATCTCCTCCCACCATCACTCTTCAATCTTTCTCGGCGATGATACGAACACGAACACGAACACCTGCCTGCCCGAAAGCACTATGCAGAGAATTATTCTACTGGCGAGATAATTCTGTGCTTCGCTGCTTTATGTAACATTCTTCCCATGCTGCACACTGGAACACTGCCCCCAAGCTTGCGGCTCTTCCGCCTCGCGACTCCGCAGGCTTTCTTTCATACACCCACCATGTCCGCGAACGATTACTACAAGCAAGGAGGCCCTCAACAACAATACGGTGCGTTCAATGCAACTTTCAGGTGGCTGAAATCTGACTATTCTGCCTCCGGAAGGTGGACCTCCCCCTCAACAGGTAAGACAGTATCTCGTTCGTATGCTTCGACAGAATACTCAAAATTTATATAGGGATACTACCCACAAGCACCACAGCAAGCCTACGGCCAGCCAGGGTACCAACAGCAGCCTCAGTACCAGCAGCAACCACAGTACTACCAACCCCAGCCCGTATATGTGTAAGTCTTCACGCCATCGTGCCGATGCTATTCGCTCAAGTTCTCTCCCAATCGGCTCAGGCAACAGCAGCCTCAGCAGAGCGGCGGCGGCGGAAGCGGGTGCATGGCTTGCTTAGCTGGTATTTGCTTGTGCTGCGCACTCGAAGGTGCGTACTCCATGAGATTTATGTGGCTGTAGTTCTGACGTCCTTCCCCTAGACCTTTGCGAATGCTTGTTCTAAGCATGTCGTCATTTCTTGTCTTATGAACTCCGGACGTCTGAAGCAGCTATATTATGGCGGACTCGACACATGGACATTTCCCTTACGACCTCGGATAAACTTACGTTTGCTGACTTCCTCCTGTTGTAATTGTAAGGTTAAGCTTCAATGCTATTGGTTTTCATGCATTACTCCGTTGGAACCTTTGGGACCTCTTCAAAGATACCAAATTTCTTTCTTGAAATCATTCGAAGTTCTCTTGTAAAGCAATAACTCTGAGGTTAACCTGACGATGTGGTATTTCGCTGCGCTCGATTTCCCGGGCCTGATCGGGCAGTTCGGCAATAAGGAAGCGTCACCTTCAAGCCGTAATACTAGTAGTTGTCCCTTCGATACATGAATTTGCTGAAAGTATTTCACGATCTTGAGCGGTGTCCTTGACTTTTGACGACTTTTTGAAGAGTTTGTGTGAGGAAGGAGGGATTGTAGAAACAGGAACACACTGCACTGCACTGGCAATTGTCCTCTTCCGTCATCACTGTGATCGCGCAGTGCCGCGTCCACTTGCCCGTTCGCCAACGAGCGTTGTGGACACACGACTTGCAAACGACGACGGCGAGAGACGCGTGCCAATATGTCTGACTTCGAAGATGCAAATCCTTTTCAAACAACTGACGACGTACAATCCGAAACCGTTTCCAACATCGACTTGTCTGAACCTTCAACGCCGCCCACACATCCTGCTCGCATCCTCTCGCCACCTCCAACACCCGGAGTACTCAACAGGAGCTTTTCCAGACCACAGGCTCAGAGGCCATCACAGCAGGTGATCAAGAGCGACTTCTGTTGCTCTAGAGACCGCTGGTTGCATTCGGGTGAAGACGTGGAGATCCAGGTGCGTCGTTGTTCTTTGTTCAGGAGTCGATCGCAAATGACAACCTCCCAATGTTTCCTTCTCGCAGATTACCGACGCTCAGAAAACCTCTGACCATGCGTCCTCACCGTACATTGCCTACGTCATAAAGTCCGGCGTGAGTGGTAGAGTTCGTACCGCGCTTGCAGTTGCACCTAACTCCAGGCTTCCCCAGAACGCAATTGCCTACCACCGCTACTCAGACTTTGAGTCTTTTCGAAATAGCATGGCAGGCCTCTATCCCACCCTGATTATCCCTCCAATACCCTCGAAGCAAACGATCGGGGACTACGCCATCAAACAAGGGAAGGCGAAGGAGGACGTGTCGATGATTGCGCGTAGGAAACGAATGCTTCAGACTTTCCTCAACCGTGTCGCGAGACACCCAATCCTTTCCAACGAGCACGTATTTCATCGTTTCTTAGAGGGTGAAGTCTCCTGGGTGAGTACTCTACGACCTTCCTGAACGGAATGTATCGAAAGTGACTCCGGGAATTGCCTTGGCCATTAGTCTGAAATCTTGCACTCTCCCCCGATTTCAAACCTTCCGAAAAATCCCCTTAAAGCCCCGGCGCACAACCCCACAGATGCGAATGCTTCACCAGCATATTCTGCCTTGCCCAGTCCCACAGGTACTCATCCTCTGCGACGACCAGACCAGAGGTTTCTAGACTCCGAGGCATTCACAAATAAATTCGCTAGCCACGTTTCCGGTCCGATGGAGAAAGTAACTAGGCGGACAATGAAACGATGGACCGGTGCGCTTCTGCTTTGTGGCGCAATTCAATTGTATTACTGACGCCATCGACTCAGACTTCGCGACGGATAACGCAGACTTGGGCGCCGTCCTCAATGGATTCAGCCTGAACGAGTCAGGCCCATTGGCTGCCGCTCTTGAGAAAACTGGACAGGCCATTGACGCGACTTATATCGCCACCACGCACTTGGTGAGTATCTCACGTTTGGAACATTCCCATGTTACCGTTTCTCATCTGCGCAGGTCCAAGATATGGAACAGAATTGGGCGGAACCATTGCACGAATACGCTCAATTTGCCTCCATCATTCGGAAACTGTTGATCTACAGACATCAGAAACATGCTCAACTCGAGATAACGCAGGATGCTTTAGAGAACAAGCGTTCCAACCTTGAAGAGCTCGAGCGCAATGAGCGCGAAGCAAGCAGGCTCGAAGAGGCTCTCGGTCGGGGGCGCGTGACCGGCCCTCTTGCGCAGAATTCAAATGCATCAAATGCACCGAGGAAAAGCAGTAATGCATCCTTGGAGGCGGGTGCTCCTGTTGCCGATCACGATGAGAATGCTGGTGAGGAGGTCGATAACGCGGATGCGGATTTGAGAGATGCTCCGGTGTATACTCCACCACACCCTGCGACTGGCCCTCCACCTAGGAGAAGTGGTTCAGGGATGGGTTTATTGAACGCCCTAAGCTATACGCTCCATGGTATGATGGATGTCGACCCGGAGACCGCACGGCGAAATGGAATAAGCAAGACCCGGGAGACAATTTCACAGGTACGTCGTTGCAATGGAATAGTTGCGAATCAATCGATATCGAAAATGAAAAATTTCCTTTTCTCCAGCTGGAAGACGGAGTTCACTTGACGGCTCAGGACTTAAAGTATTCGAGCTCAACAATCCAAGCAGACTTGGATAGATTCCAACGACAAAAGGTTGCAGATATTCGCGAGATGTGCCTTGCCATGGCACGAAGTCACCGAGATTGGTGTAAGAAGGTAAAGCAATGCTTTTCTTCTTCATTACGTTTACTTACTGTGCTTTCGGTGTCAGAATCTTGAAGCTTGGGAGGAAGCAAAGAAGGATATCGCGCTCATTCCTGACCACCCGAACCGTGTTCCTGACGCTGAGACATCACCAGAAAATCAGGCCGGTCCATCTGATACCTCTAAGGCGACTTCTTTACCCCCTCGGTGATTCCGACGGGCTCCTCTTCACATTCTTGAAGAAGCAACCTTCCATTACTAGGATTCAAAATGTTTCGCGGACTATCTACTACGCACAGGACCGATGTTCCACATTTCAGGGGACATCCTTGATTTCATTACTTGCTGCTTTCACTCTTCATCTCACAGTTCGCTTTCGAAGTTTGCTTTTCAGACACCCTCGACGTCAATACATATAATTTGAAATTTTAGAGGGGGCGTTTTTTTGTCCGTCTCGCCTGCTGTCGCGTACTTTCTGGGGTGTCCAGTGAGTGAAACATAAATTTAAATTTTTCGAATTTACCGTGATCTGGCAAAGGGACTGCCTCTTTCTGTTCGAGTGCGCGCTCGTCTCCGCGCTCCCAATCGAGCATTTCAGACGACCCTCACCGCGAGGAGGCGCCATAGACGTTTTGGAGACGGCATTCTCATGGCATTGAGTGGTAAAGAAAGGGTCATGATGTATGCATGCTTGACGGTACTACAGGGACATTAAAATTCGATCTTTTCTCATACTCTATCACACGGCATACTGCGAGTCGGCGAGCGGTTAATTGTTTGTTTCTCCGTATATCGGACTCTTCTTCTTCCAGATATTTGCCTTACGTTGAGGGCTCGTCTTGGTAACGATCTTGATAAGTTCAGCTGAGTTCTCAATTTCCAATCGCTCTTCCTCTTCGCCGCCTCGGGCACTTGGGCAATGAAGTTTTTAGGATTTAAAATAAAACACATAGCCCCAATTCGCAGACGTCGGGGAGTTCATGAAGCCTAGACTACATGTTTGCCACCCTCATACGAGTATCAAAGTGATAATGAACGTCGGCTGCGCAACAGGCAGCATTTGTATTTTTTATATCCCTATTGCCAAACTCGGGGCCCAATGCATCGTCGAGGATCGGGAGGAGTGACCGTGACTCAAACACATGTGTTTTAGGCGCGCACTGGCACTGGCATACGATGATCGCGTGAAGCCGAGTCAGAAATGTACCTTGACCTCCTACTCCATTGTCCTGCCAGCGCACAAACCATTCAGACGAAATGAGCGATACCGGTGCAGATTTCGCCTCTCAGCCCTGGAACATAGGGGGACCAAAGGTTTTGGTACTCGTTGGGCTGATAGGTTCGGGCAAGGTTAGCTTGCAATAATGACCCTCGTATCAGAACTCACATCGAATCGTCGCGTTGACGAACTCAGTCGACGTTTGCGAAAGAACTCGAGAGGCATATGCCTCAGTTTCGCAGATGTAATCAAGATGACTTGGGCAACCGGCGGGCAGTCGAGAAGTTGGCGAGAGAAAGCCTCCATGATGGTCTCTCGGTCTGCATCGACAGGACGAACGTCGACGAGACGTAAGTATCAAATTATTTTGCATACTGTGTTCACGGAGTCGTCGGTCTCATGCACCATCTCTCCGCCTCCGTCAGCCAGCGGGCTCACTGGATAAACATTGCGAGAGAACTACCTGGAACACAAGTTTGGTGCTTAGTCTGTAAGTTCACCCTTCACTGCTTTTGATCGCCGTCTCCCTTCGCATATCCACTCGTTTACTAACAAGATTCTGGACCAGTTGATACGCCACTTGATGTAAATGTGAAACATTTTTGCTCTCAAGCGAGATCTCAGCCCTTTTTTCTCTTTTCTCTTCTTTGCCAGATCTGCGCAGATAGACTCGACCGTCGTGAGTTCCCGTTGCTCATTTTCACTTGTTCCTTAAACGAGATCTTGCGCGCTAAAATGACGTCTATCACGAACAGGCACGGACCATCCAACAATCAAAAATCCGGAGCAGGCAAGGATTATTCTCCATCGGTTCGCGAACGACCTTCGGCCGCCTGCTTTCGATGAAGGCTTTGACAGAATCTTGCGTATCAAGCCGGCAGACCATCCCTCCTTGTCATACTCGCAGGACGACATTTCGACTATATTGTTGAAAATCTATACTTCTTCGCCTCCTCCCCCTTCACATCAAGGGCGTGCGTTCTCGAGCCGCAACCAAACAAACCTTGATAACTTTCTTGGCGGAGATGGTCGCTTCCGTGGCGGGCAGAGAGGCAGCACGTTCAGAGCTCGAGGATATCGAGGCCGTGGCTATGGACAGGAATTTCGCCCTCGCGGTACTCCTTGGGCGTCGACTTCTGGCAGTTACAATGTTCGTGACGAACATGCAAGCTCGCGGTCGTCAGGCGAGCCTGGCACCATTCCAGCATCGAATTCTGGTGAAAATGAACGACATCCAATAAATCGAGATCCTCTTGAAAATGATGAGCTCGCGCTGTCGCCACCCAACGTAAGTAATGTTAGGGAAGATGCCGGCAAAGACTTGAAGGACGCGCAACTCGTCGCAAAGGAGGGGTTGGATCAGGTAACAGAATTTGGTACGGCAGAGAAACCCATCGTTCTTGAATAAATATCATCATAGCAAACCATGTGGGCACAACTTAGCTTTTAGTGTAGCAACCAGGGTTCCAAATCATAGTTTTTCTTATCTTTTGCGAAGAAGCAGTGCCCCCCATACCTACCTCGTTGTTCGAAGCACGTTTCTCGATTGCTGCGTCTCTCCGAACGAAGTTTTGAGATTCCAGCGTCCTGGAAGGAACGAACCGATTATTCACAGCGAATTAACGCGGAAGCGGAAGCTATGGAAGAGAGCATGTGCAACAATCATTAATCTTGTCGACGACCGAACCAGCGCTCAGCGCTAAGGTCATTTGACGAAGTGGAATGAAACACGCATCACGATGAAGACGAATCTCGTCCTTGAGACCGGAAAGCAGTATCTCGAGACGATTCAAAGGCGATAAGGATCCGATTTTTCGCTCATTTCGGGCGCAGACGGAAGCAAAATGTTCAGTGTTATTGGGAGACGTGCCTCGTTCATGTCATAACGAAGAGCCTGTGGGCGCAATACCGGTCATCTCGGATCCTTGGGCTCCTGAGCATTTTTCATTTTCTGTCCAAGGATTTTTGCGCTGACCTATGAATGAAAGGACATGAGTTAACATCAGAGCGCGTGGACCATTGGATTTACATTTCGGATGTGCATCGCCGCCCTTTCGACTCCGAACTCTTTACTTCGTTTGTATTGTGTGAGAGCATCCTCGAGTCGTCCACCTAACGATGAAAAACAGATCGCACGAACATTGTCAATATTATGGCACGAGTCCGTTCGGCGGCGGACGGCTAAGGAAGGAGAATAAGGACACATACACGCCTCGAGCACGGCCGCGAGGTTGAAAGCAATTTCTGGGTCTTCCGGTGACAACGACGCAGCAATACTGTGCGAGGGCTTCGTGTTAGGGAAATCATAAACTGGAGGGTCGAATCGGACATTACTTTAAATGATGCAATGCAAGGTCGGGCCTTGATACTGGCGAAATAATGTACGCACTGGCTAAGTCTATGCTCGGAAATTGTTCAACAAATATGCCCGCGGATTGATATCAATGAAAAGGAATTTACTCACTGGTATGTGCGTCCGGGCTCGACGGCTGCAACTCAATGGAGTCCTTCCATGCTCGGATGGCTTGATCGAACTCCTCTACGAGAAGCGAGATGAGTAGACGCCCAAGGGTGAGAGAGAGTTGCACCATCACGAACTCAAGTGGTAGTGAGTGACCCCAAGATTGAACAGAGCACCAGCGTCACGTTTTATTTCGACAGAACGTTGGTACATGGCCTTTGCGCCTTCTACGTCACCCTCTTCAAGCTTTTGAGTTCCTTTCTCGAGACACTGTAAAGCTTCTGTCTCCGCCGGGTCTATTGGGGTGGAGTGAGGCGTAGTAGACGTCGCGAAGCCTAAAGTTATGGTAGTAAGAGCGAGTGACATTCCGTGTCGCATATCATAATGTAGAAATTAAACTTACGCAGCAGAATATTACGACTTGATGATAAGGAAGAGACTCTCCCTTTCCTGCAATGCAAGAGACCGGTACTCACACCTGTCAGGCTAGAGGCTCTGCAATGAAAGCGCCGCTTGGGAAAACCAACAGATGGTGATGACCTGACACCGGTTCGACGCACGAAAGCAAGCACGTTCTGAATAGGCGTCGTTCGACGGAGTTCGGGGGAAACACGGTGCATTTTGACTTCAAGCTTCAAGATACTCTGAAGCAGTGACGCGGTCTTCAAGCTTCAGGAATTGTAGCAGACGTTCACTTCAAAGTGAAGTCGAACTGGAAAGACTCAAGGTTTTGAAATCGTGAGAACATTACATAAGCTAAGTTTTCGACGATCCACTGTCCAACGACGAACGCGAGGCTTGGTTTTTGGTTTCCGTTGAACGTTGAACAATGGCATCCAGCAGCTCATCCTCCCAATCTCAATCACCCAACGATGCCGCAGACGTCTTTAGGGCAGCGAGCTTCTCGACGGGGCAACGTGGTCCCGATTCCGACGCTGTCACGGCCTCTGACTTACTCGGAGGGGCTTTCGACCCAGCACGCTTGCATCCCTTAGCAGGCATCCAGGATCAGCTAGAATACCTCGTCCTGGAAGACGACAAGACAAACGACCTTCCCGGAGCATCAACTGCCTTACCTTCGAGAGGTTGGAGCGACGACCTATGTTATGGCACTGGCACAACGTATCTCAGCGGTACGTGAATCTCTTAAAGAACATTCACAAGGACTACATTTCTTTTGGCCAGGTCTCGCAGTGGGGGGACTATGGGGGCTGCGTGAGGGTGCTCGAAGACCTTTGACCGTGTCCAGTGCAAGACTTCGAATCAACAGTGTTCTCAATTCCGTCACGAGAAGGGGTACATTCATCGGAAACTCGGCTGGTGTTCTAGGTGCGTGAAAGTGAATTCCGTCGGCTTCGGCATTTGGCTCAATGTTTATGGTTCATTAGCGCTCGTATACAATATTATTAATTCTTCAATCGATGGCGTTAGGGGACGACACGATGCGTATGGAAGTATGGCAGCTGGAGGATTGAGCGGTGCCCTATTCAAATGTACCGGTGAGTCACTACTTTGAAATGATTTCATATCCTGGCACGCATTCAACCCTCCATTCTTTCTTGCCAACGATAGCTGGTGTACGACCTGCCTTGGCGGCTGGAACATTAATGACTGGGGTCGCTGGCATATGGAGCTATGTGAAAAAATCCATTTAAATTGGAATATTACGTTCATTTTAATGTAGGATTAAGTAAAGTAATGCTGTTTCTCGTTGGCTCCGAAGACGCACCTTTCATTTTCAAGTTCGGCGGGTATTTCGTACGAATTGGGGGGAGCTTGAAAAGGATTGAACGGACCCACAGAAGGCAATCGCCACAAAGATCTCTGCAATTCAGGCTATTGAAGTTTCGCAACCGATCGGGAACCCATTTATTCAAGGCGAAAATTTACATCTCATTACGCGTTCAATGAAGCCTTCATTGTTGCCAGGAACTCGGTGTAGAAGGAGCCCGTCACAGCGCAAGCGCACGCAAACCTTAGCGCTTAAGTCTAGTCGAGATACATCGCGAGTATAAAATGGTCTCGTCTACGAACACTTCTACTTCGGCTCGCCAGCTATTTCCTGTGCAGAAAATCACCCGAGCGACGTGTTTCAGGCCAACCCCTTTGGCTTCCCGTCAGAAAGTTATGCCACTGAAAAATAGTCGCCGTCGCTCTCAGATCTGCGATGCTGACGATCACAAACGCCGTGTCCTACAATTCAAGCAACTAATATCGTCCTTTCAGGAGCACCAGCGCACGCGGACCAAGCGGCGCAGGGAAATTTTGGTACGTCACATCGCGATTTTTTGAGACGCGTATTTATGCTAGCAGACATGCAAGAATGGCGATCCCCATCGTGTTCCCCCCTCCTCCCTGTTGTCTAGATTGCGACGAACTCGCGCATTAATTAAGATCCGCATGAGTGGATCTTCCAGTCGCTCTCCTTACCGGTCGAGCTCGCAGTCCCCCCGCCCTCGTTCATCCTCAACTGCAGGTCGTATTGGCGATGACGCGACTCCCGCCGTCCCCGCCGGTTCTGGAAGGGAGCGCCTGGCTATACGGTTCCTCGCAGGTCAACAACCTCCCCCGAGGCCGACTTCCGCTGCCGGTGGGGGACCTACACCTTCGGGATATAGTCGCCAACGCGCGATCTCGACACATGTCCCAAGCTCGTCGTCATCACATTCCAGGAGGCCATACGTTCCAGCACCCTCCAGGCTCTCGGGAGCTAGCCATTTGCCTCAAGCGGCGATGGTTCCAGGTTTACCTGACCCCCGAGGACGGTTCGTTATGTTTACTTCGTTCTCGCACGAAAACCATTGCTAAACCACCCGCTGTATGCGCATAGATCCTACCATCTCGAGGTGGTGCAACACCCGGAACGAAGCGCAGAGTATGCTTCCGCGGTACTCTCTCGTCTCCCGTTGGCACCCCCACCGGTCGTTCAGTTGACGATACGGGACCATATGGGCGCCCCTGTCAACCCGTAAGTTTACATTCCTCGCTGACTATACTTTAAACTTTTCGAGATCCAAACTGTTGGTTGACCCTTTCCTATCAGCGATACCGAGTTGCCGTTCCTGGTTGCTCACCTTTCTCTCTGCTCCGAAGATGGCACTCCGCTCGACATGGATTTTCCTGGCCTGCAACCGGCGCAAAGCCGTTTGCTATACGGCACTCTTGTTTCGTCTGCGCAGACCTTGCGAAACCTTCAGGGCAGTGTGGGGTCATACTTCATTTTCCCGGACGTTAGTGTCCGTCAACGCGGCCGTTACGCGCTCAGGATCAGTCTTATGAGACTCCCAAGGCAAGTCCTGCGAATTGCTCTCTAGTAGAGTCGCCGTACTGATTGACTATCTTTGCTTTGGCGTTCAGTGGAGGCAACCCCGCTGTTGCCGCAGGGGCGCCCGTCACGACACTTACTTACGTTTACACACGCGTCTTCGATATCGTTTCGCAAACTAATTACGTCGCACCTCGTAAGTGCTCAATATTTAGATATCATGATCGTGTTCGCAGTATGCTCACTCGCCGGCGTCGCTGTTTCAGAATTGACTCCTCTAACTCAATACTTTATTCGCCAAGGCGCCCGAATGTACGCTTTCGAATCTTCCATTGCCAGCCATAACCTCAGCTAAGACGTTTGACACTCCAAGGACTTACGGTATATGACACCACCACCCGTGGAATCGCGTCCGGACGATCGCTCCCTAGCCAACCGACCCCAAGATCGCTCGCTTATCGATCGTCAGGATGGAATTTTCACTCGGAACGCGAAGGGGACTTCACAACACTGAAGTTTACTGTTGTGCGAACGTCATGCAAAACAACGGTCTTCTGCAGAGCAAGATTCACAAGATTCACTTCATCGCCCTAATAACCCATACTCTACGTAAAATACCTTTTTCTCGTGTATCTTCGCTCTTCGTATAGATAGTCTCGGTATCGTACTTTCCTTTTAGCTCCATGCATATAGTTCGCGTACATTGTCCTAGAGAATCCTTTAGCATAAATTCATCTCATAATACATTCTAAGTGTCATTCTCCGTTTCGCGCGAGGACTGAGTACTGAGCTATTTGCATTCGGACGATGCAAACTTTGACCAGCGCATCTCCTCAGCTGAGAGTTCACTTCATCACGCACGACTATCGGACAAGTTGCGCAAGGATGACAGAAGTATGAAGCATGAGTTCGAAATTTGGACAATAAATGTATATACTCGACAATCAATACAATTGTCTTCTCGCAGACTTCTTCGCGAACGTCTCATCAAGCTTCGCGAATGCCGTCCGGGCCGTTCAGAATTTGCAGAACGAAGCGATACCCCAACCGTGTTAGAAGCCCAACGGACGAAAAGCTGAAAGTGCCCAGACCCCAGCCGCAGAGTTTTTCTAAATTACTTGCGATCGAAATCTGAGTTGTGGATCCACCGTCACAAAGGTCGTTTAAAAATCGCGAAAAAAAGTCCGGCACTAACTTCGAGCGTTCTGCAATGGCGTCGAAAGCAGAGTTGCAATGCCGCGCTGAATCGGAGGAGATTGGAGTAATTGAGCAGGATCGGGATTTTGCATAAGGTTTATTTCTGACGCAATCCGAGTCCGAATCTGGTCGTGTATTCTGGCTATTCGTGTAAGCTTGAAGGTTGTTTGCTAATAGTTTCCAGAGCAACTGCTGCTGTCCTTGAGTACTCGTGTCGAACCGCACGACAAAGTCTTCCGGATTTCGGAAGTCCGCAACGGAGGCCTCGATGACGTGTACCGGAAGCATCTTCATAGCTGGCCGGGAACTCTCGAATGCACGTGGACATCGTATCTCGAGAAGCTCTGGAGGTTGAAATTAAAAGAGGATGTGTATACATTGAACGAAGAACGTCGCGCCGGGATCGCCACGGGAAGAGCCGTGAAGCGCGCAGCGGTGCTAGTAGTTCATGAGCATCGGCACATGTAGCTCTGAATCTCGCGTACATGTTTGGCTAAACAATTGTTGTCGTAGACTTATTTTCAGTGAGAAAAAATAACCGACATCAGATACCAACGGACGAACCTTTCGCCACCTAACATATGCAAGATCTTCTTCAGGAAAAACAACTCACCGCACAAAAGTGCAAGGTTACGGAGCGTGTAGCTGGCAATCCATGAAGCCAGGTGACCAACGCGTCCGAAAGTCTCTTCGTTAAGCTCAGAATCATATAGATCTAATATCGCATAAAGTTCGTCAGTATTGCTACCATGCACAGTTCGGATGGAGTGCGCCAGGAAACCTCTGGAGGCCAGAACTTTGGGGAGTATCGGAGCCTCATTTTCACCGAAAAAAATTGTGTCGAAGATTCGAGACGGAGGAATATCAGTTGGTGTGGTTTTGATGTTCACGGCATGATTTCAAGTCAGAAAAGAATTGACCAGCAATATGGGGAGATGGTGGATGAGAGCAACCAGGAGAACGTCAACATCACGAACGGGACAGACGAAAAGGGACGTGATCATCCCATATAAGGTAGTCGCATCTCACGGCTCAGAGCGCGAATGGCAGCGGGAGGATTGGTGTCGACGACGTTGAGCAACGTTCCATAAACACCTTCAAAATGTTGGCGAGGCTGCCTGCGTCGGCCGCTCTCAAAGCTGGTCTGTCGTCGGCATCGCGTCGCGCTGCAGGGCAGACGATTTCGCGGTCTACGGTGAGCATTCTTGCATTCTCGCGTCGAACCGTCACCAAACTTTTATTGGGGCTTCAGAATGTCCGATTCTCTTCATCTTCTGCCGCAACAGAAACAATCAAGGTAGAAGTGCTCAAACTCGCAAGAAAACTATTCTTAATATGCTTCATAGGGTGCTTTGAACTCAAAAGCCGCCGTCGCGTCCGCAACATTGCTCTCCGTTGGCACCATCGCGTGGTACACCCATTTGTATGGCACTCTTCCTTTCATCGGAGAGGTACATGCTAGCTCTCCAGCGGAGGAAGGATTACATCCTGCGAACTACCCCTTCGGACATAAAGGACTACTCAGTACATTTGACCACGCCAGGTACATTTGTCGATCCCCAACATTCGATTTGCTACTCATGCTGAATGTCTATTCAGCATTCGACGTGGATACCAGGTATACCGCGAAGTCTGCGCTGCTTGCCACTCTTTGGACCGTATTGCATGGCGTAATCTTGTCGGTGTTTCACACACAGTGGATGAAGTGAAGGCAATGGCAGAAGAGGTCGAATATGAGGACGGTCCTAACGACCAAGGAGAGATGTTCCAGCGCCCAGGAAAGCTGGCTGATTACATGCCACCTCCATACCCTAACGAAGAGGCCGCTCGTGCGGCGAACAACAAGGCTCTTCCTCCAGATTTGAGCCTTATTGTCAAGGCCCGCCACGGAGGAGCTGTAAGTTTCAGCGCGTAATATGTTGCGTACAATTTGACTAATGTTCCTATCTCCAAGGACTACATCTTCTCACTTCTGACTGGATACGTCGACCCGCCCGCAGGTGTAAAACTGTTGGATGGTTTGAACTACAACCCGTACTTCCCTGGTGGTGCCATCGCTATGGCGCGAGTGCTTTATGACGGCGTCGTAGAGTACCCGGATGGTATGTGCGCCGCACTCACCGCCTTACTGAAATTGATTGGCCTGCGTCTCAGGTACTCCTGCAACAACCAGTCAAATGGCCAAGGACGTTGTAACCTTCCTTGCCTGGGCCGCAGAACCTGAGCACGATGAACGTAAAAAATATGGCTTGAAGGCGGTTATATTATTCTCCGCCCTTACCGCCCTTTCGCTGTACGTGAAGCGCTTCAAATGGTCGCCGATCAAGAACAGGAAGATAGGTGAGTTGGACGTTTCGGTGCCAAAGGAAGAGTGATCGTATCTGACCGTCCTTTCGTTGATCAGTCTATTCTCCTCCTGTTGGAAAAGGTCACTAATGTTGGCGCAAATACACGTACCGTAGATGAAATCTGCTCCAGCTCAAATGACACTTTCAATTTGAATTTCTTCTCCAAAACTACTGCAGCGCTGCCGACTTCGGAGACTTGCATGCTTGTGGGAATGTATAGCCGCTCTCGGCGACTTGAGAGTCGGCAAGCGGACCTCGCTTTCGCCTCGAACTGTTCGCACTGTACTTCTACCTTCACCGTCTCGCCGTGATACACAGCTCGCACTTGACGAAGACGATACACATACAAAGTCGCTCAAACTTACCGTTCAACCAAAATGTCTTCAGAGTCATGGCCTCCGGCCTTGAAGTAAGGCGTACGCGGTGTTTCGTGGACACGTCGTTGACGGTTTCGTTTCGTTGGGCAGGGAATGGGTTGCCAAATGCTTGGGCCAGATGACGGATTCAAATCGAGATGAAGCTCAGGCGGAACTAAGACAGGTAATATCAGAAGCGTTCACCAACAAAACACTATGGACGACGGACTGGCAAGGGGTACAACTCCAAAGGTACGTTGCGAGTGTTCCGGTCAGATCGCTATCCAGTACTCAGCACCGATATCTATCTGTATAGCTTACTACCCAAACCGGCACCACAACTGCTTAAGCGGAAGCTGTGAGTAATACTTTTTATTCGACTGGCACTCGTAGACTAAGTTTGACGCAACAGCGATGAGAAGTTCACAACGAATAACAAGAAGAAGAAGCCCTTGAACAATGGGAAGGGGAACGGCGCGGGGGGAACAGTATTCAATGACCAGGCAGCCTTATCTCGACGTGCAGAGCGTTTTCAGCGGGAGCATGAGCTCGAGAGACAGAAGTTACGAGGAGGCCAGGGAACATCACAGGTCTTCTCCGCAAATTCCAATCTATTGAGTCGCATTCATTCTAGCTCACGTTCTGCATCTCCGGCATTATGGAACACCGATGGACCTGAATCTGGTGATCGTGTAAGGAACAGAAATCACGATCTTGAATCTTTGGAGAGCTGACTGCGCTTCATTTCAGACTGTGGACTGGGACAGGTACACAATAATCGGGACTTCCCAGGAACTCTTCAAAGACTATTTACGATTAACTTCGGTGCGTCATCTCAATACATTGCTTTTGAACAAACCTTAGCCTCTTCACGTTCGAAGGAACCGGACGCAAAGGATATTCGACCGCTGAAAGTTCTGGAGAGAACCCTTGCAGAACTCAAGAAAAGATGGCGGCAGAACAACGACTACCCTTGGATATGCAATCAGTTCAAGAGTATTCGGCAAGATCTAACAGTGTGTCTTAATTTTCCGTAAACTTCGCATCACGTCATGACTCGCCGCTAAACGTCTCGATAGGTTCAACGAATACGTACCGAATTTACCGTTCAAGTATACGAGATACACGCTCGAATGGCATTGGAAGCCGTGAGTTTCAGGTTTACTAATCTAGCAGACATTCACGGTTGATCAATCTAGGCTGACATGGTTGAATACAACCAATGCCAAGCGATGCTGAAAAACCTCTATGAACATGATAACATTCCAGGCTGCACAGATGAATTTACGGCTTATCGAATCCTCATGCTGCTCAACGGAATGAATAGAAGTGGTTAGTGACGGTTCTGCTGCTAGTGTAGCCTACGCTGACTATCACGCAAACAGATCTAAATCTTCTCGTAGGTCAGCTAACAAGTAAACAGAAATCTTCGCAGGCCATCAAACATGCATTGGAGGTGCAGCGCGCGTTGTCGAGCAACAATTACCACGCTTTCTTTGAATTCTACACCAACGCACCAAATATGGGGGCATACATAATGGACCATTTTGTTAACAGGGAGAGAAACAAGGCGCTCATGATCATGTCAAAGGCGTAAGTCTAGCTAATTTAATCGACATGGATCTGAACGAAGGAATTTCAATAGGTATCTCGCTTTACCGGTGACTTTCATTCGTGACGAGCTTGCGTTTGAGACAAGTACCGACGTAACGAAATTCCTCGCCGACCATAACGCGCCATTTTATCAAAATCCGAACGCGGAAGACGACTTGAAAAATCTCAACTGCAAGCAAGCACAGCTCCAATTATCGCAGGCTTATGATGAAAGGTATCGAAAGGCGAAGTTGAAGGGGGCAATCTAGTGAATAATATTACTTACACTTTGTTGCCTCTAATCGCTCCCCATCCTTGCACGTTCCTTTCCATTCCCCTTCTTTTCAACTCCGGGTGCAGTTTATCCTTTTTTGCTTTCCTATTTATATCGTTACAATCTCTTGTACTCTACAGTTTTGCATTTAGAAGATAAATAACAAAGTATAAACATCTACGTATCTCGTCTCAACACTCCAGTCAAGTCATGGATCTACATATGGTATTGTGCCACTGCCATCCCACTTCAGACGGAGAAAAGGTACAGCTCTCAGTCCCGCATTCGTGCTGGGATGAATCTCCTGACAATGACATCCCGAACTTGATAGTAAGTCAAGCAGGACGGAGACTCCAAACTCGGCATTTGCACGCGCTCAAGAGCTGGTATTGTCACGTAGCATAAGATGAGCGTCTAACCTTATCTTCAGTCACACTTTTTGGGTATAGATCGAAAAAAGATCATACCTTTAGAACTTGAGTATTGACCCGATTTATGGTGCTAAGCCACGACCAAGTGAAGGGATCGACGTTTTGAAGCGCAAATGGCGATGAATCCCTATCTTTGGGATCTTCATACACGGGACAGACAACGATTGCAAATCTGGGAGAAGGTTAGTCTCGACGAGTTTTGAGTGCAATAGAGCGGCACGCACTCGGCATGTTGAAAAACGGGACCTCGCTTGTATAGCAGGTAATCCACGCAGAACTTGATGCCACCTTTTACCACCCATCCCAATGATCGGTAGTGGTGATAAACATAATAGTTTATCAGGAAAGGATTATCGAATCGGTTAGGAATTGAAGCTTGCAGGAGGGTACGGTCAAAGGTGGTGGCGGGAAGATGAGAGTTTTGAAATTGATTCCAGATTTGTTGTAGTGAAAGAGGCTCGTTCTGGAGAGGCCTGAATCAGCATAGAAATTGGTCCGAATGAAATTGTCTGCGAACCGTAAGAGAGTCAAGGACCGTCAAACAATCCATAGTCCAGATCAAGAAGAAAGCTTCTTGTAAAGTTAGCTGTAAGTGTTCAACATCCTTGATCTCCTCTTCCTCCTCTTCTGGTTCGGCCTCGATCGGTTCAGTGACGTTGAGAGAGGGTTCAGAACTCTCCTCTACAGCCCGGTCCTTTGGAGTCGAAGAAGGTTTCCAAGTCGCTCCAGAAGGAATGACCACCGATGTTTCGGTCACAATTATACCTCGCTCCGCGAAAGCTGCTTCCGCCTCCTCGGCAGCTTGGGCAATGGCACGAGCTCTGTCAAGCTTGAATTGATTTCGTAGTTCGCGTCGCTTTGCTGTGATTTCTTCCGCCGTCATACCTGAAAGTTATCTTAGTGTTATTGCTCGAGGCCTACCGAGTTGTGTACATGTGAACGATTGTGACACTAACCGCCTTTGCGCTGCATTTCTCTTTGGTGAATTTGGCGATTAAGCCAGCTTGGCTCACTTCGAGACAGGTTCCCCTTGCCAAAGAAGCCTCGTTTCCACAGTAGCATAGCTTGATCTGATTTTTTGACCCAAACTGAGTGCGAGGCATGATCGAAGATGCCCTCGACGTGAGGATGCACGATTCGATTTGACGAATATCCGAAGAGTCCAAGCAGCGCCTTCGTGCTTTTGTATCCGGTTGGTTCAAGCAAAATAGGCAAAGGACAGGCGTAAGTTATGTTGTTTTCATTTCGCCTGTTCCCGCCTTTCTTCGCTCCGCCGCCTTTCCTGCCGTGGCGACTCATCGTGAAGTCGTGAAGTGGATGTTGAAAGCAAGTCACGAAATTGAGTTCGTTGCGCTAAGAATGTCATTGGCTCAATCGGGACGGATTGACGGTGCCAAAGGCGTCAGAAAGAAACAGCGCGTAAACAAAGATTGGACGTGGCCTTGAATCTCAACTCAAGCTCACGAAGTCGACCACACTTATTTCCTGAACCTCGCAACTATGTCTCTCAGACCAGAGCTGGAGGCCAAGAGGGCGAAAATAGCGGAGTTGAAGAGACTGAAGGAGGAGAAAGAAAGACGAGCCAGGGCACTCAGAGAAAGACAGGCGGCAGCAGAAGTGCGTGGCCTACTTTGACTTTCTTTCATTCATTGATAACTTTCTCGTCAATAGGCTGGACCTTCGCGTGCAAGACTTCAAGATGTCCTGGCTGACGTCGATTCAATTTTGAACTCAGGACCTCTTCGACCAGGCGATCGAACACCGTCGCAGCCTGGTACGCCTTCAAGACCGCGAAGCCGAACTCCGCCTGTGTTCGGCGAAAGCCAGGGGAGCGGAAGTAGACAAGCTGATACGCCTTCCGGTCGTTTGAGTCCGGGATCTACTCTTGTTAACTCTACAATTGACAACACTATTGACCGGTGAGTGTAAATCTTGTGTCTAATGGTCACAGATGTCTATAATTTTGCTCGTGAAGAATTGCGCCTCGTATCACCCCACAGCTGATAGATGTTGACCAAGATCTGCTAGACGTACCTCGAAAGGCAAGCTACGTGACCTTGCAACTCACTTCTTGACTTAATTTTGAAATCGTCAGGAACGTGTAACGTACGATAAAGATGTACAGACAGCGGAGGCCGTTGTCGAAACAACCGGTCCCAGCGAAGAAGAGATACGAGAAAGAATAGCTCAGGAGAAAGAGAGCGAGGAGGAGAGACAAGCACGGGAACAAGAGGAGGCAGAAGAACATGCTGCATTGGAGAAACAGTTAGAAAAAGAAATTCGAGGTACGGGTACAATCATTCTCACTCCGTTAGCTACTCAATGTGTCCTCAGAGCTGAACGAGGAAGAACGTGTCAGCTTATTTGCTGCGAACGATTTCCAAGACTTCATGGACAGGTCGTCTAAGATCATCGAACGAGCCTTAAACGATGACTACGACTACATTCGAGACTACACTTTAGGAGCGGAAGCGGGAGGGTGAGTTTCATCGTTCGGGAAAATTCTACGTTGCATAACTCACGTCGATATTGCAGTGATGACACCGAAGGCAAACGCGTCAAGAAGGTCTGTGCCTTCTATCACGAGCGTTACGGGAAGAACAGGTCAATTACCGATGTTGACTGGTCACCAAAGGTAACTGTATAGATTTATCGTTAATTACTTGTGGATGCTAATGTCAATTAGTACCCTGAACTTAGTGTCGCATCATACAACAAGAACCCCGCTGCATTAAACGAACCTGACGGGCTAGTGGCCGTATGGAACTTGCACCTTCTGGAAAGACCGGAATTCGTATTCCATTCGCAAGTTCGTGCCTACCAAAATATTTTTAATTTATTTTACTAAAGCATTGCAGTCCGATGTTCTGTCTGTTTCATTTTCTCCCTTCAATCCGAACCTCGTATTCGGAGGGACATACTCCGGGCAAATACTGTTGTGGGACACGCGGTCGAAGCATTTACCTGTTCTCAAAACGCCTCTTTCCGCGGCCGGACACACACATCCCGTTTATGCAATGCAAATTGTCGGTACTCAGAATGCACACAATCTGATCACGAGTAGTACGGATGGTTTGGTGTGTAGCTGGCTGGTTGATATGCTAGCACAACCTCAGGTGCGTATTTTTAACACGAACTTTCTATTCAATAACTTTTATTAATAAATGTCTACAGGAGTCACTGGAATTGCAACACTCGGGACATAACAAGACGTCAGAAGTGGCCATAACGACGTTGGACTTCCCGGACAATGAAACGACTACGTTCTTCGTGGGCACTGAGGAGGGCAACGTGTATCAAGCCAACCGTTATGACCGTGCGGGGTCGAAGGCTGGGCTCAATCAATACGATGTTTATCGAGGACACTCTGGTCCGGTGATGGGTCTGCACTTCCACCCTCTACAAGGTCCCGTTGATTTCTCGGATCTCTTGTTGACTTGTTCGGCGGATTGGACCGTTAAACTATGGCGGGCGAGATCTATTGCGAAGCCCTCGACCGCTGCGAATACATTGACGCCAATCTACTCGTTCGACGAGGCGGATGATTACGTCTACGACGTCAGGTGGCATCCTACGCAGCCGGCATTGTTTGGCAGCGTGGATGGTTCTGGTAAATTTGACTTGTGGAATTTGAACGTCGACACCGAGGTCAGTGCTTCCCAACGCTTCTTCCTGATCTTTACGTCACGCATGCACCTTCTCATTCTCGTTCCTACAGGTTCCAGTCGTGTCGACGGCGGTTTCCGAGAAGGCCATAAACAAATTTACATGGGATGGCAAGGATGGGCGGCGAGCCGCGCTCGGTGGAAGCGATGGGAAATTGTATATTTACGATATTGGAGATATGGCCATCCCACGAGAGTCCGAGTGGACCGACCTGCAACGCACTCTGACGAGTATACAGGGTGGTTCGGCTCAAGGAGCTGTTCCGTCTTCAGACACAGTTGTCGCAGCTCGATGATGCACATTCAGGACCGCGGGCTCTTTCTGTTTACACCATGGCTATACCCAGGATCGTTTTCTCTTTCATTGCTTGAGCTTTCAGTCCCAATGCGAATTTCTATTGTATCGTACAGAGGTGGTGTCTTTCTCAAGAAATTACAGCTTGTATATACTCGCAGGTTTGTCCCATGATAATCAGCTCTTTTGAGTTGCCAAAGCCTTCTTTACGACTTCAGTCAGAGCATCAAGAACTTTGTCAATGTCCCCTCTGGCTTTGTCAACGACAGAAATACCCATATGCCTGAAGGAAAGGTCGTTAGTGAATTTGATAGGCAGAACCAATAATTGTACTTACCCGATCCTGAAGTATCGTTCTTTTGCAATATTTCCGTCAGCACGTTCCTTACCAAACATGGTACTGGAGACAAAATACCTTTGATATCTTTATGAAGCCCCGCTGCGATTGTAACATCCTTTTCCGCCATCTTAGGGACGATGTCAGAGGCGCTTAGGCCAACTGGGAAATACAACTGCAAATCGATCAGAATTATCAGACGCACACCACAGTCAAGTCGGATGATATGAATCACGTACGGCTGTCATGCCGTTGGCTGCAAACTTCGAGTCTACGGCGACCTGCTCGAGGCCAAGGGCCTCTGCGGTATCTTTGATGCGCTTGCTTGCCTCCCGATGTTGCTGGAAACGCTCCTGAAGAGAGGGGGTGCCCTTCGTGATCTGGGAAAGTGAGGCGTGGAAGGCGTAGACAAGGTTCACTGGAGGTGTTGCGAAGTAGGACGCCCGGCCCGCTTCGTAGGCCTGCATGATAGGAAGCCATCTGCATTGCAACTCATTCAATGGTTGGATTTCGCAGTACTAGAATTCAATACCTCTTCCAGCTTGCGTAATATGAACCTGGAGGTGTTGACCTTTCATGGAAAGCCTAAAGGTGCATGTTAAAAGAGTTCAAATGGCGATCGGTTCGGGGAGATGCATGCCTTCATCGCAGCTTGACTGGCATTGACGATACTCAGTCCAGGAGGTGTTCCCAACCCCTTCTGCGTCGCGGTAAGCACAACGTCAATGCCCCATTCCTCCTGGTGAATTTCTTCGCTCGCGACGGAGCAAACGCCATCGAGGGCCACCTTTGTCACATATCAGCAATAGTAGAAGGTTCGCGAAGATACATTATTACCAGAGTATTCGGAGATACCCGTTTCACAGTCTCGCAGAGAGCCTTCGCGTCAGAAAGCACACCTGGACATTTTATGTTAGTCGATTACTTCCTATTCATTTCTGTACTTACCAGTCGACGTATCCACGTGAGTGATCGTTACGAGCTTGTACGATTTTCCCTGTAGTGCCGCCTCCAATTCGCTCGGTTGGACAGCTTCTCCTAGCTTCGCTTGCACTTGATCGACGTGTGCACCATACGTTTGAAGGCTTAAAGGTGGATGAGTAACGGCCCGGAAGAAACCCCATGATAAAGCTTACCAGTCAGTGAAACTATCGCCGAAATATCCTGAGTTGAGTACAAGGACATTCTCGCCTTTGATAGTGCATTAGAATAGAGAATCACGCGAGCTTGGATTAGAGTTCCTACCCGGCTGTACGAGATTCGATGCGACCTAGACGAATGAATGCTCCATTAATATGTTTCTCTGAGAAGCAGCATAACGGACTGACCTGGTCCCATCCCAGCGTCCCAGAGCCTGCGATGAGGAAAGGCTGGCTATTCGGCGAATAGAGGACAGTTCTGGGCAAAAGCAGTTTGAAGTTCAGCAGATCTCAAAGCTTGGAGTGCATGTATGCGCTCACCTTATCATCCGAATGCAATCTCCAAAGACCTTGATGAAATCTGGGGAGGTATGTGACATGGAGGGGTGGGCATTCGCGTAGAGCACCTGCGATTAGCTGAAGGTTGAGAAAACACGTCGTACTGAAAGTAAACCGACGCTTCAGCGTACATCGTCGGCGACCTCGATCGGCCCAGGAATGCTAGAAACGATTTCCTACTCAACGACAAGGTCTGAGATTGAACGGGGGACATACACCAGAAGCCTATGTTGGCGAGGAAAGAATTTCAGATTCCTCCCTGATCAAAAGAACGTGAAGAAGTAGTCTACGGACTTGTGAGGTTCCTGCGAGATGAGATGAGGTTTGAGCACAAGTTCAAGGACTGAGACACGTAACATACCTGTTTGAAAGGGGGATTGGAGGCCATATTGCGAGAGAAAGAGGGAAAGAGAATGCGAGTGTGAGGTCGAGGGAAAGGCCTTATAAGCTTGTCGACGCGAAGGCGAGTGGCAAGACGTGGCTTCCAGTTCATCGTTGCTTTCGAACTTCCAGGTCGACTCAAACGCCGTCCACACGGCAAAGGGCGTTCCGTCGGAGAAGAAAAGCTAACCGAATGCGACTCTCATGCTCGACGCCGACGAATCGACGTTGCTCGCTGTGGTTCCTTGTGAGCGTGCCAGGAGATCGTTCGGAGACGGAGCTCCTGCCAATGGTGCGCTCTCCCGCAACATACCCCAGGCGCCGGTACTAACCCTTCTCCAAGACATCATCAATGTTGGATCGGAGAAAGAGCGATTTTACGTCGATCTCGAGTTAAAACGACGACGACGACTCGCAAGACACCATGCTTTTTTGTTCTCCAACGTGAAGCAAATTCAACAGACGTCAAGCCAAGCTTCGACCCCGAACTTCTGGCAACGTACCCAGTCCGATAGTTACCCTGGACGCGCGAACGACCGTGTTTCCAGCGTTCTCGAATTATTTCTGGCAGCAGCTCTTGTGGATAGAACTCCAGGAAGTGAAGGAATATGCCGTGCGGTGAGTCTCACACACACCCAACATCGAGTCGAGAGCCATAGATACACGGTCGATTTCGAACTTTACCCAGACGAATCCGACTCGACCTTCGAATGCATTCCTTCCGTGTGTCGTTCGCCAAGCTAGTCGCAGCGGTGGGTTATTAAAATCGACATTTCTTCTCTCTCATTTTACATCGTCGTCCCAAGAATACACCAATGGATACTATGGCTCAGTTTAATGATGGTTCAGCTCCCAGGACGCCCGCTTGTGACCTCTCCGAAGAACGAAGACGAGGCCGCGTGCGTTTCGAGGGTATTAAGAACGACAAAGCACCTATTAAGGCGTTGTTTCCATGAAGTCTTGGGATACATCTATCTCAAAATACTCGCCCTCAATCGTCTACCTTCCGAGTCGGAGCATCCAGAGAGAGAAATCCCCAGTTTATCCCTCTTCTGCGAGGCCGTAGGAAATCATCCATGCCGCTCGAAATATCCCAGGTGAATGCAGATTTTGTCAAGAGTGAGGAATGAGGAATAGATTTCTACTTCTGAACGATTCGGTCTTGCCATGCGTCTGGTCCAAACCCGCGCGGTCCTAGAGCATCGTCCACTACCTTCATCATAGCGACGACCTTCTCGTCCTCCCAGCTCTTTCCTACGACCTGCACGCCGACAGGAAGGCCCTTCATAGCTTCTGGATCGTACGCAAGGTTCTTCTTCCTCCTGTACACGTCACTTTCGATAAGTTTGGAGCCAAGTCCTGGTCCTTTACTCCATTCATCTGTCAAGCCGTCCTTGGCTGGGTCGACGCGGGTGACAGGAACAACACCAACTGGGCTGTCGATGACGTTGTAGAGAATTGTCCCCGCGGCAAGAGGCGCGAGTGTCTTAGTCGCACTATATTCAAATGAATATTCTCTCGCCCTGGACGAAAAAGTTGAGCTGGGACTCACCCATGTGGGAGGGCAGGGGAAGCTTGCACGGGTGCAATTATACCGTCAAGACCGTATCTCTTCCATACCTTCAATAGCTCAGTACACGCGCGAATCGAGGACAAGAGTGAAATTGCGAACCTCATCGTACCACCTCCTACGGAGTTCGTCTCGTTGTGCGACATATTTGTAGTATTCTTTGACGGACTTTACCCGCGAGTTGTCCAAACACGTTGCGTAGGTCTTATCCCCCAAGATATTAGAAGCTACCCAGCACCCAAGTCCTCTGATGAAGGCTATTATCTTTAATTTAGTCTTCAAAAACAAATCATAAATAACGACATACATACAAGGAACAGAAGGACCCAGTGTCACGAGGAAGAGGCTATCTTCCTACAAAAAATATCATAAATGAATTCGTGTTGGTGGCCAAGGCTGGGGACACTTACTCTGGGATCGGGGCCTAAATGCGAAGAAAGCGTTTTGTAGCCGTCAGCGGAGGTCAGTCCCGTAAACAAGCACATGGCTTCGAACACTACGAAGAGGACATCAAGCTGATTTCTCCAATTCATCGTTCAAGAAGAGCTCACTGATTGGCGACTCAAATTCAACACATTCATGACCTTGCCTTTTCAAAGCTTCTACTGTTTCGATAACCGCGCGCTTGCAAGCAGGCGAAGCTTTTACCATTAAATCTATAGGGGCCCCATGTTAGCTGAATTTAACATATCGTATCAATGACAGTGATTACCTGACGTGTAGTACCCGAATTTTAACTTCTCGGGTAAGGTAACCTCACGGTAAGGTATTGCGGTCTGAAGTTCGTGTTCCGCGGGCGGACTGCCAAAGAACGTTCTGCACATCAAATCAATGTCCTCCCATGAGCTGAAGCTCGCGATTAGCGAATTTAAATGTAGGAAATATAATTGCAATCACCGAGTCATTGGTCCAGCGACAGTGGGTATAGACTCGGCACCCGGACTTGGACCTTGAGATACGTCAATCAAACGCAGAAGTAGAAAATCAACAAGGCTTACTTGCAGCTCCGAACATGCTCAATCTCCCCCACCCAGGCTTAAGGGAGTAAATGCCGCAATAGGACGCTGGAATCCTCAGACTTCCACCGGTATCTGACCCGATGCCTATGGCAGAGCCGCTGCATGCTAACAAAGCAGCTTCGCCGCCTGAGCTACCGCCAGGTGTGTGTTCGGGACTGTAAGGGTTCGTTGTACGTCCCCAAAGCGGATTGCAGCATTCAAAGCTGAGCATCGTCTGAGGCACATTCGTCTTCGCGATAATTATCGCTCCTGCTCCTTTAAATTGTTTCACGAGAAGGGCGTCCTCGCTCTGTGGCTTATATGCCCACTGAGTGAATCCAATGCTCGAGTCTAACCCTGCAATATCATCTAGGACAGAATGTACCTCAGATGACTATTTCATAAATCTGTATTCAACACATACATTGGTCTTTGAAGCTAACAGGCACACCATGCAATGGCCCTTTCAATATCTTCGTCTTTGCAAATTCAGCATCAAGCTCGGCGGCTTCTTTGAGGGCGTCGTCGAAGCGGACTGTAGCAAGAAGAGTTAGCGGAGGGGGAAAGAGGCTAAATGTCCATGTGGTACCTTCCGTCAAGCAGTTCGTCGCCTCGTGCGCTCGGATAGCTTGTCGAATGAACGCGGCGACGACGCTCCGAGCAGTCCATTCTCCTGCTTGAATTTTTCGAACGATTTCAGTCGCTAAAATGAACAAGGTCAGAGCATTTGCAAGCGAACGAAAGGAATGAGGACTTGCCCGTTGCATGCACGATCTGGTCGTTGCTCGCTTCGGCTTCCAGTTCTTTCCGTGTTTTGCTGATAGCTTGCTCGCGGTCACTTTGCTTTCGGTGCGCAATTTCTTTCCATGAAGATGAGAACGGCCACATCGTGGCTGATGGTTAACCTTACAGTGAATGGCTCGCGCAAGGTGTTCAGGCGAAACTATGATGAAGGGGGTCTGACGGAGGCGCTGGCCGAAGTGGCTTCGCGGCGGTGTCACACTGCAAATGCGAACGTTCCCGCACGTCGTTCAAATGCAATAATCACAAAAATCGACTGAAACGCAAAGCACTAAATGACACAAGACGAGCGCAATACATAAGATTATTACAAATATGTTAGACGTTTGGTTGACAATCATGCCGGGAGCGGAGGAGCCGCCTCAGGTTGAGGAGCAAAGATCAGATTGAGCGGCGGCGTTGTCTGACTGTCCTCGCTCAGCACAGTTGCAATGATAGACCGACCCGCGAAAGAGCGCCCCGCCAGGCTCTTCATGGCCCTTGCAGCTGATTCTGCGTCGTTGAACTTGACGTAGACGCGCCCAACGCCAGCTGCTTCGTCCGCACGCATAGCGTCCATTGCCGCCTGTTGACCCCCTTCACCCCAGCGCGCCTTGTCCTTCTTTACGGGCCTCGGGATGCGCAAGTCTTCTATCGGGCCGTGGCTTGCACATTCTTCTTTGATGTCCTCGTAAATCTCCTCATACTCCTGGTCATCAACTAGATCATCCGTCGTGACCATGTTAAGCATGAGCAGGATTCGAGCGTCAGTTTCCGACTCTCCAGCAGGCATGATTGGACGAGGAATTTCCGGAATTTGGTCGAACGGCATATTCGGCATATCCATACCAGGTTTGGCACCGACGGAGGCTCGCTGGACTACTAATCGACGATCACCTAGCTCAGTGCCATTTAGACCTTGACAAGCGGCGTCAGTGACATCGGGGTCAACGTATTCAAAGAATGCAAAACCCTGATTTTTTCCCCGTTAGAATAAGTATGCAGGACACATTAGCTTAGATAGAATCACCTTGGATGGGCCATTTCCATTGTCTCGCACGAGATTAAATGCCTTTAGTTCTCCGAACGTCGTCAGCAACTCCTGCACTTGTTCTTCGTTGAGGTAAGACGGTAATCCGCCAACATAAATTTTGTTGATGGAGTCCGGAACATTGGTTGATACCACACCAGGAACGTGAACTCCAGGTGGGCCGGACAAATCAATTCCACCGTAGTCTTTCGGTCGACGAATCTTCAGAGGGCCATTGATGAAAATGATTCCGTCGAACGCCATCGCTGCGGTTGCGTCTTCGGCAGTGCGGAACTGGACAGAAATGAAGTGATTTGAACGCGTGAAGAAGGAAGACTACCAACCTCGACGAAAGCATAATTCTTTTCGTAATTCAACTGCACTTGCACAACAGGAAGCTCCTTGCCACCTACAGCTGTACCAATCCCAAGTTCCCTCATTTTGTCGTTGAAGAATTCAGCGAGATTTTGTTCGTTGACGTCTGGTGTGATGCTGCCAATGTATAGCCTGCGGGACTGTCGAGCGAGGTTAGGGTTATTCCCCATGCCCATGCCAAAGGCTTGTACAGGCATTGGCATTGGAAGTCCCGGATGGGCAAGTATGGGTGCAACCTGAGTCCGGTTAGCGCCGGGAAGAGGGAAAAGACCTAAGAAATCTTCAGAGATGGTCATAGATGCGCCTGTCCCGTATTGCACACCTGTCTGTTTCGCCTGTTGTGCCGTATATTGTTCGTAGCCTGGGGCATGCACATCCCATCCCGTCGCCTTACGCTTGCGCTGTGACAAGGGCAATGCACCCTCGGGTGTTGGCGAGCGCCTCTCAGGTGTACCGTCTCTGTCGCGCCTCCTTCCTCGCCCAGGGGGTCCGTCATCACGCTCATGACGAGAAGAACGGGGTGGTCCATCGTCCCTCCCACCACGGCGATCACGGTGTCGGTCCTCTTCGTGGTGTCGCCTTGGTCTGTCGTCGTACTCTCTGTGTCTGTCTCCCCTCTCACGATCCCGACGGTCGTCCCTTCTTGACCCGTACCGATCCCTGTCCCTGTCCCCTCTATCCCTATCATCGTACCTCGAGCGATATCTGTCTTCACCGCCGCGCTCCCTGTGTCCTCGGTCTAGAAAAGTTCATGAGTAAACATTGCAAAGCCCGCCTACTCCTGTCAGTGAAAAAGCTGTCGGTCATGAACTGGCGACGAGACGATGCGTGGGCGCACATTATCGAGCTAGATAGCTAGAAAAAAAGGTGCGAAAGGCGTGCAGAGCAGAAAGTTGGGATCGTGCATGGACTGTGAGCCCGTCGCCTTCAGCAATATGATGAAAAAGTCTGCACGACTCGCGACTGACGAACAAATAGTCACCTCTGTCTGTCCGCCCCTCTCCCATTTGAACGTCCGCCATGCCTGATGGCAAGACTTAGACTCGACAAATGAAGGAAAATTCGAGCTCACCATAACTGTCGGCCATTTCGCTCCAAGTCGTTTCGTCGAAGTGGAAGACAAACACCAAAACGGGCCGCGGATGAGGGTTTACCGCAAACCCTAACACTAAACCCCATAATTGGAGCGTGTCAGCGTCGGAGGCTTGAGCACGTCAACTTTTCGCCATGTCGATGAGTGTCCCCATCATGTTATTTCAAGCTCACAGGCCTTTCTTCTCGCTGACATCTCCTGCTCGCGGTGACTGGGGCTGAGGTGCGCCGTTTAAATTCCTAAAAATCTGTTGAATTAATGCCAGGCATGCAGGCAATGGCGAGCAAGGCGAAGTCAAACAAGGCGACATCCATCGTTGCTAGAATTGCTTTCCTATGCTCGGAAACTGTGGTAGATTATCGGCCAGCATCTTCCACAGAGCCCTCATTCGATGAAGAATACCGAATTCTCTCCAGAAGAGATGCCAACGGACCCCGCTTGGTCGCAGTACCCAACGCAGACGATCCCGGGCAGCATGCGAAGCGTCTTAGTGGAAAGGATAGTTTGTTATCGTTGACAATGTCGGCGAGCACAAAATCCATCTCCCAGTTATTGCCACACATTTCCGAAATCGCCAGCTCACCCGTTGTGGTTCACATTGCGGTGGATGGAGACCTTTCAGACGTCTTGCTTCTACGGTCAAGCGTCTCATTCCTACTCCATTCAAGCACCATTCAACAAGTCCACGATAACGCATTAACAGCATCGAAAATTGCCGCTTCAGAGAGGCGAACGGTAGCGCATATATTTCAGGTGGACTCGCAGGGCGATCTGTCTTCTGACGTACCCGATGACAAGATTCGCGAATTCATGGACAACAAGCGCATTCCATTGTCAGCTGCGAACGTCAAAAGCTTCCTCGCGAACGGAGGTGCAAATGGCCACACCAACGGAAACGGTCACGCCAACGGTTTCTCGAACGGTTTTACTAATGGCCATCCCAACGGGAACGGGCACTCAAACGGGCATACGAACGGATACTCAAACGGTCATGCGAATGGATCGGGGTCAACCGGCAGCGTCAGTCGTACTCCGAGCGAGTTCAGCGACCCAGGCTCTCCGTCGTTCCACACACATGATGACCCAACGTCGGCTTCTCTTTACAAAGCTTTTGAATCGGCATCGTTGGCAGTCGTGGCATTAGTCCGGAGAGCCGTTCTACCATACACGTGTCATGGGCCTTCCGACGCGCATACAGTCGTGTTCGTGATTGGGCAGTCCCCAGCTGTTCACGCTGATGGCGTGAAGTGGGTGCACCTTTCTCTTCTCAGCCCGTTGTTACCATCCAAGATACTGCATTACGTCCGGCCCGGCGTTCAACGCATCCTTGTCCTGGAACAACTGGATCGCTGGGACCTGAAATGGACGCCGTTTTATCTTGACGTGGTATCCGCTGTTCAATTGTTGGACGAGCCCGAACGACCAGTGGTACAATCAGGTGTGCTCGGGCACCCTTCATCTATCTCGCAATCCGACGTGCAGAATCTGTTTAAACGCGTCCTTACCCACCACGACCAACAGCGCCTGAGGCTTGGAAAACCGATCGCCCGAGACCTTGGCGATAATCTCAGCAACGCCTCAGCAATTCCGAAGCATGAATCTTCGTATTCAAAGATTCTCTCCCATCTCTTCGCCGAGCGATTAGAGGTCGTTAATTCTCCAGAGCTAGGCAATGTGTCAAGTGGTATCGCCTCGACGCCGGAATATGCCCTCGGTCGTGTCAGGCGTGAGTTGGAGGAGCACGCTGAACTCGTTTGCCGTGCACGGGAAGTTGTACAATCCGGTGACTTGCCTGAAGGTCTGCACATAGCTCTTAGCAAGTGGCTACAGGATAAAGACGATTCTGTCAAAAGCTTTTCGGCTTCCGCAGATGTTTTGAAAGCTATCGACAAACTTGGGGGAGTTTCACTTGCTCAATCTCCTCTCTCAATCCCTGTCCTTAGGTCACAACTCGATATGAAATCTCGCTGGATCATTGGTTCCGATGCATGGTCGTACGATTTGGGGTCATCCGGAATGCACCACCTCATCGCATCTGGATTGAATGTCAACGTCCTCATCATAGACTCGATTCCATATTCATATCGGGGTAACGTAGACGCCGCGAGACGGAAACGAGATATTGGGCTGTATGCAATGAACCACGCGGACATATATGTTGCTTCAGTCGCGGTATTTTCATCGTACACGCAAGTACTGCAAGCCTTGGTAGAAGCCGACCGCTTCAACGGACCAAGCGTTGTCCTCGCTTATCTACCATACACTTCAGAGGACACGCCTGCATTGGAAGTGTTGAAAGAGACGAAGCTTGCGGTTGACTCTGGATACTGGCCGTTATACCGTTGGGATCCAAGCAAGGAGCGCGTGGGCAAGGAACCGTTCTCGCTTGACTCCGACGCAATCAAGCAGGAGTTACGAGATTTCTTAGACAGACAAAACCATTTGTCTCAGCTCACGCGTTCGACGCCCGAGTTTGCGACTGAGCTGGTGAGCAGCCTTGGCGAGAGCGTTCAAGAGGCACGTCGTCAACGGGCCAAACTGGTGTACGACGATCTGGTGAACAACATCTCGACAACACCCCTACTCATTCTCTATGCATCCGATGGTGGGGCAGCGGAAAAGAAGGCGAAGCGGCTGGCGAACAGAGGTAAAGCGAGGGGTCTTGCTACGACAGTGTCATCTATGGACACTGTGTCTATCGACGATGTGGCAAACCAGGAATATGTGGTATTCATCACCTCAGTGGCCGGACAGGGTGAATTCCCGCAGAACGGCCGCACGTTTGTGAAGTCGTTGAACGCTGCCGTTACACAATCAGAAAAGCCATTCACTCAGTTGAAGTTCTCAGTGTTTGGAATGGGTGACAGTCATTACTGGCCTCGTCCGGAAGACGCGCATTATTACAACAAGGCTGGAAAGGATCTGAACGCTCGTCTGGAGCAGCTTGGTGGTGAGCGTTTTGTGGAATTAGGATTGGGTGACGATCAGGGCGAAGATGGTCCGGAAACTGGTTATAAGTTATGGGAACCGCTCATTTGGAAAGCTTTGGGTGTCGACGATATAGAGATCAAGGAAGCCGAACCAGAACCTATCACGAACGAGCACATGAAGATTGCGTCAAATTATCTTCGAGGTACCATTGCTGAGGGACTTGAGGACATCACCACTGGCGCGCTTGCTCCAACCGATACACAACTAACGAAATTCCACGGTATATACCAGCAGGACGACCGCGACATTCGAGACGAACGTCAAGCTCAGGGCTCTGAGCCAGCTTATTCTTTCATGATTCGAGTACGGATGCCTGGAGGCGTGTGCTCACCGAGTCAATGGTTGGCTATAGATCAGATTGCGGACGAGCATGGAAACGGGACATTCAAGATCACTACTCGACAGACATTCCAGTTCCATGGGGTCATAAAACGACATTTGAAACCAACAATCCAGGCGATTAACAGGGTATTGCTCGACACGTTAGCTGCCTGCGGCGATGTCAACAGGTAAAATGCAAGTCTCAAACATATGTGCCTTTTACTGAAAGCTTGTGAAAGAAATGTTCTTTGCTCGGCAATTCCATCTTTATCGAAGTTGCATGCGCAGGTCTACGAATTTTCGAAGGGTTTGAGCGAACATCTTCTACCTCATACGACGGCATACCACGAAATTTGGCTTGATAAGAAGATGGTTGCGGGCGGCGCTATTCAAGACTTTGAGCCTCTGTACGGAGAATATTATCTTCCTCGCAAGGTGCGTTGCTGTATTTGTGTCGATGTTTTGCGATCTACAAATCCAGTATCCAGTTCAAAGTTGCCGTTGCCGTCCCGCCAACGAATGACGTTGACGTATTCGCGAACGATGTTGGCTTCATCGCCATCATTGGTAAGACTGGCGAACTCGAAGGCTTCAATGTCACCGCAGGTGGCGGTATGGGAGTGACACATGCGAACAAGAAGACTTATCCTCGGCTGGGTAGCATTCTTGGATTCTGCACTGTAGACCAGGGCCACAAAGTGGCGGAGAAGATCATGCTCGTTCAGCGAGACAACGGTAATCGCGCTGAGTGAGTGCTGCTGCTGCCTTCGTATCATATGTCGTCGGCTTACCATTTTTGTAGCCGAAAGAATGCTCGATTAAAGTATACGATTGATCGCATGGGCCTGGATACATTCAAAGCAGAAGTCGAAAAACTTCTAGGATGGGCTCTTGCTCCGGCGCGTCCGTTCACATTTGACAGAAACATCGACGATTTCGGCTGGAGTCGGGGCGAGAATGGAAAACATAATTTCATGACGTTCATCGAGAACGGTCGAGTACAGGACGAACCGGCTCATGACTTCAAAACTGCACTGCGGGAAATTGCTAAGGTGCACAAGGGAACCTTCCGATTGACGGCAAATCAGCACATAATGTTGGCGGACATCGCTCCCGAAGACTTGGACTCCATAAAGACACTGCTGGCGAAGTTTAAGCTCGATAATATAAATCACTCTGGCCTTCGATTATCTTCCTCAGCTTGTGTTGCGTTCCCAACCTGCGGCCTTGCCATGGCTGAATCTGAAAGGGTGAGTGCATTCTTTTTCGACCATCAAATGTTTTGCTCACACGAAGTTTAGTATCTTCCTATCCTCATAGACAAGGTTGAAGCGATATGCGAAGAGAACGGGCTACGGAACGACTCGATTGTGATGCGAATGACTGGTTGTCCAAACGGCTGTGCTCGTCCTTACATCGCCGAAGTCGCGTTTGTTGGTAAAGCTCCTGGCAGCTATGTCATGCTTCTGGGTGGAGGTTACCACGGACAACGGCTCAACAAGATCTACAGAGGTGCCTATAATCTCCTTTTAAATATCTTCGATACTCATTTGGGGCATTTGCAGAATCTGTGACAGAGCCTGAAATACTCGCGATTCTTCGACCTATGATCAAGCATTACGCTCTCGAGCGGCTAGCGGGTGAACATTTCGGGGACTTCGTGATCCGAGCTGGATACATCGCACCGACGACTGAGGGCAAGGCTTGGTATGATCAGATGGGCGGTTCGGGACAGTACCGCGAAATAAGTGTCGAATAGATAGATTTATACTATTAGAATTTATGCCATATCTTGTATTGGGGATAAAGACGTTCTTCGACGGTCGGGACTCCAAGACCTATCACATCACGGGTATCCTGAAAGTCGTCGAGCTTGCATTTTTAATTCGGCGCTAGCTTTGTTTCATGGACTTTGAAGGAGTTCGAGTCGAAAGTATCTATTCATCTGTCTCCGGTCGTGTAAGTCTCGAAGAGATGACCTTGAAGGGACCCATTGCCATGCATGCTAAATGTTTCTTGAAATATGCTATGTCTCATTGCGAGGCTTTGTGTTGTTCTCATACTGAACGTCGATAGATGCATCCTTTCCGTTTCTTCTATCATCTTTCCGCTGGTCCATCTGTAAAGGCATTGTGCATGTAAACCCAAACGACGGAAGAGCATAAATTTCGGAAACGTACCCAAGTCTTTTTACATTCACGATATGCGGCAAAGAACTCTGTACATCGCTCTTTCTTATAGTCATGTTTATTCAAACACGACATTGACGCCTTTGCTGCTCCTTCGCAAGGACTATGTGATGAATGAGCAACGATGCTTCTCCACGAAAACCTCGTCAATTCAGCAAGTGTCGCACTCAATGAATTTGGTCACCACATGTTTCCCCTATCAATTCGAATCAGCCTCGTCATGTTAGCAGTTTAATCGGTGTCGTACTTTGAAGTGTTCCTTGTAATTGAGAGGCGTTTTGCCTTCGTTCGCAGATGGAAGTGGTTCCGACATGAAATGCGAGCGGACTCGGAGGAGCACGACGCGTCCGATCCTTCGCCAACGCCCACGACGTTCTCCTCGACCTCGATTTCGACGGTCGACGCGACGTTCTCCACTCCGGATTTTTCTTGACGCATGACTCCTTCTCTCAACAGAAGAACTACCTGAAGTTTCGGATTTCGCAAACCCGATTTTCAAACCCGATCACTTTTCGAAGTGACCGAGGCCACGCCGGTCGTTCAACGGAAGTCCTCAGCCAAAGGAGTCGACTACTTGAGAGGCTTCAAGCTAGGAATCAGAGCTTCACCCAAGCTGCCGTGATCATGGATGCAGTAGAAAAGGCGAACGAAGCTAGGCAAAAGAGATGGTCAGTTCGGAGGCTGTCGGCATTCGTTGCCATTTCTCATTGCAAAGCAGGAAGAAAGACAAGAAAGTAGGAGAAGGCATGTACGCTGTCGTGTATCAAGGTAAGCTGCTTTGACTGTCGATAACTGCATTGATTTTTCATTTGTGTCTTCAAAGGTCATGAAGCAGAGACCGGGAAGCGAGTGGCCATCAAGAAAATTAAAGTCGGACAATTCAAAGACGGACTCGACATGTCTGCCATTCGAGAAGTCAAATTCCTTCGCGAGTTAAAGCATCAGAATGTCATCGAGGTCAGTATACGTCCTCCAGGTCGCGCGCTTTGCAAGATACCACTGACTTCTCGTCAGCTATTCGACGTGTTTTCCTCGAAAACAAATCTGAATCTCGTGCTGGAATTTCTTGATGCAGACTTGGAACTCATCATCAAGGACAGAGCGATTGTATTCCTACCTGCCGACATCAAGAGTTGGATGGCTATGACATTACGTGGTCTTGAATTTTGTCACCGAAATTGGGTTCTTCACCGAGTTAGCAATCATCTTAGAGAGTCGACACGCATTTTGTTGACACTATTGAATAGGATCTGAAACCAAACAATCTTCTCATAGCTTCCGATGGGCAGTTGAAGATTGCAGATTTTGGTTTGGCTCGAGATTTCGCAGACCCAGGTTACAAAATGACTTGCCAAGTCATTACACGGTATGTTCTTATCTCCATACGCATCACTTTCGCGTCTTGACAGTCATGTAGCTGGTATCGCCCCCCAGAACTGTTGTTTGGCTGTCGCTATTACAACACTGCGGTCGACATGTGGTCTGTCGGCTGTATTTTCGCAGAGTTGATGTTGCGCATTCCCTATCTGCCTGGGGAAAGTGATATGGATCAGCTGAAAACCACTTTCCGTGCATTGGGTACTCCGACAGAGGAAGACTGGCCAGTGCGTTGCATCGCGTCTGAGGTGTCGAGCCATGTTTTGTATCATGACTTATTCTTGCATCTTCAGGGTCATACGAAGCTACCCGATTATGTCCCTGTCGGACAATTCCCGAAACCGCCTCTCCGGGATTTATTCACTGCTGCGACTGCTGATGCTCTCAATTTGTTGGGAAAGTGTCTCATCTACGAACCGCGAAAGCGTATTTCCGCAAAGGATGTAAGCAATAAGCTGTTCCATGCAATACGGGGGATCTGATCAACAGTTAGGCCTTGAGTCATCCGTATTTCTTTGCCCTTCCCAACCCGACACATCCATCCAAACTCCCTAAGTCGGCGAACCAGCTGGCTCCCCGTCCTATAGAAGAAGCGAACGGAAACGTAGACCAGAATACGTCTGGAGCAGCCGTGAAGGCATTGAACCCGAGTGCGACCAGTACAAACAAGCTGAAGCGCAAGGCTTCAGTTGCCATCACCGAAGTTGATGCACGTAGTGTTGCCCGCCGATTGGATTTCTCGAATATCAAAACACCTTAGACATCATCGCATGTCGGCTGTCTTTTTTTCTACCCC
Source organism: Schizopora paradoxa (assembly GCA_001020605.1). Classification (NCBI taxonomy): domain Eukaryota; kingdom Fungi; phylum Basidiomycota; class Agaricomycetes; order Hymenochaetales; family Schizoporaceae; genus Schizopora; species Schizopora paradoxa. Next base: position 171,142 of record KQ085899.1, read on the forward strand.
CTCGACTATTTATTCCACTGTACGGCTACTCAAGGGACTGTTGTATGTGTACTGTAAGTTCGTCGTGCATGATGATACGCTCTGATATACCAAGTCTAGATTGTGCTTGGGAACTTTGCTACACCGGCGCGAAGAGACCAATCTTCACCGGTAGGTTTAATTGGTGCGAGTTAAGTTCGTTTGCAGCGTGCCGATATAGATCGTTAGCGCCCGGCCGAGTATGACTTGCAAAAGCCACGATGAAGGGGTCTGCTGGTTATCGACTGAGGCGGTCAGCCGTAGCGACGCCCCATCCCCATGGATAAATTTCGATGAAGACCATCACGGTGTTCCGCGGGAAAGTCCATCGCTCCTCCGACCAATTTTGCTTGACGATATCCGGCGGCGAGCAAACGATAAATGCCCATCTGCAGACCCGCAATGCAACGTTCTCTTTCCTGTACCACTTCAAGATGGAGTCCAGAATCAAGTCAGAACCATCCGAGTATTCCGCTGCGCAGATTCATGACTATCTGTGCCACATTTCCTTTCCGAATCCACCGAGTATACGCGACATCGAAGAGAAATCATTCGAATGCACCGTCGAAAATCTCCGCACAATGACGAGACTCAATCGACTTACCTTTCCATTCGAGAATACGGCCATGCATTAGTACGTACTGTTATCCGAGCAATTGCTGGTTCCTGAAAAATTTCCAAGTTCCCCTGAACACGTTATACATACCTCGCCGCAGGAAGTCTTTGACTGGATGGTGACGAAGAATCGTGGATATGGTTCGCATTGTTGCGGGCTGGGAATTCTCGTACTTGGAGTCCTTCGGGGGCTCGGATACAGGTTTGTCATGTCTGCACGGACGTGAAGAAATTTCGCTCAATCTATTTTATACCATCAGGGCATACCCAAGTCTGGGGCAATGGAATGCAGCCCTCGCACAGCCGGAGGGATACGTACCGGCTCCCCGTGCCCACATGTTCCTCTTCGTGCAGACTGACCTCTCCCCGGAAACGTTCATTGTCGACTGTGGCGGCGGTCCTACTGGGCCTGTAGGCACTATGATTTTGCGGGATGGCGAGGTCCTCTCCGGTACCGCGCCACCGGAGGAATTCCGCATCGTGCATCGACCGCCTCTCGAGCCGCCGCCCGCCAACGAGACGAATTTCGAGTGGATGATGGAGATGCGATGCGGTTCCTTCATGCCAACGTGGCGAGTGCTGTTCCGATTCTCCTTCGAGCCTGCAAGCACCGAAGAGATCGAATCAATGAACAGATTCCTCACTCAGCGGAAGGAAAGCAAGATGTTCTGGAATGACGTCTTTTGTGTCTCCTACTTCTTCGTGGACAAAACGGTCAAAATGTCCGATCCCGCCGCTATGGAAGCACACCTGGGAAAGCTTGTTCTTACAGGAGGGAAGGTCTCCCGAAGAATAGGGGACAATATCGAAATGCTCAAAGAAGTCAAAACTGAGAGAGAACGCGTCCAGGCTTTGGAGGAATATTTCGGCGTAGTTATCGACGAAGAGGACGTCGTCAATATTGCCGGTCGGTTCCCTCAGTTACCTTTCGACTTGACGGATGACATCCCTACGAATGGAACTGCGCTTGGTCTCTACACGCCATCTGAATCTGTTCAGAAACTACCTGACGATTCGAATAGCGCAAATGCACGATGATACGATCGGCATTGTACAATCCATCAAATTTCAATGTACGTTTTTACTATTGGTATGTTACATTTATTCCATTTCTGTAACGATTGAAAGCATCCATGTCTCGTCCGCCATGCGCCATGATTCGCAATGGAAACTCGAATCGCCACGGAAAGCGAGATCATCGAGGAAGATCTCTGACCAATCGGGATGCTACATTGTAAGAGCAGCTTTGGGAGGTTCAATGATATGATCGCTCATACGACATTGAGCGCCGACAACTGCGCTTAAACTCTGCCATTCAGAGATCTCTTCAGCCTTAGTTTTTCTTTATTTAATATCAGTTAGCGAACCCACCTTGCGCACCCCGTCCTTCTTCCCACTTTTATCTGGAGAATACTGGACAGTTTCTGTACCAACCCTGATGTTGACGACCCGTGAGTTTTGTAACTGGTGTTCGTCGTTAGTTGTTGTCAGTTCCGCTAGGTAAATTTGAATCGAATACGTACGATTGTACTGACGGCGTCGGGACGGATGCGGAGGTGTGTCAATGGAAGGACGTCGAACGGACCCGCCGCATCCCTACTGGTGGTGGTTGTTATTAATGATGCCTCTTGCTGCGGTCTGCGCGAATTCAATCTAGGTAGTAAGAGGAAAGATGGGCAGTGCTTAGCCATACCAATCCCGTTCCGTGTTTGTGTCTGACACTCACGTAGCAAGGAGAGTATTGGTGTACACTGCAAGGTGACATTCAAAAACGGAAAAAAGTATCAAGATCGAAGCTCTTACATCTTCCCCCGAGGAAATAGAACACGAGGTAGAGTAGGGATCCTCGCATCGTCAGTATCTATTTTCGCCTGTACGTCAGAATAAATTTGAAATGATGAAGTTCAACATACGGTTACTGTCCCTGCAATGGCGCAAATGCACGTCGGAAACCCCGCTCTTATCGCGAACATAATGAGGCGATTGATCATTCGTTCATTGCGCTTGAAGCCGGTGCGTGAGCGATGCAAAAAGCAAACCAAAGCGGCCGCGATCGCAAGGTCTCCTAAGGCACTGATAGTTGTATTCACGCAGACAATGATAAATTCTCTGTTACGTTCAGAAAAGGTCTTCAATTTGTAGCTACATTTTTCAGTACATTAGTACGCCAGCAGGTTTAAGACTAGGACATACGCACACTTTTCCAAAATAAACTGAAAGACCGTATATGCCTCAGCATGATCTCTCTGAATTATGTGAAGTGAATAATGTTCCTACCGAGGCCAAGAATGAATTGGGAGGATACAAGAGGTGCCTGTACAAAATATCAGACACGGCCAAGAAAATGGGTCGAACAAGTACTCGCCAGTACGGTGAGTAGAAAGCGGCACGTCTTGCTCACTGATAATTCAAGGCGACCCGTGTCAATCAGAGTGGCGTTGTAAAATTTGGAACTCACGAATCATAATTCTCCAAACGAAAAAGGACTGAACAAAAAGAATAATGAAACACTGATACGAGAACGCGTCAGATAACGGTGGTAGATTTGTAAGAAATTAAGGCGACTGACATTGATGACCGTAGTCACCTATTAGTTTGAAAATACTGTCAAAACGAAGCAACTGAAAGAACAAAATAGTGCCACCGACATTAAATTCGCTGGAGAGGGGAAGAGCATGAATTATGAATAGATCAAAGCTCGTTAGCTGTTGGCAAATGATTGTCATAAGTACTCACATAAGAGAGACGTGCAGAAAGGAAATATTTCCGTACTCCAGTATCAGGTACTTATACAGCACGACGATGATGAGAGCTTGGTGAACCGTATCCAATAGGAAGACCACAGTGACCTGAATAATTGAAGTTCAGAAGCTCGCACAGACTCCCCGTAGACATTTAACTTTCAAGAGCTTTGAAGACTCGTCTATCATTTGGATAACGCTGTAGCAAAGATCGTGAACTCGTGAAGGTCTGCTTTATCTGCATAAGTGCGACGAACCTCGAAATAATGGAAGGTCTGAATCATCGCAGCTCCCCAACATCTGATTTCTGGTCAGTGTCATGAAATCGATGTTATGGAGAGAACGTACCCCATTGACAGGCTTCATGGAGATTGGTAGGTAACAGGTTAGATGGTAAGAATGATTGTAACATACATGACGCCTATGAACAGTACTCCCATCTTGAAGTCAGATATCAAGTCAATTGCAGCTTGGATAAATATTTCACAATATTAGTAGGACGAACCGTTGGACCCAAGGACGGGACATCGTTGATCATTGTCGTAGTTGCCGGTTTGACTCGTCGGTGCAACGTATAAGGGCTTCGGGAGGATTGGTTCGAATAGACATCTTTATCTCGCCCTTTTGAAGGCACCTGCATTTCAATTGGAACAGGGAGGGCATCGGTAAAAGAGCGACGCAAGCTGGAGACCAGGGAAGCGACGAAATTTCTCGTGACGCATTCCCATTCGTTGTTCTGCTCGAAAAGATCAACCTGTCAGAGAAGTGGATAAAGGATCATTGAATTGCGAAATAGGATTCAGTGGTAGTACCATCAAGATAAATGGTACAGCTTTCGGTGACAACCAACCGCAACCTAAGCTTACTAAAAAACACAAGATTGTACGTCATAGAGAGGGTTGAAGTCTGGTTAGATAAATCTTTTGATGAGGAAAAACAAGTAAAGACGGAGTGTCCTTGGAAGGGACTGCAAATAGCGATGACGTTCAAGTTGAAAGGGAAAACAAAATTGAAGGAGAGGAAACATGTAATTCTTCAAGATTATGAGTTGACTCACGGCTGAGAACATTGTTCGAAGTCTAGTGAATTTGATTTCGCCACATATCGTTTCACATCAATTCGCAGCGACAGCGCCGTGGAGGTTTCGCTGGATATTACTAGATCCTTGCCTTGCCCGTAATATTAGTTTTGATCAAATCGAATGCTAATAATTTAGGATTCAGTCAGACCCATACAAATTTTCACGGCTGTCTTCATCCCACAATATCATCATCTGTCCAGGTTCGAGATAGTTCGAGAGAAAACAATGCTCACAAAAACACAGCATCCGAATCGTTCCGTGAGCCACCACTGCAGTGATTTGAGGTACTATCCACCAAGAATTTCCGGAGATAGCTAATCTCTTGTGACGTCAATTGATTGTTTGACTTTTCAAACTGTATAGGCTTCGAAGCACCCGGGTGGACGAACTTCAGGGAGGTGCATGTTTCACGAAATATCACAAAAGTGCTGAATCGTTGGTACCAAGTCGGAGGTTCAAGAAAGGTGACGCATCGCGAAATATAGCGTGAAACTTACCTGCATGAATGTGTACCAAGTCGAATTGCGAACAGCCAGGGAGCTTGCGGCGTCCTTGAGAAGACTGACCATGTGCACAGCCACTGCTTTTGGTTGAAAATCTGGACGGTTTTCACGTTGAACGCTGAGAAGTGGATTCAACATAAAGCGAAGTTTCACAGAGACAGTTCATACGCACGAATCCGGAGCGCTGAAACAGCTTCTTACCTTTGCGAGGGTGGGGGAGAGGGTGCTCTACCCAATTTCGAGACGAGCTCCAGTTTGTCTTTTGAGACGAACCTTCAAAGTTTCACGTAGACCACATCCGTGAATGTGGTTGATCAGCAAGCACGCATCGAGACGCGAAACTGTATGAAAAGAAAGGATATGCGTCGTATAGAAGGTGGAAACATGGTGAAAGTGCCAGTGGTGACTCTGGTGAGCGAGATGACGATGAAAAACATTCGACACCCTAAAAGGGAAGGCGTCGAACTATTTTGGGACATGGAACGTCTGCGCTCGCCACCATGTATCCCTTTGCGTCTTGTCAGTATTCGTCGCCACGAATGGATCTCTTAGCTCTCATTTTGCTTCACGGAGGAAGCAAACAAGCCGAAACGCAAAGGAGCTATCCGCGCCCATGACTTGCATACATATACTTCATTCACGCCGAAGATGCTCTTAGAAGCTCTCTCCTGGAAATATCACCTCTTCGAGTCCTCGTCACCGCAAAGCCAAGAACATGCGCTGCATCTCTAACGGACTTCCATTCTTCGCCGTAGCCGTTGCTGCCGTCGCTGGCGCTCAAGCTTCATCCTTTTCGGGCCTTGTGAAGAGACAAGTCGCTGAAGTTCAGACGACGATCGGTTGTAACGCAACAGGCCCGCTAGGTGGCAAATGGGCCGTCGACGTCAGTCCTTGTATTGCAGGTAAAACGTGAGTTTATCCTTCGAGCTCTTTGGCTTTTATTAATCTGTTATTGATCTATCGTATCTCGTTCGTTCTCGAAATGCTCAGGTACACCTGCGAAGTCACCGACTCAACAGGTTGCGGAACCTACGACTCGTCCAATGTTGAGCAACTTGTCGCAACGGTAATGTTCTCTGAGGTAGCACCTCAGTTCTAGCTTCTGATATACCTGTATGTCTTTTTCCAGAGCCTCGTCACTGGCCCATGTCAGCCACTCGGCGGTGCAGCAAGTGTATCGACTACAAATTTTACCTGCCCTCAAGAAGCGTTTGCTGCTTGCACAGTAACCCTTAATGAGGATAATGGAGTCTCATTTGGTCTTAAGATTACAGCGTATGTTCCTACCTGTTTCTTGCGTGCTGATGTGTTGTAATCATTTTGTTTCTAGGGCATCCGAGTCATGATAAGGTCGACATATGTCCTCTGCCGTTACTCCTACCTTGTTCATAGAGCATGCGATTTGACGTCATTGTATAGCATATATAGTATATCCAGCGTCGTCTCTCTTGAAGAGTGGAATTGACTTCTTAATACGAATCCTTGCAATTTGTTTGGGCATTTAATATGATTTATCGAATCAGAAACATTGGTGTGCAAATGCTGGGGTGTCGCTTGATTTGAACAAGATGAAGGACATTGGAATGGAGTTCACAGAGGAAAGATGTGAACGATGGCCAAACGACCGATGAAGAAGAAGGAGAAGAAATTAGTTCGGAGTTAATGCTGATCCATTGTGGTGAAATACAGAAGTTGAAGGTTGACAGTTTAAGGTGAAATGAGCAGGTGAAGGAGAAAAAACGCAAATCCTTGAGTTGCAAAAAATAAGGTCCACTCTTGCGACACCCTGAGACTACGACCTTGGATTCTCACATACTGTGCATTTGTCCGTCGCAGAAGCAGGGTTCTTCAACATGCAAAGCGAACATGTCCATGCATCTTGACTTTTCTGCGCAGCAGCAGCAGTCGTGAAGACGGTGGATGCAGGAGCACTGGGGGCAGCAGAGGTTGTGGATTGCTTGGAAGCACCTGCTCGAGGTGCCTCACAGATAGTGCACGCCTCAGTCGCGGACGCGGGGTTCTTCAGCATGCAAAGAGAACAAGTCCACGTATCTGTGCCCTTGGATGCAGCCGCCGCCGTAGTGACGACGCTCGTTGCACCATTTGTTGAAGTGGTAGAGGCAGGAACAGGAGTCGAGTCCTGACGAGGCGCTTCGCAAACCGTGCACCTGTCGGTCACTGATGCGGGGTTCTTCAACATGCAAGTAGAGCACTCCCAAGCATCGGAGCATTTCTGAGCGGCAGCGGCGGTTGTTAAGACAGGTGGAGCTGATGCTAACGAAGTCGAGGACGACTTGCTTGTCGATGCAATGGGTTTGGAAAGGTCGAAAGTTGGGAGTGCGGAGAGGGGCTTGGATTTGGCTACTGCAGACGCGTCGAGATACTTGGGATCTATGACCGCCGCAGAAATCTGGAAGACAAATGTTGGCAAAGCCTTGGCATCCATCTTCATGGTTATGTCCTTTGGCGACTTTCCAATGAAACCGTTGATCTTTGGGACTTCCGGTTTCTTAGAGGGCAATTTGATTTCCTCGGGTTCATCCTCTTCAGCAGTGAATGACGCTCTGAGCTTGGAAGGTTGAGTGGGCAGAGATGACTTGACGAACGGCATGCTTTTCACACTGGGTGGGAAGACGTTTGTCGGCGACGGTGTGGTAGCGCTCCCGGGCGATTGAGTGTTTGATGCAGACGATGGTGTTGTAGTGGGAGGCTGGCGTTGAGTAGAGAATTCTGAAGGTTCATAAACCTCGTATTTGTCCGCCGAGATGTTCATCTCCACATCATCGTCAACCTCCTCGATTTCGACGGTGCGCTGCCTCTTTGTCGGAGTATTCTGCTCGTCTGAATCTTTCGGTTCTTCGACTTCCATTGAATCCATGGTAGTATCGAAATCATCGCGGGGACCAAATAGTCGTGATTCAGGAGAAAGTGACTTGGCTACTGGCGTCTTCCTCACATCGGGAGGCGGTCGACTGCGCTTAGCGCCCTAGAAAGAAAGAAAAGCACTTTAGACTATAGATTCAACGATTAGCTTGAAAGCTCTTACTTTAGGAATTGTAGCTTCGATAATTGTCTTGGGACTCGGAAGATCCTCCTTTTGAACGTCTTTTTCTTTCGCTTTCTCAGCTTCCTTCGCGCGAGCCTCTGTCATTTTACGCCTTTCTTTCGGTTTTGCTAGAGGCTTAACCGGACTGGCTGTCTGATACGGATTGCTGACGTCGGGCTTGGGCGGAGGGGTCACTTTTTCGATGATTTCAGTGAACACTGCTGCGGCTCGCGATGGAGTCTTCTGTGGAGATCCAGCATTTCGAGTCACTGAAGGCGGAGAACCAGGAGGCGAGGCACCATTGATGACCTGTCGCAAAGGCGAAGGATGGACCGGTGCCGTCTTCGGACGAAGGACGGGACGTGGGATTCGTTGAGGGGTGGTCTGGCTCGTGGATGCCTTAGATAATCCATTTGCAGGCTCCTTGTCGCTAGAGGAAGAAGACGGCTGCACCGCCGAGGAGCTCGAGAATTGAGAAATTGGAGATTCGACGCTGTCATCGACTCTACGACGTTTACCGTCCGCCTTCGACGGACTGCCCTTTCTCGGAGTTGTACGGCGACTCGGTGAATGTGAGCTTCGGGCGCTTCCTCCTCCGACCCAACGATACTCGCCGTTCGGATTACGAGATAGCTGTTTTCTTGGGGATCCGCGGGGAGTCGAGGCGGTATTGTTGGTGAAAACGGGTAGTGACGAGGGATTATGGCTACGATCTGCACCAAGCTGTCTGACTGGAGAGGGGGTGCTAAAGCCTTCCGGTTGGGGGGATCGAGCAGGGGTGGTAGGAGTAGCAGAGAAACGGAAAGGTTCTGGTTTGACAGTTTCTTGAATTTCAGATAAGCAAGACGAAAAAACGCGACGAGTGCTGAAGGGCACATACCCTCAGAGGCCTTTTCTAAAAGAGAGAGCATCCCCGCGAGTTCTACGTCCGAGAGCGAGCCATCTTGTCTCTTCTTCTGTAGAAACTCAGTCATTTTCTCCTTTGCAGGCGAACGTCCAGGTGTCACAGGTGGCAAATTCGAGTCAGATCCAGGTGCAGCTGGCGGGGGCGAGGCTGCTTGGGCCACGCGGATGGGCGATGGTGTAGCCTGCTGGTATCTCTCTGAAATACGCTCAGGTATGGACAAGACTTCTTGCACTTCCATATCGCTTTCCTCCTGGATGTCTTCTCTCTGGAGAAGCACGTCCAAATCATTCACGCGTCGATACATTTGCAAACAAATTTAATCACTCACCAGCTGAGAGGCCTCGCCTTCTTCCTCGGTATCTTCTTCTTCGTTGGTCTTGCGATCGTGCAAGCCCATCGCGCTCAAAAAGTTCCAAATAGTAGTCATTCCCCATGACTGAAATAAACACTTTTCGTCAGCGCAAGCTCTTGCGGAACCTCGTTGCTGAAATTAATTACCGACTGCTTCTTGAGAGGTTTTGGGCGAGCGTAAGGAGACTGGGGTGTCCTCCCCCTGCGCGAATTCGATCTTGCTACGCCGCTCATAGTGAGAACGCGGGGGATGGTGGTGGTACGAGAACAAGAGTCGATTTATCGGCCACGAGGAGGTTTGTTCACAAGTCAAAGCGCAAAGTGCTTGAAGACCGGCCCTAGGGCAATGCTTAGTCAGCAGACCTCCTGGTCGTTGTGCGCGAACTTCGTCGTCGCTGTCCACAACGCACTCGGCGTCGACGAAGGCAATCGACTCGCAGCGATGCCGCAGAAAGTCGTGCAGACTCCTTACCCACTCATCGACTCTGACCCTCATGCATTCCGAGTAATCCGCTACTTCAGACCGTCAGATTATGCGACCGTAGCTGCAGGCACTGCTGCTTTCCCTGCTGCGTTGTACTTCTGGGGTAGGCCATAGCACAATATTCACAGAATGAAAGGCCTGACGACTGCTTTGCTTCGCCGCGAAACCTCTTGCAGATATGGCAGATCCTACACGCCTTCGCCTGCGGACGACACTGCGCTTTGGTGGTTTGCTCGGATTCATTGGCGGGTTCCTTATGGCATACCAGCGCTCAAGCTGTGAGTTTCGTTATATCTGTCATTACGGCTTGACATAACCATCCAAACTCCAGTCCGCTTCTGGGGATGGTCGGAGAACAAGAGGGAGGAGGAGATGGACTTTGCCGAATTATCACAGCGCGCAAAGGAAGGGAAACCATTGTATGGCGAGTCTGACCAGCCGATGTGGGTTCAGAATGCTGCACATGTAAATTCAGCTTTCTCTCAATTAAAATTCCGTGAGTCTTCATGTGAATACTTTCTGTCGTTCTGTGACTGATAATGTGCACAGATGCATTGCCATGGTAAGTTGGAGCACTTGCCTTGTAGTCACCTGAATAACGATTTCTCCCTCTAGGTTCAACCTTGTAAATCACCCTTTCCATGGAACAGATCCTGCGAAGTATGGTGTCACAGAGAAGAAAGAAGAGAGTCAATAATGGCAGCTACTGTGCATAAACTTCATAATTCAGTAATACTAATCATTCTCCTTCTCCATTGACAACGGCGACTTCGGGAATACTCTCCGCGCTCTGCGGTTGTTGATTCGACTCCTTTACAGCTATTCCCTCTTCGCTCAACTCTCTTTGCTCGGGTTCCAGGGACGTACGCGGACGTTGACGCGGAAGAGGTGCCTTTGCGAGCCTAAGGTCAATAATTCGTTTGAAGATTTGTAACGCTCACCGACGCTGATCGTTCTGTCCTCTGTTTAGCATGTCGAGGTACATTTGGGCTCGTCTTGGCGTTTTTCGTCGTTCCCAGATCGCACAAAGCGTCCAACATCCGACTGACCATCTCCGCATCCTCTTGTTCCCTTCTTCTTGCTTCGAAAAAGTCTTCCCGCTGCTTCCGCTTCGTCTCGCGCATGGTACGCCTCCGCTCCTGATATCGCTCTTCCGCCTGTTCGGCCCACAGCTGCCGCTCACGCGCACGTTGCAACGATCGTTCATCGTGCTCCGCCCAACGCTTTTCGAAGTCAGCCTTAATCTGAGCGGAGCTGCGGAGGCTCCTGTCATATTCCTGCTCGGATATTCGCGCAGATTAATGAATCGGGCGGGCGGAAATGGAACAGTCAGTTGAGACGAAATGAATGAAGGCCTTCGAACAGATCGGCATTCATGTTTACGGACAGTGTTCACTCACCCTCCGTTTCACAGGGTCATTGAGTATCTCGAAAGCCTGGTAGACCTTGGAGAACGACGGCATTAAGTTATTTCGATCGGTTACATACGGGCAATTGAAGTGGCTTACTTCGTGGAAATGGGTTTCCACGTCTTCCTTCTCCTGCTCGTTCAAAGGCTGCGGTGAGACTTTATCGGGATGTGTTTCCAATGCACGTCGTTTGAACGCCTTCCGTACTGTGAACGGACGTTAGGTGAGCAATGTGAACTGTACATCTCACTTCATCTCGTGCTTAGAATCTATGTTGTAAATTACCGAACCTTCTTCAGGCGACGAGCCTTGTACAACCCCTAGGACTGCGTAGGGATTGCTTCCTCTTGATCTGCTCGGACTTCGTGAGACCATCAGAGCAGCTTATGGTGGACGAAGAACAAAAGGTGTTCATGCACGCCTCACAATTCCCTCGAGGTCATACGCATGGATCTTTGGCACCGTGGTAGTGCTGTGATGCACACACGACGAAAACACGATGTCGCAATTCTTATTCTCCCCGAGCTTTCCGACCAAGATCAACGTCTACTAGTGCCAAAGATCGCTGCGGTGCTTTCCTGTCGGATGCTGCCAGTGCGTCTAACCTCAATGCCCAAGTCAACTACCGTATATCTTTACTAAGAATTTTACGAGTAGAATCCAAGTATTATTGATTGTTTGATATCGAAAACAAGTGCTACTGTACATCACGAAAGAAAGGAAACAAGTTTTTGAAAATGCCAAAATGCGTGTTGATACAAGTGCGAGTAGATTGAACGTTGACAAAGAAGAGCATCGAAGTCGGACTTGAGGATCAGTAAACAATCTCGAGCAAAAGTCAGGCCATTAGATGGGCAAAACGGTTGGCTAATGCCTTTGCCACCAGTGTTTCTTGTGACGATCTTCGGAATCAATGTCGATAAAATGTTGCTCGGGCTCGACGTGACCTCGATCGTGACGACGCTTCCTGTCACCATGGTGGCGGTCGCGCTCTTCGCGAATATGTGCTAGAGCAGAGAAAAGGCGTTTGACGTCATCAATATTCGGTGAGCACAAGTGTCCTTACCTGAATCATAAGGGCCATCCGATCGATGTCTTCGCTCTGATTTCCGGCTCGAGTCTGAGATATGACGTGCGTGTGTAGGACTTGGTGGGCCCGGGTATGGCGGTGGCGGAGGTTGTTCAATTACTCTTTCGCCATGATGCGCTGGTGCCGCTTGTTCAACGCCGTTCAAAAGGTAACGTTCTCGACCATCCGGATATGTACGTGTTACATGCACATTGCCCTTGATAAATATGATCAATCACTCGGATAAGCGAAACTTCTATGAACGGACTTACGTTTTGGTCAACACGTCTCCATTCGCTCTCAGTGACGCCGTTGATGGTTCTTGTACTTCTGCTCTCGCTGACCCATTGACCATTTCGCCCCGAACTACGTGCGAATGTACTTTGAGACTGAAATGACGAAGATTGCATTCCTCTTGGGTCAGCGAATGCGGGGCTCATTTGAGGAAGGAGTCCTGCAAACGGTGAATTTGGGAATAGCATGTGATCATTGCGTCTAAACGGTGACGGGAATGGGGAATGCGAAGATGGACCATTGAAGAAAGGATCGTCGGCAAACACATGCCTGAAGAGTTCGAATGGATCGGTGAAGGTAAATAGATCGTCAAAGGGCGAACGAGAGCCGGAAGCGCGGCGTCGACCATGATGTTGGCCAAAGCCGCCAAAGCCAAATGGTGTAGATTCCGTGAAGAATGGGTCGCTGAATGGGTCGTTAAATGGGTCGTGCATACGTCCAAACGGACTGGTGTGATGTCTATGGGGCTGTGACCGGTGACGGTGCGCTGAAGGCTCGGGATAGGTATTCTGACGTTCTTCAATGGGCCACCGGCCATGTCTGTCATATAGCTTGTACAGTTCAGTGTCGTATATTCGTACATGTGTTTGAAGCGAGCATACCTGGCGCCTGGATTCGTCACTGAGGACCTCATATGCGTTGTTCACCTGGAGCGGAGGTCAGAATTGAGAGCATGCGCAGACGCGGAGAGACGAACCTTTGTGAATCTCTCTTGAGCAAGGGTTTTCTCTTCGGGTGTGGCATCTCTATGTAGTTTGTCCGGGTGAGTGTCTAAAGCCATCCGCCTGTACGCTTGGCGAACTGCATACACGCAACATCAGCAAGCAGCATAACAGTGATCGGTGGAGAGTGCACGTACTTTCCTGAGCGGTGGCATCTCGGGAGACGTTGAGTGTCTCGTAGAGGTCCGTCGCCATCGTTCGTCGCCGCCGTCGAGTACTTTGCTTTCAGGACGAGTGAGCGAGGATGCAAGTCGAGTCCAAGTTGTGCTTAAGTAGCCTCCAATGCCACTCGTGAAGTGCGTGCAATTCAAACTCCGCTCCAGAATAGGCATGGACCCTTCGAGAAGTTGCTGCAGAGGAAATGAACGCGAAATGAAACTTTGACCGTTCCGCCATCCTCGAGGCCGTCGTGCTGCTCGTTCTCTTGTGTCTTTCGCCGCTATGAGCCTCCAGGAGGCACTTCTGTGCGCAACAGGTCCAACATCGTCGAACGCAGGCCCAGGATCGGTCGCTTTCCATGACCTACAAACTGGCTCTCTGCTCGCAAATTTCAAGCAAACGAACGCGTCTGCGAACTGCACGGCTGTCCTGAAAACGAAGAATGGTCAAGGGGGATTTGTCTTAGCTGCTCAGCCAGATAAGCCAGTACTCAATGCTTACGTTTTTCAAAAGGTGCCGTCTTTTCATTCATAGTCGGGACACTTCTCATCGCGGTTCATAGGACCAAATAGCCCTCAAGATGGTCCTCCCCGAGAAGCTATCTTGTATCGCAGTAGATAATGACGGCGATTACTGTGCGGGAGGGACTGCTTTAGGCAGAATTTTTTTATGGGAGGCAGGTTCGAACTTACGTCTTATAATGTCGGTTGAATCACAATTATCCGCAGATCGCGTCCGGTATTCTGTTCAACGTCTGGGACGCTCATTATCAGAGGATATCTGTGTTACGCTTTACACAAGATGGCGCTGGTCTCATCTCAGGTGCCGATGATTCCGGTCTGTCTGTGTGGTCCATCTCAAGGTTTGTTTTCCCTCCTCGTCAGCTGCTAGGTCGTCTGTATACTGATCCATTTCATAGATTACTTTCAAACGGAATGCAAGGCGAACTTCCGACGCCCTATTGTTCACTTTCTGACCACACTCTGCCCATTACGGATGTTGCTTGCGGCGTAGGGGTCTTCCCTTCATGTCGAGTCCTCTCGACTTCGTTGGATCATTCCGTCAAGGTATTCACTTTGATTATCTTTTCATATGAATATTTATCAACTCAATAGCTATGGGACATTTCCAGCCGAACTCTACTCACCACCTTCATGTTTCCCAATCCGATAATTCGTCTCGCATTCGAATCGACTGAACGCACCTTCTTCGCCGCTTCTTCGGACGACGCCGGAACGATACATCAAGTAAAGCTCTATCGAAGAAGGGAAGCAGACGGCAGGCGAGCAGGTGGTTTCGAGGCGGTCGGGGGCGGGGGTGTGGATGAAGCCATTCGGCTCGATGCTAATGCCGAACGGACAATTACCGTTGGGTAAGTTACAGACGACCTACTCCGGATACTCCTGTCGGTTGCTGACGTCCTGGGCTATAGTCAGCCCGTCTCCGCGATGGCCATTTCACTCAATGCGTCGAGCTTGATTGTCGGGACTGAAAATGGTCTGGTGAACGTATATGATATCGCATCGCATCAGCTTCTCAAGTCGATCTCGAGTCATAAGGGACTTGCTATCACATATCTTGTCCCTATGCTTAGACCGCCTGACTTGATAGGTCATACAAGCATCAGTTTGTCCACCTCGAACATCACGACGAAAGAATCGCTACCTCTGAAGCCTATCGCGCCATTTCAACGTATTCGAGACCCAAAAGCGCGAGAAGCGCATGAGGTACCCATGATTCTACCCCTTTCAACAGAGGTGAGTATTTCAGTTCGAGACGTCATCCACTCTCTATTTAAAAGGCTGTAGGACCACTATGATCCGACCTTTTACAGCGAATCCGAACTCCTACAAGACCACGCCACCTTTGTGCAACCACCTTTCTTGAAGTCAGGGACTACTAGTGTTGCATCTCAATCACGAATTACTGAGCTGGAAGCTGAGGTCTTGCGACTGCAGGAACAGCTAGGGAAGGCAAAGAGTATAAATGATACAATGTGGGAGAAGATTGTTCAGCGAGCTGTAGCTTCAGCGAAGGAAAAAACGGAAGGTGCACCAGCTGCAACCTCTGTATGATCTGTTTATATAGATTAAAAGTAGTGTAGGAGTATCTCAGCTATTTGATATTTGTGAATGATACGATGAGCTCTGGCATCGACAAGGAAAAAGGTAGCACTTGGGGGCGCCTTGAATAAGCGCTCATTCTAATTATCAAATTCTTGGATGTCCTCCCATTCCTTCACCGTCAAGCTAATTGTTTCCCAACCTATCATTTTCGTATATACACGTAATAGTACAAACTAAGTCTTCTGAAATGTCTAACGCTACATGATGCAAGAGAATACAAAAGATCGAATGACCCTCTGAGCGAATTGTGCAGGTAGTTGAAACCTCACACACTAGTACTGGTGAACTCATGACAAAAGGTTCAATAAAATGAACTGCCTCCCCAAAGTAAGCCCTCCCAGCCAGAAGTTCCTTGATTGAATGGCGCCTGTTGCTGTTGCTGTTGCTGCTGGCCCTGGTGGAAGGCTGAATTTCCGAATTCCGCCTCAAAACCGGCTTTCATGTTTGGTGGAGGGGCAAAGTTAGATGCGCCCATCGAGAAAACATTGAAAGCGTTTGGGTTGGTCGCAGTCAGGTTTGCACTGGACGTAGAAGCCGAGCGCTGATGTTGCTGAGGTGCTATTGATTCTCCCTGTGGTTGACTGTCACCAGGACTACTACCGGAGTGGCTTCCTTGCGACTCTGGTGGCGAGTTGGCGTGTATATTGTCAGACCAGAAGAACGACATTGGGTCCGCATCTGTTGGAAAGGCAGCATTGGTAGCTGAGTTGAAGTCGACACCGGACGATAGATAGTTGATCAACAACGCCTCTTGATCTGACCATCCTGACCACGCGGGAGGGAAGTTTGCACCGTTTGCATTCTTCAAGTCCTCAGGCGTAGGAGGCGAGGTCACAGACGACCCCGTCTGCGGCTGCATCGGGGACGAAAACACGCTCGAATCCGTGGACGACTGCGAATGTGTAGCATTTAAGGGGGCAGTGGCGGTCTGCGCGGTCGACGTGGTCGGACGTACTGTCTGCACTTTCTCCGGATGGTTGTGTTTGACTTTATCTTTGTCGAAGAGCTTTGTCGAACCCCCGAATATCATTAACTCATCATACCCTTCCACAAGGACGCGCTTGTTTTCTGTCTGTAACAAACTGACGTTATCGAGTTGCTTTGCAGCCTCGTATGCTTTCTCTCGAAGACGCAGAAGAGTCGGCTACGTTTTTCGATCAGAACTTGAATGAAACGATGCCATTCGTACTTACCAGAGACCGTTTCGCCCTATCAGCATGTTGAGCAGCCTTTTCAAACAAGCCAACTGCAAGATTTAGCTCGGCGAGAGCCGCCTTCGTAGTATCCGAATTCCGACCTCGAATGATGATAGATCCAATGATGATCTTGCAACAGAAATCTTATGAACGATACTACATCATTGAATTGTGATTGTGCACTGACCGTGGCAGAGAAAGCATGGGACCATAAAGACCAAAATCGACTAACGAGATTCGGGAATAAATTATAGTGTTCGCGAACAACTTTAAGCATTGAAAGCGCTGCCCGATATGCAGAAAGGTACGAGTGAGCGTATGGACTTCGCAATGGGTCTTTCGGATGGTCCAACAGCGCCCTAGCGAAGTATCCTCTGTGAATGTACATGAGCACTTAAATTGCAACTGTCAGTATATCCCTTTCAACTTTGAACGCATCCATCACTCACAGCCATCCCGACACACAGGAGGGATCATGCGCTCCATGATGAGCAGTGGACCGTCGGTTTCCATGCTTGAACCACCTGGAGGTATCATCAAATGTTGCGGAATATGAAAGTCTGATATCTTCCTGTCGAGCTCTACGATCTGATGATACTTGATAGGCTTCAAACCAGAAAATAGTTCTGTGATAGGATAGACTAAGTCCCTCGAGAAGACATGCCGGTAGACCCAGTCTGAAAAAAGAGGTGTGAATCATCAATGGAAATTCTCTATAGTGACTGGGGCGTACAGCTGTGCTCTTGCATTCCGTTCGCGAGCAACTTTTTCTCCTCATCTTCGGGGAGTTTGCAATCGCAATAACGCATTGAGAATGATGCTGGCTTGCCATTCGCCAGGTTCTTATGTCTCATATCAGTAGATGTTCGGCGGAAACTGCGAATGATACGTACGTGCCAGCAATCCGCAGTGAATAGTTCCCAGAAGATGAATCTGCGTCTTTCTACAACATTTGACTTGACTTTCCACTTCTCGCAATCCCTATCTAATGAGAAGTTAGACACTTACGGCTGTGAACGCAGTGACGCAAGGTACTAACGTATACCCATCTGCGACATGACGGTAATCAATCTTTGTAAGAAAAATATAAGGTAGAGAGAGACTTACGCTGACGCCCAAGTGAGCAGCAAGATTGAAGAACGAGCCGGATTGATCCAAAGAGGAATTTCTCCCCGAGTGCGCATTGTATGCACCCAGAATAGCGAGTGCTTGGATTGCAGGTAGGGTAGGCGAACCCATGACTGGGGTGATGCTTAGCGCGGCTAGGGCCATTTGATAATATTTTTCTGCCTCGTCATTGAAGGGCGGTAATGTCAGGTCCGACAATGAACCCGATGCAAATACGGCTAAGAGAAGCGCTAGCTCGTGTGCGGTCATTTCTGAACCATTCGGGTCCTCTTGAGCATGGCGAAGGCGCTTGTACTGCGTCGGCAAAAGCTCGTTGAACAGTTGGTCACGTTGAACAACTCTGAGTACCCAGGAGAAATTCTCTAGGTACGTTTCCGCCAAAGAATAGGCTCGTTCAAAACTTGGCATGTTTGAGTTGATTGTATCCAAGACCTCGTCCTTCCGCGAATTTGGAGGCATTAGAAGCCATGCGTCGTTGGATCTACTGAGGTTTTGGGTGAAAAGACTATCGATTTCGGGTCTTCCGGTGACGGGCGGGGCGATTTTGCTTCCAAGCTAACATGAACGTATATTTCTGTGAGGTGCATCTGGACGCGAGAAGAAAATACGGGCTCACAAGGAAAAGCGTTTCACTGCCCCCACTTCTTCCAATGAATCTACCGTGGCCTCGAGATGATATGCTCATTATTCCCATCGCCTCCTCAATACCGTTGGTGCCGTCATCCTCACTGACTCCGAGGTCATTATTCTCCCCTTCATTTTCGCTGTTGGCGGCAGCTGCAGCTGCAGGACTTGGACCTACGCCTCGCTTAATGGCTAGGAGCTCTTCTCTTAGAAGGGGGTGTGAATTAGATGACGTTGAGGAGTGCGATATTTCAAGAGCATCTTCAAGTTGTCGAATGCGCTGGCTCATCTCACTGAGTTTACGATGCAGTTGTGCAGTGTCCGAAAGAAGAGACCTGCATGATGTTCTTCAGAACGAAGCTTCACAGTAAAAATACAGAAAATGCGCACCGTGTCTCCTGATCGCTCCAAGCGTGTCCGTTGGGACACATTGCTGCTCGATTTCTTCGAATACATGATGAACAAGGCACCTAACACTCCGTCTGAGAATGTATGCGAGTACAAAGTGTCCATTTCGCATACCTTTCTGTCGCATTTGAGTTTCAGTCTAAGATGAAGAGTGAATTAGCTCATGCATGGACGCAAATCCCGTCGATCATCGGCAGGAAATTCCCAGATTACACACCTCTGGCACTCTACACATGCTATTTCTCCGCGAGCACGACGTAGTTCCTGTTCTCGTTGTCTGACGGCGGGATCCTCTGCAGACGCTCTTCGTGGTGGATGGCGGTCGACTGGCATGGACGAGATGATGGCGGTCACAGAACACAAAGTGATCACTCGTTGGCGGCATCTTGTAATTTATCCTTGCAAGTTCATTCCGGTTGTCTGACACATCAACCGAGATCGAGTCACTTTTCTGCTGCAGATCTTCCAAACCGTCATTTACTGAGTAAGCTCCTCTGCGGCCCCGCATCTTCGAATTTTGTATCTAATTTCAAGGCATTTTCTCCACCACTAGAGGATCGAAAGGTTGTCAACGGATCTCACAGTCGCCTTGCAAGTCCTGTTGGACGGCGGAAACCCCTCGGAAAGACTGAGACCCGGATTGCCGGTGCGATTTCCTTTTCTCCTGCGTTTGTTTCCGAAGTCAATGCACAACCGATCACCTATTTATAGCACTAGGTGAAGTCCATCTCTGTCCACCTCCAAGACTTCGTCGAAAAAAAACTCACCACCATCGGTTTTCCAGTTGCAATTCCGACAATTATGCCTACCATCGCAAAAGAGGGATGCGCACTTCTTTCTATGATTCGCACCCGAGTCGGTTTTCATCCCAGGCTGCAGTTGCGAGCACTCGTGATTGCTTCGACTGCATCCAATCAAAATTATCAAAGGAAGAGTCTTGCTTGATGTTCTATGCAATTAAGCCACAAGTACCTACACGACAACTATTCCCGAAACAGAGTCAATTGAAGCGATGAATTTTGAGGCTGATCTCGACGATAACTGTCGACTTGTACCAGTAGAGGTTGATTCCAGCACTGGCAACCTATGATGTACCATTCTCTTACTACTGTAAATTCTTCTCTATCGGTACATTAAGCATCTGAGACTTTAGAGTTGTTTTGCCGATGTCAAGAATTATTGTGCGGCGTCCATTGTTTTCCAATTTACGCAAGACGCAACCCTTCCGTGACCTCGAGCTACCAAAAGTGGCTGAAGTGAAGTGGCGTGACCGCGTGACATTTCATACACGGATACGGGTGGCCACTTTGCTTGTGCGTTGAGTTCGTCTGTCTCCTGAACATCGCGGTATGGACTCCAGCCTTGAAACCGCGACGACTATCTTGGATTGGGACGAGGGCGAAGTGCAGTCGTGGCTAGCCAGCATCGGTTTTCCTCATTATGAAGCGAATATACAGGGTGAGCGGAGGAAAAGGGTGTGAGGATGTACGCGACGAGTCTGACCGCCTGTGCTCGCGTTTTGCAGAGCACCACGTCACTGGCGATGTGTTAGCATTGTTGGATTCAGAATCGCTCAAGGAAGTCGGGGTGACCTCTGTTGGACAACGTCTTTCGATATTACACGCCGTATATCAGGTCAAGCTTGCACAAGGCATTCCTATTGGGCAAGACGACTATGTTCCACCATGTACGTTCAAAATTCAAACAACCATATAGTTTCTTTGTTAATTTCTTTATTCAACTTCGCCAGCTGAACAGGACGAACCTGAAGAACCTCTCACACTAGGTCGACTTAGTGAGCTACTCAGAGCGCAAGGTTTGTTCGTTGCCCGTTAAGGAACTCTGCACACTTAGTACCACTTTTAAACAGAGGATCGACTACGAGCATTGGAAGAAGACAACCGTAGACTGTTAGACCTGATTGACGATGGCTCCAGGAGCTCGGGAAGCAGAATGGTGCGTCATGGCTGCTAAGTGAACTGGCATCAATCGTCTCACCGACTGCACAGGATGGTGACCGTCCACTGCGCAAGCAACCATCTTTCCATTGGCAATTTAAACAACCTGCTCGCTCCCCAACAAAGCCAGAAACCCTACAAACGGAATCTCCTCATCCTTCTCCCAACAGAATGGTGTACGATATATCTCGACCTCAGACAGTTGTCCCTCCTCAGCCCTCCTCTAATGACCGCCAAGAAATACATCGTACACAAGGAGCCTCTGTTGCAGCATCTCCAGACTCCAGCATAGTTCTCGCTAATAACACAAATAGGCAGCAACCTCCTCCTCGTTCTGACAGCGCAAACCTTAATACGTCTTCGGATAATCTTAAGAGCTTCAAAGTCAGCTTGGAAGATCCCGCATGGAAAGTCCTACCGGCTGCCTTGAAGAAGTACAAGATTAATAACGACGATTGGCAAAACTATGCTATGTTTATTTGCTACGGATCGATAGGTAAACGGATCCTTTTGAATGCATTTCATTTTCTGACCTTTTATACAGAGCGATGCCTGAGCTACGATGATAAACCTTTACTTCTATTCCAGAAGTTGAAAGATGCGAAGAAGAACCCGGTCTTTATGCTGAAGCATATC
This sequence comes from Schizopora paradoxa, assembly GCA_001020605.1. Classification (NCBI taxonomy): domain Eukaryota; kingdom Fungi; phylum Basidiomycota; class Agaricomycetes; order Hymenochaetales; family Schizoporaceae; genus Schizopora; species Schizopora paradoxa. The sequence goes on from KQ085899.1 coordinate 192,617, forward strand.
AAAGACATACGGTCACCCATCGCCGTCGCTGCTCAAAAGCACGCTCAACGTAAAGCCGCTGAGAATTCGTCCACAGCGACGAAACCGTCTCTGGGGCACAACAGAACTTTGTCACAACGTCCGTCCAAATTACACGTAGGTGGTACACCACCAATAAGTACCGCCTCGAATGGAGGAGCATGGCCAGCCCCTGATATACTTTCTCCCTCGACTGAGGCAAAGGATAAAATGGATGAAATGGGATCCTCATCGCATTCGAGGGTGGTGCAAGGTGGCCCAGCAATGGACGACGGTACCGATGGCTCTTTGCGAAGTCGGGTTGAGATGCAAATCCCAGCCGAAGTTTCTTACGCCGTCGCGATTTATCCGTATATGGCTGAACAAGAGGATGAGTTCGACGTCGTTGTGTATGTCCCCCTTATTCCCCATCTTGGTCCCTCTGACGCGACCATAATATTCTTTCAGTGGCGACACGTTTGTCATTCTATCTCGAGCGAAAGGATGGTGGGTTGTGCAACGAGATCTCTCGGGCAATGGTGCCGTGGATCCGGATATGAGCAAGCAGGGTTGGGTTCCAGCAGGATGTCTACTGGAGACAAACGTTCCAGTCGCAGTCGCAATTGAGGCTGCTAATGCTGCTCGGGTTTCAGTAAATGGGTCGCCTCCTCCTTCACCGACCATGAAGACTCCCATTTTACCTCTCAGCATCCTTTCAACAAGCTTCCCAGGTGTTGCTCTAATGGACTACAAGAAGAAAGGTGACGAAGAACTTGATCTCGTCAAGGATGATTTCCTGCGAGTATTCAAACGCTATAATCATTGGTCATACGTCAGTATCTGTTATTTGCTACGATCCAATGATGCAAATGCTAACAGTCTTCACAACAGGCTGTCAAAGAAGATGGTGGCGATAGGGGATGGGTCCCTGTAAGTTTCATTCATCCTTCACTTTATTTCGAGTTCTGAATGTCAAAATTATCAGTCGTGGTTCATCGGCAAAGTTCAGAGCATCGGTCACGGCGTTGGTCAAGTCCCCCCTACACCTTCCGTTTCTACGGCCAATTCATCGACAACTGTCGCTCTTGATTCTGATTTCCGCTATGCTACTTCTGACACAGCTGGGCCATCATTCGGCGCGCATGGAAACCAGGTATCTCCAATGTCTTCGGCCTTTCCCCCTCCTTCGCAAGCATCTTCCAGGACAATGGTGATGTAGTTCGTCGGCGCCGCCGGTCGGCTTCGTCACATTCATCGCATTGTTATGCCCGTTCATATCACATCTATCCTCAATCCGCTGCGAAATGTATGTGTATAAATATCGCATCGGACGGTCTCCTCACCCAAGGGTTTGCACTCTCCTTTCACATGTGTATCCTTATTCGTCCCTCACGCCGTGCATATCGAGTTACGCTCCAGCCTACGTTCTTTGTTTAACTTTCCTCACTTGCATCTCTTCCTTACTATTTCCATTCCAGTCAGGTTATTTGCGTGTCATGATGCTTTGCTTTATCATTCTGCTATGTGTTAACCCATTACTTGCCCTCGGTTTATATCTCGCTACGTTAAATTTTTGCAGTCCGGTTCCTTGTTGCAAATGTACCTTATACACCTCGCAGACCATCACAATACATTTTACTTGCAAATGGGTGTGCTTGGACTTCGAATACGTTTTTGCCGATGGACACCTATGATTGGCTATGGATGAGTGATCGGTTCTTTGCGCCCACTTTCGTCCTCGTCGATCGCACTTCACTGTCTTCAGACTTGTCCGCCAGCTTCTTTCCCTTTGATCGTCTTATGAACAAGGCGTTGAACGCCTTTTTGTATGTGAATTCAATGTATTGCGAATACGATATTCAAGTTTTGCGCTTTCAGATCACGATTTCGTCTAGAGCATTTCTTGCCTCGACACGCAACCTTCAATTTCAAAAGCGGCTCTTCACCACTCCGAATTTCACTGTGCTCACCATGGACGGCCCATCATCGTCAAAGCCTCGGAAACTGACAGGACACGAGCTGTATCGGGATGTTTTTAAAAGCCCAAAGTTCGTGGTTGCCCCGATGGTGGACCAGAGTGAGCTGGTGAGTGCACCTCCAGCCTGTGGTTGGTTTCGATGCTGATTGCCAAAAGCCATGGAGGATACTTTCTCGACGTTATGGTGCACAAGTCAGTGACGATGCGTATGTGACCTTGATACCCAGGAAGACTCACAGAAACACTAGCTGGTCTACACACCGATGATCAACGCCAAAGTGAGTCCACCACACCGTATGCTGCGCTCAGCGATATACTAAGTATTGTTGTATAGATGTTCGATTCATCACATCCGACATACAAGCAATTGTCCTTCAATACGGTCTTCGAGGAGGAGGGTGGCCCCCAGGATCGACCGCTTATCGTTCAGTTCTGCGCCAACGACCCCGAGACCTTGCTGAGAGCTGCCAAAGTTGTCGAACCCCACTGTGATGCTATTGACATCAATTTTGGGTGCCCACAAGACATTGCAAGGCGAGGCCATTATGGGTGCTACCTACAAGATGACTGGGACCTTGTGTTTCGACTGAGTGCGTTTCTATAATTCAGCAAGTGAATATCCAAATGGACAACTTAATCTCGATCCAGTACGAATTCTCCACGAAAATTTGACGATCCCCGTCACTGCGAAATTTCGTGTGTTTCCATCCGAAGAAAAAACAGTGGAATACGCAAAGATGATGGAGCGAGCTGGAGCGCAGATTCTAACGTGTCATGGTCGCACAAGAGAGCAGAAGGGGCATAACACCGTTCGTACACATTGACACTCTCGACCATACCACTTTAACTCAGACTTATTCCATGCATAAATAGGGGCTGGCAGATTGGGCAAAGATTCGCGCCGTCAGGGAAGCGGTCTCCGTTCCGGTCTTCGCGAACGGGAATATTCTCTTCCATTCTGACATCCAACGTTGCTTAGATGAGACTGGTGCAGATGCAGTCATGACCGCAGAAGGAGATTTATATAACCCCACAGTACTCTCTTCGTCTTCAACGCCTCTTCCTGCAGAGTTCTCGGAGTCGGATCGACAAAATTTATCCTTACCTGGTGAAGATTCGTTCTACCTACCACACCCTTTTCTCGCCCGACAGTATCTGGAAATCGTCAAATCTCTGAAGACACCAACTGCGCCGTCCGCAATAAAGGGACATCTGTTCAAACTCATGCGGCCTGCGTTGAGTATAGAAAAGGATTTGCGCGACCGACTGGGTATGGCGAGGGGGAAATCGGCGGGCCTGATAGAAGAATACGAGGGTATTGTAGAAGAGATGGATAAGAGAATGAAAGTAAGTTTGTGGGTCATATCATATTAAAAGGGTATAGCTTATTATTATATATTCCGTGACAGGATGCTATGAAAAAGGTGGAAGGACAGTCATTAGAAGAACTCGTCAAAGTGGATCCTGCCACTGGGTTGAATGTGCTTCCTCACTGGCTGGCGCAGCCCTACTTCAGACCTCCTCCAATCGTCCAAAGAGTGCAGAAGGACGACGAATAGAACACGGGCCAAGGCGGGACTACCAAAGGATGTCAGAAGGTACGTGTCTCGATGTTTAACTTTCAACGGACCTTCAATGATACTCTTGCCGCGCAGAGTTAAAATCAGTGGGCTCAAATGTCTCTCTGCCTTCGTTTCAAGAGTTTCTTCGGCTTATGATCCATTGGCGTGTTCCACCCGTAATTTGCTTGGAAACTCCAGCTATAACTTGTCTGGACAGGAGGAGCCGAAACTGGACGATAGTGATTTGAAGACGGGACATTCAGATAAGACGTCTGTTCATATCGATGGCTCGTGGTGTGGGATTGGTGTGGGTAGATATAGACGGGGGGAGGCCTGACGTATTCTCTTGTATCCTTGGAATGCGTCTTTGACGAGTGACTTTCGTGATGAGACGCTGGAGATGGAGCACGGACTGCGGTTGTTGATATTTCGCTTCGAATGGACTGGGAACGCAGCGATTCGTAATACCGTCGTCTTTGTCCAATGTGCGATGGGTCGGGGCACCCCGGGTCCATGCATTTACACAGGCAGTCCGACCTGTTCAAAGGAGTTGGTGACCGTCGATCATGTCTTCGACCACTAGGATGACCCATTGAAATGGAAGAATGTCGATCTCTCCTTCTGTGTTCTGGCGATTCAACATAAACAGGTCCTTTATAATATATATGAAGGTCTTCTGCGCTCCTATGTCGTCGACTTCGCGGTAAGTCAATGAAGTATGGCATGTTTGAGGATGAGTGAAAGGAGTTTTAGGTTAAAGTTGCACTGTTGTGGGGGAATGTGCTGAAGGAATAGCGGAGCGATCGAGAAGTCCTTTTAAGATAAGAATCCTGGGCCTTCATCACGTCGTCGTGTCTTGCCACCTAACGTGCTTGGGTCATGCCATGCCAGATTTTACGAGATGAAAGGGGTTGATGACTTCGCGACGAACACCTCAAGTGGCAAAGGCCTGTGCTATAGATTTCGCTGGCCTTGTACATGTATCCTCATTGAAAATCATAAAGATGCATCGTAATGTTCCATCGAAAGCACCAACTCGGCAAAAATAGATTCCATTATATCTTGACAACGAAAACCCAAAAGACAATAACATGTCACGAACGTAGGCTACCGAAGGGAACGCGGCCGCTTGAAAGACGAAGCGAAGTGTTCCAACTCCATTCCAAGTGCTCGGCTGGCCTCTAGCAACTTCAAGTCCTCCGTCGAATACGCCTCTGGTGAAGATTGCAACCAGCCAGTGCCTGGGCCGTTCGAGGATGCTTCGCCCTTCGGGGGGAACAGCTTTTCATCTGTGGAACACATGAGGCCGTTTGGTGGAAGTTTGCCTTCAACGAAGTACTCCTTTATCGCTTTCGAAGTGCAGAGAGAGGTCATCGCGGACGAGCAATGCTGGTAAGAACAGTCGGTCAGCCCCATTTTGAGAGAACAGGGATAAAGCACTCACTCCACTGCCATCCTGGATAATAAGTCGTGAGGAATGGGGCAACATCTTGTTCACAGCAATGGCATTTTCGAGTGGCGTAATGGGCTATGGGAGTTAGAACACGACTGTTAGCGAACACCACGATTCAGAACGAACGTTACGTACATCTGCGGTGTTACCAATAACCAAGATTTCGTTGCTGAGTGTATGGTTGAAAGGCCCGGTGAACCTCTCCGTCTCTCTCGCTTTCCAGTGGTGGCATAAATCGATATCGAGAGTGAAATGCCTGGACGTCATTTGCTGAGAAAGAACCATCTCGTGAAGCAAGTCCTCGAATGCTTCTTCTTCGGTGAAGTCCGAAAAGTCGGGATTGTCAACGCATGTCACGGCGTATATGGCGGCGGAGGTTGAGACGGGAACGGTTGTGTTCATTTCGATCTTATCCAAGAATATTTCTACGATTGAGGTACCATTGCCAGCGAGAGCAGAAGCAAGATGCCCGGCGAGAGTAGGCCAATCCCGAGGACGATACAAGTAGGTAAAAATCATCGCTACAGGGTACCTGTCAGCAAATGTTTTGTCGAGTGACGGTAAGGTCTTACCTTCGACCATGCCAGAGGTAAGAATGCCAGGACGAGCTGCTTTAGGGACTGCAAGAGGATGTTCGTATAATTTTGCAAGTAATCCATCAATAGCGTCAGAAATCGTAAGGGGAGTAGAGTGAGTCGATGCGAGGGCACAACGGTCTGGTCCAGCCTATACAAAATTGTCGTATGGATAAATAAAATTAATTGCGAGATCCGCGAGATCACAAACCTCTGCGCAAGCCGTGTAGAAGTTATTAAGATCTTTCTCCGTGTCTACGAAATCAACTAGGAAGGTTCTGTCAATTGTCACTCCGAGCTGAAAGAGATTGCGAGAGAGGCATACTTTTCGGCCAAGTATGGGCATGTGTATTTGCCCAGATATCTGGATTCTGATATCCAGAGATCAATGTCATAGTAAGAAGGCGAGAATTAAGAAGTAGTGTACGTACGACGTTGCCATCAATTATCACTTTTCCTACTCGATCAGGGAACCTGTTCCGACCTAAGTTCTATGAGAAGCGAATTCCGAAATCCGCACTCACATGTTAACGAGGTAAGATCCCACCGCAGTACCGTAAGAGAATCCCCAGAAGTTCACCGGTTTGCCTTCACCTTCCAGGACGTCATAAATTCGTACCAAGTCCCTCACGACGGAAGCCGTTCCAACGTGCTTCAACGCTTCGCCTGAGCGTTCATGGCATAATTCAGCAAAAACTTTGTTTCGGGCATCCGCAATCTTCACACCCTCCCTAAAGGCTGCGAAGTCAAGGGGATCTGACAAGTTGCGAGAGTCGGGGAGGATCTCCTCGTGAGTGTTTGCAAAAGCGATATCTTGTTCAGTTTCTGAAGCAAAGCATTCTACCCGAGGTCTTGTTCGCGAGAAATTAGAATGAAACCGAAACCGAGATATAATGTGCTTACAGAGTTCCGTTGATCCCTCGCGGATCCCAACTAACCTGGAACCATATTGATTTACGACCAGGATTGACTTGCAATAAAGGAGACGTACTATATCAAATTTCCCATCCAGGATATCACTCAGACGTTTGCCTGCGCGATAGATGTAATTGACCCCCGAGCCCCCTGGACCACCCGGATTTGACAGAAGTGTACCAATTCTCTCTGCTTTGTTTGTCGCTGGGTAACGCGCCAAGGCCAATGAGGCATTCCCAAGTGAAGCATTGAAATAATCTAAAGGAACTCTAGAAAATATGGTTCAGTTTGGAACATATTTTGAAAACGATTGAAGCACGTACTCTAACCGACCGCACTCTATGTTATCACCACACGGTGTCCAGATTATATCTCCTTGACGGTATGAATTTGAGTGTTCTTGCTTATCTACTGGTGAAATCCGCTTTACTGCCCTATTGTACGACTTCGGTTGGTTGAGTATCTCAACGAAAGAGAGAAAAAAACAGTATGATCGGACACGCACTTCGTTAATGATGCAAACGCTGAAGACCGCCGTTATGATGCTAGCGATAACCAAGCCGAATAACCGCTTCAGCCCTTTCGCTTTTTTATTCCCAAACCTCACGTCCTCGTCATCCTGCCAGGTTCGCCTGTCGTAATCGTAGTTCTCGCTGAGACGCTCCTTCGAGTTGAGCCTTGAAATAGCAGACATCCTGAAGCTTTTCGGCCAAAGAAAACGGCCCCAAAGGAAGGACGAAGAACGAGGAAGATGGACGCAGGTCGAAGGACGCTGCAGGTGTGAAGGGTCGATTTCGCGTTGAAGGCGACTTTCCGGATTGGGATGTTTTCGATCGAGGTGATCGGCGCGTTCAAACCTGCAGGTTCAAGTTCATTTCACACTTTCCTTCGTCCCTCATCGCGATTTGCTCCAACAGTTTGTTCGGCAGAAAGCAAGAAACGTACGCATTCCAACTGTGATCAAATTCGAGTCGAAATTTGACGTTAGAATATCTAATCGGTGTCCAAAGCAGAGCACATGGTTCATCTGTCAAAGCTTCTCGCCAAAGTGATCGCAGTTCGCCGTCGATGGAGCACCTTTCACACCTCGACAATCCTTTCCTTCAGGCTTCAGCTTCAAGAAGGCTGGAGGCCTGAACAGTATTTCTGTAAAGTATGGAGAAGCAGACAGATCGAGCCGTAGCTGGTGGCTGGTCTCGACCGTCTCATAGCTTTCGAACTTCGAAAGGACGGTATATGTTCTGGACCAAGCTATTCTCGTTCCTTGGTCTATTAGTTCTGACATCCCTCGTTCTTGGACTCAGAAAGGTGAGTATCTGAAAACACTGGTCTTTCTCTTATTCATGTCCAAGGTTACGCAGACCTTCTGTTCAATCCATTCACGTCCGTTTTCGCTCTTTGCCGATTTATACGGGAGACCAGACAATCGAGTTGGAAGGCTTGAAGGAGGCATTCAGTGGACCATTTGTGGAGAAAATCTTGAGTGCGGAAGACTTGAGTATGTTATCTTTGAATTAACATAATTTCAAGTGATTCAAGAATAAATACAGTGTTCCGTTCGATTATTCTAATTCGAGCTCAGGCAACTTGAACGCGTCTCTGTCCGTTATTCGATATCTTGCGACGAACAAGACGGCGAGGCTCGGAACGCTACTCACGAATCCAGGTGGTCCGGGAGGGTCTGGTGTGCAGTTCATTTTCGGTGCGGGACAGGCATTGAGCAACGTTGTGGACGGACGATACGACATCGTGAGCACGTCTCGAAACAAAACAAAGCGTAGTAATATTGACGCTCTCGTAGGTCAGCTGGGACCCACGCGGTATCAATGGAACTCTGTGAGTGGTGTATGATATGATTTCAACATTTCTCTCACATGCCAGCAGACCTCGCGTTGAATGTTTTGACAGCCAAACCGAGCAAGATATATTTGGCATAAACACCTATACTGAGACACTACTGCAGACTGGTAATCTGTCTGACCCCTTCGATTTAGAGGCTTTCAAAAAAGCAGTCAAGGAGAAAGATGCGAGAAATAGAGTGATGGCTTCGTTGTGCAACGAACGTTCAGGCGAAACCATGGCACACGTCGGAACGGCGACAGTGGTTCGGGACCTAGTGTCACTATATGATGCACTGGAAGGGATTAACGAACCGATCAACTACTGGGGATTTTCATACGGTACAATCGTTGGATCTTATCTCGTAAACATGTTTGTCGACTCATTCCTCTGTGAACGTGCCCGATACTGAAAGTGAATTAGGTTCCCCGATCGTGTTGGAAGAATTATCATCGATGGTGTCGTGGTATATAACTTCCTCCAAGTGCTTGTCACTCGTTCTGAAGTTTTGAAACTGCCATGCAGGATCCGGTGGTTTGGGCAAATAAACGCAGCGTCCTCTGGACCAAAGGTAAGTTGTTTTCACTCATTAGCATATCAATGAATCTAAAAGATCCATAAAGTGTTCTATTCCGATACTGAGAAAGTCCTGCGGAGTTTCGTTGAGGAATGCGCAAAAATGAGTGATCCAGGATCTCCATATTTATACATATGAAACAAATTCCATGATTTTACAGGTTGGCGAAGAACGGTGCGCTCTCGCTTCTCAAGGGGACACGCACCAGGACATCCTCGATAAAATAGATATGCTCATTGATAAACTGCATGAGCACCCCTTCGCTGTTTCGCATGCATCTCGACCAGGAGTGTTGACTTCGAGCATGATCAAAGGTTGGAATGCACTGTATTCGATCCGCAACGTATCTCAACCCCTTACTCAGGGTTCATATTCACAAACATGTATCGCCCTCGAAGCTGGCCCCAGTTGGCGAAGACCTTGGTCTCATCCCGGGGTGGCAATGGGAAGTCTGTCGTGGAATTCTTCCAAAAACCTGTCGAGCTAGACAAAAACATCCCCGCCTCCACAGACCAGTCAACTATCGCGGTTATATGCACAGACAGCCCCAACTACTCTGAAATGACTGACAAGGAGGTATTCGACGAAATTATACGCGAGACAGCTGAATTTCAGGGCGTTTCACCCCATTTCGCGGGCATGGACATACCCCCGTGTCATAACGTACAGGTGAAGGCGTCGGAGAGATTTACAGGGCCTTTCAACCACACTCTGGCAAACGAAATTCTCATCATTGGGAATACTGCAGATGTACGTGTCTCTCATCGTACCGCATTCATAGACACAAGCTTATTGGCCGTAAAAATGTTTTTAGCCCGTTACACCTTTGCGAAATGCAATATCTGTAAACAAAATGCTATCGGGTTCTTCGAGACTTGTTGTTCATCAGGGCAGCGGCGTAAGAAAACAATTCGTTGCGCACTCGACGACGTTAATTGAACCTCTCCCTCTTAGCACTGTTCGTTAGCGATGGTGTCTATGTGCACAGTCAATGCAATCAGAGGGTATCTCCTGGAGGGAGACCTCCCACCGAACGGATTAGAATGCCCTGTGGACGAGAAATTCTTCCCGGAGAAGCCCGTGGGGTCTGATAAGCAAGTGTGGCTGGAGGAATCATCGCAGATAAACTCGGCAAAAGACGTGCAGCTTCTCGAATCGATTAAGCAATTGGGAGAGGTACATAGCTCTTTTGGGTTTCGCTTTTAAACACGAGGTCTAGCCTCTTGCAATTGAGGAGACAGATATGGGTTGTAAGCTCGACCTTCACTCGCAAACTGTTGCCGGCGCTCTTCTCGTGTAATGTAACATAGAATACAACATTGCACGCCGGAGACTATGTCAAACATTGGGGCAATTCATGTGCAAGTTTCATGCCAGTAGCGCCCTTTGGGCTAGTGATCATGCTCTTCTTCTTTACCCAGATTGCTGACATCTTTCGGTACTCTAAATCGGACGCATATAAGCAGCTGAAGTCTTCGAATTCGTAACATTGAACATTAACGCACTCATTCAGGCTTCCAACGACATCAAGTGAGTCGATTCGCGTTGTTTCAGCATCACCAGCGTTGGTTGATACGAAGATCTACCGGTGAACACAAGATAAAACCGTGTCAAATTTCCTTGGAGGATCGAGAAAAATCACATACGTGAAGGCTGTGCACATTCTGGAATTTGACGTAACGCAAGGGTATGGAGGCGCCCTTTACTGCGTCCTCGGGCGAGAGGGTTATTTTCTGGATAACGGCAGTGTTGTCCTCGACGTCCTCAAAGCCAAGTGAGGGTTTGTTGATAAATAGGAGAATATCTTTAGGGGCCTGGTCTTTCGCTGCCTCGCTGGTACGTAAAGTGATACTCTTGACACGGACTTTCTGGAGAAACTGGAGAGAACAAAGAAATTTAGTGATGGCATATGGATGCCTATGAACATACTTCAAGCCTGATGCAAATAAACAAAAAATCGTACGTGTATGTTTAGAATGAGCTGTTCGTCCGCGTCGCTTTCGAGATATGCGTTCGGGGACTTGATCATCTCCTTCAGTGTATGAGCAGATGCTTCGTTGAGACAATTCAGCTGGCTGGGATCAAAGTTTGGGATGAGAGACTGAAAGAGATTCATCGTGAATATCACGAAAGCGAAAATGAATGTTTAATGTTTACAATGTCTGCCTTCTCGACCGTGCTGCTGCTACTCATCTTTGAGAAAGTCGCGTCCTTGTGGATAAAGAGAAGGGCGTTGTTCGAGTCGGAGTTGCCGAATGCTTGCAAGCCATCGATGCCCTGATTCGACGAACGCGTGTCTTCCAGAAAAGTGATAAGCGCCCGAATGACTAATGCAAGCGCCAAACTTCTAGCGCGTCTCGCAGACAATACGTTGCAGAAATTGATTGTATGGCCAGTGGTAATATTTATACGGTACTCTAAGTTCCAACCTCAAGAAGGAGTCTAGCTTCTTACCAAAATCCCGACCAATTTCCGAAAGCTCCATCTCGTCTGCAGACAATTGATTTGGAGACTCTTTCAGCCAGCACGGAGGAGTGGAAGTTCGGAAGCTGCATTTCTCCTCCATCGAAGTATTCTTGAATCGTTTTGAAAGTGCATAATAAGGAGGACGACATTGAGCAGTGCTACAACCATGAATGTTTTTTCTCCGATTGTAAAAAATTTTCAAGGCACTTACAGCGCTCCAGTCGTGAATCAACAGACGAGATGAGTTTTTTCAGAAGGTTATTGACAGCTATTGCGTTTCGCAATGGCGTGACGGGCTGAAGTAAGAGAAGTTAGAATCTCTAAGCTCTTCAGAAAAAGATACCCACTCACTCACATCAGCTGTATTTCCAATAATCAAGATTTCGTTTCTCAATGTATGGCTGAAAGGGCCAGTGTATCTCTGGGCGGCTTTCACATTCGTATGCTGGCATAATTGAGCAAACGGTTGCAGTCCGCCGAAATGCATGGATGTTTCCCTCTGGAATCTGATGCTTCGTTCCAATAGCTCTTTGAATGCCGCTTCATCTGTAAGGTCGGAGTAGGCAGGACTATCCATGCAAACGACTGCAGCATGCGGACTAAGTGTCATAGGCCGAACGCTTGTATCGAGCTCTATTTTCTTGAGGAAATGTTCCAATATGGGCGTCCCGTCGCTACTCCATGCTTCGGATAGGAGCTTTGCCAGGGAGGGCCACTGTCGTGGACGGTACATGTAAGTGAAAAAAAAAAGGTCTGAGATGAGCAATGTAAGTAAATCAGCGTCACAACCCCACGAAAAATAAAGGCATCACATGATTCACATTTTATCATACTCGAAGTCAGTATTCCGGGGCGTGAAGCATGCGGGACTGCATTGAGATGTTCGTACAATGCGTCTATGAAGATATCAATCGCATTTGAGATATCGTTCGCGGTCGATCCTGGCGCAATGGCAGCTAGAGCACAACCCTGAGGACCAGCCTACGGTGCACGATGCAGGTGAATTGCAATCACAAACAGTCATTACGAGGCCACACCTTCTCGCATTCAGAGTAGAAATTTTTCAATACTTTCTCCGTATTGGAGAAGAATACTAAGTTCCAGATTGAGATTTTGGATGTATTCAAGCAAGAGGGGATACGTATACCGTGCCGCCAGAAGACGTTACATCGATTTGCCCATAATTCTGGATCCTGGACAATCTATGAGACGATGCCTCCTACCGAGTTGGAACAAGACGTACCAGAACGCTGTCGATGATGACCTTCCAACGCGATCAGGAAACCTGCGATCACTAGTCAATCGGATATCTAACTTCCAATGAACAAGATGTTCACGAAATAAGATCCTATGATTGTGCCGTATGAAAAGCCCCAATAGTTGACTGGTACGCCCTTCCCATGGAGAGTATCGTGGATCGCTACAAGATCCCTTGCGACGGTAGCCGAGCTGACATATTTCGCGACATGTCCAGAACGATCCAAACATGCTTTAGCGACCATCTTATTCCGCACGTCTGTCAATTTCATCCTTCCTCGGTACGCGGCAAGATCGAGAGGGTCAGAGGGATTTCGATAGTCGTCGGGCACCTCGAAATGTGTATTGGCCATCGCTATCTTTTGCTCGGTTTCGCTGGAGAAGCATTCGAACCTCGGCCTGTTGAGCTGCAATGCCAGGCGATAATCCTAGACTCTTTTCAAGCCTCCTACAAAGTCCCATTTATGCCTCGAGGATCCCAACCCACCTAGGCAGCATTTCTTAACGAGAAGCATTGTCGTATTTTCGAAAAACATACGATGTCGTATCGACCTTTCACGAACTTGTTTATATCTTTTCCGGCGAGAAACACTTCTTGCACACCGGAGCCGCCGGGTCCTCCTGGGTTGACGAATAGTGATCCGATATAATTTACGGCGTCAGTTACGAGGTATCGTGCAAGTGCTATTGTAGCCTTCCCGGCAGCATCATCGAAGTAGTGGAGTGCAACGCTGCAATAAGTGAAAGAGGGATAAATTGCGATCATCGATGGATTCTAAGAAGTTACGACCCACTCCAAATTACCGCATTCTATGTTGATTCCGCAGCTGGTCCAAATGATGCCATGGGTCTGTATGTTTCTGCCGGAGACGGCGAAAGTTTCTTGAGAGGGACGAAAGAAAATACCAAGAACGAAGTCAATCTGCTTCGGTGTTTAGTGAATTAGCTAACGGACAAGAGGTGTTTCCATTTCTGACCTTGCTTGGGATACCACTAGGAATGAAAGGCGGGAATACTCCAAACAAACTTCCAGATAATGATACCACCAAAAGGGTGGCGTGTATCGTGGTCAAATGACAGAGCTAGACCTGCTGCGTTGACATTTCTTGAAATGAAAGTTTATTGTCGTAAGCCAAGTCCAAAGATCCATCGCTCGACATTCCCGCTTCCTCTTTCGAAGAACGATCCCTCGTGTCTGCACGGTGCACCGTGCCTCGAGTGCAACACGGCAAAAGTCACGGTTGGGTTGGAGTTCGGAATTCCCAGTGCGCCTTGCACGACTCCTTTATGGAAGCAAAAATCGAGGTCGAAATAGATCTCCATCTATCAAGAACGTGTGCTGCTCTTATAACATCCTGTCGCTGATATGGTAGATCGCAGACGAGGCGTGGATGAGAGTGGAAGGAAACGAAAGTTGAACGGCTCCCGGCCTTTCCCGAAAGCGTCAAGGGTACGTCGGCCCGGTAATCCGGTCGCGTCGTGAATTACTGTGGGCTTTCGAGGAGCGTTGAAGATGGACATAATTCACCTGAGTTTCGTATTGAGATTTTCGATGCGTTTTTAGTGGTTAATATACGTTAAAGCGGTTTTGACACGTATTGACACGCTTAGACGCGTACGCACGCAATAATATGAGGCAATGGGCTGAATGCTTGATCTTGGGTAACGTCGGAGCAGATAAGGTTCGAATGCAGTCGATCTCATATTTCAGCTTCAGGTAGAAGAATGGACGCGTATCTGAGCAGTTCAGACAATCTTTGACTTTCTCTGTTTTCCCAGTGTCGATCACTCTCAAAGAATGCTGCAAGTTTGTTTCGTGAGTTCGAGACGCGACGCGACGCGATGCTGTGGCTGTGACGAAGCATGACACGATCCGAATTGAGTCGCGCGTTCTTCTTGTCCACGACGATGTCTCTGGCCCTCTCTCGAGCTCTGTGATTCTGCTTCTCTCCTCTCACATTTGCTACCATGGAGAGCATCAGAAGAAACTTGGCCGCTCAAAAACTATCGTTGGATGAATCTCAAGCGAAACGTATCCCTGTTACTGGGAGAAATGGCCGCTCGACACTTTTTGAAGACCTCGGAAGCACAAACTTCATCACGGAGACCAAGGATACCCGTACTGATCGCAAAGGAAAGGCGGCGGGAAACTCAAAGGCTGGGAGGAGTGGCTCGAGAGCACAGTTGGACAGCAGCTCGAGCTCCGAAGGCGATGACGAGCTGAATATACATGCAGGTTCTTCCTTGCCAGGTTCTCCAGCAGTGACTGTCAGCTCGTCTACCAAGATCTTAGGTGTGGCATTCGAGGATAGATTTCGCGAGCGCAAATTTCCGAATTTTAAGAAAAAGAAGGACACCACAAAGCCAGAGAACGACGAGAACTCTCCGGTCATCGAAATACCCTCCGACTCGCCGAAGAAGGCCACGCGCTCAAGACGAGGGAACGCTTCACCTGCACGCTCGAAACCTCCAGCGCCTGGGCCTTCCAAATCTCGCACTTCACGCAGAAACGCGGAGCCTTCTGAAGGCACCTCCTCTTCGCGGGAGTCACGAGCGTCATCGTTGTCATTGCTTGAGACGGCCACTACGAATTCTATCGCGTCTGGTTCAGGATCGAAGGATATCGATCCCATTGGAAGTCTGCAAAAACAAAAAGATGCGGAGGTAGCTTCTGAGGAAAAGAATGACTCGAAGGCACTACGGAACTCGAGAAGAACTGCGAAGCGGTCTTCGAGTGACACGAACTCCAGTCCTAAAGACTCTAAGGTACCGGTCAAGTCCTCTTGCCCGATTGACGATCTTCAGAAAGAAGAAACGTCACCTCCTGCTACAAAGAAGAAGCGAAAAACCAAACCTTCTGTCCCGGAAAGTGATGACGAAGACGACGAGGAGCAGGAGGGCCGTCGAAAGACCCGAGCGAAAGGGAAAGGAAAGGCTTCTGGTGTCGCTTCAGTCCCGGAAGCGAGATCTTATGAGCCCGCACCGTTTCCTATGCAGCATTCGCCTGGACATAAAGAGCAGAAGAGCACCAGTTCAAGCACCGATGAGCCGGTGTCGAAACCTTCAGAACTCGCACCGTTCCCCCTACAACGATCTTCTCGAGATGAAAACCCTTCGAACAGCAGCAGCTCACCCTTCTTAACCCTGGTAGGGGTTTCAAATAGCGGCCAGGGTCAAGGATCTGTGCCAGAATCTTCTAAATCAATTCGAAAGCTCGCTGCATTCCCTCTTGATGGAGTTTCCCTTCCTCCGTCGTCTCAACTTTCCGCCAAGAGATCATCCGACGAAGACGACCTCGACTCCAGTCCTGTAAAACGGATGAGATCTGATGGGTGCGTTGTCATTCGGTCGTTTGATTTTAAACTAATATCATATTAGCTTGGATCCGTTCGAGGACTATTCAATCGCGGACGACTTCTCATTCACACAAGACGTGAAAGGTTTGTGGAGAATCCGCTCCGATACGAACTAAAATTTCTAATTACACTTAACGAAGCTGATCCCAAGACCATCTGCGCTTTCTGCGACCTGCCCTTCCCCTCGGACCCATCCCCTCTTTTGACGCAGATGTTGCGAAGAGCAAGATCTCGCGCGTATCGAGATCCTCGGCCTGCAAACAAGCTTGGGTTGAAAGCAGATATGACGGTGTACATCGATATGTGCCAACGGCATCGTTTCGAAGTCGAGCAGCTGCCGAAGGCTGAAGCGCATGGATGGCCAAAGAAGATTGACTTTGATCACCTTCCCGAGCGCGTCGAAGCGCTCAGAAATTCGCTCGAGGCAGTTATAGACGATAAGGAGGGAAGCTTTTTCTGGAAAGAGTTGAAGAAGGCCATCGAGAAGGATGGACTATTGAAGTCGATCGGTCTGGCAGGTCAGATGAATGCGTTCCAGAACAGCCAGCCTGGATAGTAAGTGCTACCCTATTGTCTGTGCTTTGGCTTTCATTGACTTTCTTGTAGCTACGGCGAGCTAGGCTCTATGATCATTTATCAGACATTGTGCACCATGTTCCCACTGGAAACTCTACGAAGCGAGAAAATTGCGCCATTACCTGTAACAGACTTCATTCAGCGGATCTTAGTCCCTGAAACAGCCGTCGCTCTCGTTCGAGAAGACATGGGCTCCGATGAGGCGGAGGCTCTGAAGACATTGCGTGAAAGCAGCTCGTATGGCGCCGCGATGTTCCCGGTGACGGATAAGGAGGGGGCAGATGATGAGGTGCATGATAAGCTGTTGAAGGAGAGGGCGAGGGCGAAAAGGAAGGAGATTGAGGAGTCGGAGAAATTGCAGGAACCAAGCGAGGAAGGATCTTTGGTGTCGAAGCAGAGTAAGCGAAAGGCGGACACTTCGTCGAAGCAGGGGAAAGCCACGTCCTCGCGACCCATTCGTCGAAAGAAAGCGTCTGTCGACGAGGACACAGATGTCGTCATGGACCTGACCGATGGCACGGACGATGGAGACGAAACTCAGCGAACCAACCGATCGTCGAAGGCTCTGAAGAAAACAGATTCAGACTCGAAACTCATCCGCACCTCCTCGCAGACTTCGCAAATGTCGATCGCAAGCACGCCATGCACATCTTCCGTAGCAGCGGCAAATATGCAGACACCACGTCCCAGACCGCGTCCGCGTCCGCGAAAGCCACGAATAGAAGAGGAGGAAGCAGAGAAGACCCCCAAACCTTCATCATCGCAACTTCCGCGGGAGCTTTCTCTGGTGGTGGATTTGACAGTTAAACCCTTGGAACGGAGTGACCATGGTGGGAGTGGGAGTGGGAATGGGAATGGCATTTTGACGGGCAAATCGCATCCTTTGGCCATGGCGAAGTCTCGTAGTAGTCAGACGACTTCCAGCGCAATGTGAGTTCTCCTTTCCCTCCATTCTCGTGGGGGCATATTTGATTTACTCTATCCACTCTATCGTCTTCAGAACCAAGAGTTCGAGCGCGCGTACTGACAAATGGGTCACAAGCTTGATGGACGAACTGACTGATAGTACAGATGATGAATTTAAGTGGGAGTCTACCGTCGAACCGTCTGGTTTTGGGGCAAAGAAAAAATCGACGAAAGGGAAGGCTAAAGGGGAAGGGAAACTAGAAGGCTCTGAGTGGTTGTTGTCCTCACAAGGATCGGGAGCTTGAGCATGAAGAGAGTCTGATAATCTCTAGCTTACAATTATATACTTTTACATCGTAGATCCCCTTCCAGCAACTGACAAGTAATAACGCGACACAGTGTCATATCATTATTGTTGTGATGTCCGTTCAGTGGTATCTGGCTTCTCTTCACTACTGATACTAGGTTTTTCTTGAGAACCTTCGACCTCCACGATGGTATCGACTACAGGTATTTCTTTCAAATTGGTCTCTTCTAGTAGTTTCGTCGCAGATTCAATGGGTCCTTTGCCCTCCCAACCACGGATCGGGGATTTATTCTTCCCTTCTACCCTCCTGAAGAACTGAGGGTGCAAGAATCCGTTCTCGTCGCCCTCCGTGAGGACGACGCCGTTGGAGGAGAGCACGAACTTGATGCCCGCTTTCATCGCCTTTTCGAGATCGATGAAGATGAGTACTTCAGATGAGTTTCTCATCCCTGAAGAAGAAGGGGGAAAGGATTAGATTTCATGTCGAAGAATTGGATAGTTTGTTCACATACCACTGACAACACCGGTGCCTGCGACACCCTGCGCTAGATGAATGTGCTGGCGTTTCATCCGTGAAAGCCCTTGAGTTTCTGTCACGGTCAATATCAGTAAGTGAGGAGGTCCAAAACATCGCGAGAGAGAAACGTGGACTAACGTATGGATTTCCAAGCGCTGAGCGTTGTCCCATGTACGGCCATTGGAACCTGCCCAGAATCTGTGAGGGGTGCATGGTCCAATTTTACGTCCTATATTTCAAATTTAGGTCAGTTAACAGAAGAAAGAGGTTTACAAACGTACCTTCAGACTATGCCCCTGGTTAGCTCGTATCCACCAGCAGTCGGGATTCATCCTCGCACTTGACTCGGAAGCGTCGCCCTTCGGCTCGAAGAGCAAGTGGTATCGCATTTTGGAGTCTTCCTTCACGATCTTCTCCAGTGACATAATGTTCAGAGAACTCATCTTAGGCAGAGTCAGCTGAAATCCGGGCGTGTCATTTGACTGTATCCCAAAGACAGATTGTTCGTTTGAAAACGCACCAAATCGCGGACTTGCACGTATCCATCCTCCCGCATGCGTAAACCCTCGCTTTTCGCACCATGGCGTAAGATGTAGGAAAGTGTCTTAGAGATACGGACTTCCTCTGATTCTCGTGGGTTGCCTCGTAATTTGCCTGACGGTTTCTGGACTGGCTTCCCTCGAGCGGGCCTTTTGCCAGTGGATTCGCTCATTTCTAGGACTCGTGAATGGATATCTCTGAACGTTCGCGAGGTCGATTGATAGTGGACGTAAGCCTTGAAAGGGACTTGTAGGTGATGAGAGGTGGGACAGAGGTGAATTCCGAGTCGAAAGAGCATGCGGAAGTTGAGAAAGTGTGGCACGGTGTAGCACTGGATCGAGTCATTCGGAACCGAGCTGTGATCGGGAGCACAAAGTTTCAAATGTGCACAAGGTGAACGGATATGTTACGAGAGAATTGCTATATAATACATGATGGTGGTTCGAGACTTTTGTAAGTATGGTTGCATGACAGAATAACAATGTGAAAGCAAGTTAGAATCAATCTGAATCGTCTTCGTCTTCATCCTCATCCTCGTCTTCGTCCTCCTCAATCCCGAGTACCCCAGATCCACACTGTAGTCTCCAGTAACAGGGGGTCCCCCGTCCGCTGACGATGTACCAAGAAGCCGGATTCGTCAGAATATCGGTTTTCACCCAATCCATGAATTGATCGCCATATATGTCCTCTGGAGAAGGTTTCGCAATGTTCCAACCTAGAACATACGTTCCTTCCTCCGTCCGAGCTACAATTCCGAAATCTTGATTGATCGACATGTGGTAGGTGTCGACCATTCCGATATTGGCGCCGCGCTGAAGGAGTTCGAGTTCTGAACGAGTGAGGTTGAGTAGGCGATATTGGTCGACTTCGTCTCGATAGAGCGGTGGGCTCCATGTTGGAAACTCGTAATCTCCGGCGTCGGAGTCGATCTCAACATCGACGAAGCCGTCCTCTCCCTCCTCATCCGAATCAAGGTCGACGCCTTCTTCGCCACTGAAGTATTCTTCGTTGACTAAGAAGCGACCCTCTGCGCTCGAAACATCGCTTTGATATTCGGTCCCATACGGGTCTTCATACTCATCTTCGTCGGACTCAGCGCTCTCATAATCGTCATCATCATCTTCCAGGTCCGCCGAACTTCTTTGCTCGTGGAATATGCCCTCCCATGGATCTTCATCTCCGTCGGCGTCGTCCGTCGAAGCGCCTTCGCGGGGGAAGAGGCCTACGAGGTTCTTGAGAACAAATACTGGGATTGGGCGAAGAACGATTCGAGTGCGACAGCAGGGGCAGAATTTCTTTCGGTAAAGAGGGTGTAAGGGTTCTCCTTCCGGCCCCTCTTCTCCATCTTGTGGAGGCGCGTCTCGAAACCATGATTGAAGACAACCTTGACACAGAACATGACCGCAAGGAGATAGCCTGCGTATTGAGAGGTCAAAGAGGGGATTCGGGTACTGATACTGAGAGACTCACGCAAATGGTTTGTTCAATAGCTCGAGGCACACTTGGCATTGCAAGTGAGATTGAGTAGCGGCGAGCAGCTCTTCCGACTTCTTATGTTTTTCCAATTGAGCTGCTTGGATGCGATGATTCTAGCAGCGATAAAAGGCGAGTCAAATTTTAAGGCACTGGAAGCTTCTAAGAGTGACATACCTCACGGTGTTCGCAAATCTCCTTCTTGAGTGTATCGACTTCTTCGGCCCTCTCAGCAACTAATCTCCGTGAAGCTTCGAGTTCCTGGCGCGGGGTCAATCACTAATCGTATCGCGAAGCCATTGCACAGTCACCTTTTCTAATTCTCTTATTCTCTTTCTTTCACTCGAAGATGTGCTTGCGTGATTCCGAGCATGAGGTTTTGAAGAGCGTTGTAGTGTCATGATATCCACCTCCATGTGGAGGTTCTCGTCTGAAGAATATCCATGATTCTCCTGTGCTTGATGGTCTGTCGTAAGGTCTACATCATACCCCCTCTCAGCGCGATTCTCGCTGCGTTTCGGCGCCTTCAATCGACTTCTCTGAGAAGGGTGGCTGCGAAGACTACCACTGGAGCTCGCGACGGCTCCAAACCCATTGACTTCTTCCAAAGGATGTCCTCTCCTTCGCTTTCCTGTTCCCGTTTCGACTACTGCGTTTTCCTGTTTGGCCTGTTGCCGAAGATTATCGCCTGTGCGTTGCTTTCGCGCTTTAGCTAGAAATGGCCGATGCCAGATCCTTTCGCCTCCTCCGGATCGAGCGCCGTTTGCCTTGCGCTCGGAGTCTGCCATAGACTTGGACGTGGGCCTCATCGGCAAAGGCGGGTCCTCTGCGACGTGTAATGACATCGCGCCTAGGTTTCAGGACCACAATGGAGGTCGAAAGCGACGAGGTAGAAGGAGGAGGGCAAGGAGGGCGTTCAGCTGCAGGGGCCACAGGCGGATACGCGGCTACTATTGTGACCCCGAACGGCAGTCGGCTCCCACCATCCACGCTCTGTCCACATGCGGCCGAGTTTCGCTGAGTGGTCACTTGTAAATGCACTTTCACCACCACCAAACCCACCACGACACCCCGACCTAGTTATTAAGTTATCTGGGCTCGTAATCGCACATAATCTCTCCTTTCTAACTTTTTGTCACTCTTCGCGAGTCCTATTTGGCGGTGTGCTATGCAAGAAGAAGGTAGTTTGGAGTTCGTTTCCATCGAATTCTGTATGCTCACTTCAGAACTCAGATACTTGCCGCATATGCAGCTTTCCTGGAGACTCCGACCAACCCCTATTCCATCCTTGCAAATGCTCTGGGACGATACGATATATACACCAGGATTGGTACGTTGATTGCCATCTCGCCGAAAGCTTCTCTTTGACCAGCGTCTTTCTAGTTTAACAACATGGCTCGCGCACAGCAAGAAGAAAACTTGCGATGTGTGCAAGTATCAGTACACGTTTACCAAAGGTTTGCCTTTGAATTTATCTCTTCAAACTTTCTGATTAACGCTGTTAAAACCAGTTTACTCCCCAAATATGCCCAAGCATATTCCATTCATTCTCTTTATCCGTAGATTCGCCCATCAACTACTATGGGCTTGTTTATTTGGGCTGAGAGGCGTCATGGTGGCCGTGATATGGCTTGCATTCTTGCCGTATGTTACTGTTTGGACCTGGAGGTTTTACTTCATCATGGGAGAGAATATGTGAGTGTCGAATAATTATACGTTCGGCGGTTTGAAGGTGACAGGGATCCTCGACAGCGCTTGGTGGATAAATGACAGGCCACGACCAGCACCCTCATCTGTCTTCTCGTCGTATTACGCTCACAGCAACTCCACGGATTTGGACGGAAACGATGCGTTGAATTCGACAACTTTGAATCCAGTGGTCATATATCCAATCCTCAAAGCACTATCTTCAGATATATTCACAGGGCAGATAATCGCGTCTCTGATTGTTTTCGCATTTCTGGGGGTCTTCTTACTGCGCGAGTGGATTATCCAAAACGCGAGACCCGGTGTATTTGAAGATAACGCCATCGAACATGTTCAGGAGGATGTTGATGGTGGAGGGGACCAGGAAGTTGCTCCGAACGATGACCCTCAGCGAGAGGCTCATGAAGCCCAAGGTGATCCCGTTGAAGAAGGTCTGGTTCAGAACGTCGACGCAGATGAAGCGAGAAACTCATCGGACTCCAATTTCTCGCTATTGGAACTCGAAGAGAATGCGGAGGTGGGAAACGGATTTGCCAATGACCCATCGGATTCTGAAGAAAGTCGACACGAAGAAAACGACTTGCAGACCTCAGATGCAGCTGGGCGCCCACCACGACGGCGGAGATTACTACACGAGAATTCGCATCCACGCCATGAACGTCCTCTTTCAAGAGAGAATCGTTCCCAGTCATGGAATCGACAATCACGTAATAATCGAAGAATTTTCTCTTCTTCACGAAGTTCCGAGTCTATTTCACCGGAAGGGTCTGGTGTTCTTCATACTGCCGATCTTCCCGCAAATAATTCTAGTCCGGCTTCCGAAAACTTCCAGTTCACTTTTACTGTCGACAGACCCGCGCAGCACCTTCCAGAGGCAACCCCAACTTCATCTGAACCTATATTTTCTTTCCGACCCCTAGATATACAAGGTACATCCTGGTCCGTGTCCGAATCTCAATCCTTCGGTGACGAATTCGAGGACGCCATGTCTGAAGATTTCGACCGGTATCCATCATCCTCACGTCGTCCTCCTTTACACAATTCAACACTCCCTCGGGATCAGAATGCGTTTGGCTACGGGTATTGGAGTTCAGAAGGGATAGAACAGCAAGGGAGCCCGCCATTCCCATCCCCTGGTATAGCATCGTATCGCGCTCCCGAAGAGTTCGGCTCTGAAGCTGGCCCATCCCATCCACCCACGAGTGGCTATGTCGATCGAGAGACAGCATCTTCTGCGAGCACTGCGGGTATGGAGGAGGAGGAAGCAGACGAATATTTCCGTGATCCAAGCGAATCCGACGACGAAAACATTTTTGTAGACCCTCCCCCAAATCCGATTCACAATGCCCATGCGCAAGGACACCAAATACCTGTTGCAGAGCCCGAGCCTCCCGCCCCCGAACAACCTCAACCCGATGCTCAAGGACCAGATGAAGACATGAATGCAAATATGGATGATGACATTGACGGTGCTCTTGAAGGTTTGTTATTTCAAGGGTGCATTTGGATCAAACGTCATACTAACTCTTTCAGAAGCCATTGGGATGAGGGGTCCAGTAACGACCGTATTCCAGAATGTGAGGCTCTCAGGGGTCATTCCACTCACTACATCTAACGTTCGATTAGGCTGCATTGATGATTTTCGTCCTCGACACAACGATTGGTGTGGGAGTATGGCTTCCGTTCACCATAGGAAAAACATCCGCGCTCCTCTCTGTGAGTGTAAATCTGCGTTATAAAATGCTAGTGGCTTATTTGTCTCCTAGCTTGAACCTGTCAGACTCCTTCACCTCCTCCACTGGCCGATACGCATCATCAGGATCGCCACCGATCCTTTGGTCGATTTACTCTTTTCTCTATTGAAGCGCACCGCCCTTCCCATTGCAAACCGGATTGTAAATGCCGTAGCTTCCGTTGTGTTTTTCGTCATTTCGGTTGTCTCCCGACTGCCAATCCCTTTCCTTCAAAATCATTCGGATTTGAGCGAGAAGGTCAAAGTAAGTCTATGAGCATTCCAATGGATCTCTGCTTATACGATGTTTTGATATTTCAGACGAGAATATCAGACTTCATAGATCAACGGCCGCTGTCTGTTTTCAGCATTGCCGGAAGCCAAGGTGTAACTGAAGGCGACAGTGCTTTCCTCGCCGCTTTTGACAAAGCTGCTGAGACACCACTGGGGCAAATTCTGGAGCCTCACTTTGCGGAACTTGGCAGACATGTTCGTGAACATTCTGTTGCCTTGAAGGCATCTTGGATCGAACTGTCTTACGGAGACGGGTCAATACATCGCGTGTTCGCCATCGCATTGGGATATCTGGTGGTCGGGTTCATAGTGGCGTTGTACCTCAACATCTTGAACGTTGGCAACGTTCAAAGTGCTGGAAGAGCGATTCGTAGTGCCATCCGACAGCAACTTATCGTGATCAAGGTACACCAAATTTTAATGACAATTGTTGACCTTCATTAATGTCATCTAGGTTGCCATTTTCATCGTCGTTGAATTGGTCGTCTTCCCGCTTGGATGCGGGATTCTACTTGACGCTTGCACCCTTCCATTGTTCCCTAACGCCTCCATTGGTACAAGACTGGCGTTCTTCTCACATGCACCAGTGACCGCTACATTCTATGACTGGATGATCGGCACTATGTTCATGTACGTTGTTGTTTTATTGCTGAAGTTGGGCGATCTGACGTTTGTCCTCAGGTATCAGTTCGCGGTCATTCTTTCGGATTGCCGGAAAATCATGCGAACGGGTGCGATGTGGTTTATCAAGGATCCTCAAGACCAGAATTTCCACCCTATACGCGACATCTTGGATCGTCCCGCTCTCGTGCAATTGCGCAAACTGGTGATTAGCGCGATCATGTACTCTGTTGTCGTTGCGTGCAGTGCCGGTGGGATCGTTCTTGGCCTCAAGTTATGGAGACCTTCACTTTTGCCTTTGCGGTGGAACATGAGGTTAGTTATTCGATTACACACTTTTGTGATGTCCAGGCTCAATCATTACGTAGACAACCCTTATCCGAGATTCCAATCGACCTACTGTTCATCCATCTTGCACTTCCAGTGACATTACGGTACTTCCGTCCAAGGAAACTCGCACGGAAAGTTGCAAACAAATACTGGAGATGGGCTGCCCACCAACTCCGTTTGACATCATATATGTTCGGTGAACGTCGACCAACCGAAGAGTTGGCGTCTACTTGGGGAATTCGAACGGCTCTGTCGTTCCTTCCTGGGTTCGAAGAGGTATCGAAAGCAGAACCTCGTTGGGAGGGGGCTTTCCGCCGTGTGCCAGCTGCAGATAACATTGCACTACCGAAGGAGATAAGAGCGACGGTCGCCGTGAACGAGGACGGGTCGCCTGTCGATGAAGCCAGTAAAAGGTTGATGGAATTGCAGAATTCGGAGGCGGACAAGGCAAAACGAGACGTGAAGGAAGATTACACGATTGTCTATCTTCCCCCATATTTCAAGCACAGAATAATGCTTTTCATTGCATCCCTGTGGATCGTTGGCTCAACTGCTGTCGTCGTTGTGTTTGCTGCCCCAATAGTCATTGGAAGGGCATTCTTCAAGCTCTTCTCAGCCGACGTGGTCCATGACGCATATTCGTTCGTTGCGGGATTCTATCTCTTGTGGGGCTCCATAATTGTCGGGAAGACTCTGGATCGTATGGATAAGCGCCGACAGCGGACGGGCGGAGACGAACCACGAGCGGAGTGGTCTGTCTACGTCTTCAAACAAAGTATCATGTGGTTCGGAAAATCGACATGGTTACTTTTCTGGATGGGTGTTGTCATTCCGATCTTAATCGCGCTTGTGATGGAGGTCTACCTGATTCACCCGATGAAACTTATCATCTATCCTGATACAACATTACGGATTCGCGTCGTCGACCAGTGGGCGATTGGACTCATTTACACGAAAATAGCAATGACCTCTATGCGCCTCCGTCCGCAAACCCGGTTAAACGCAGCGATAAAACGGGTGTGTTTTCTTAAAGTCTGGGTATTCCGACCTACAGCTAATTCATCTACAGTTTACCGATGGTGGATGGCGACATCCTGACGCTTTAGCAGCTACTTTCGAAATTATCGCACCCGTCACAGTGGGACTTATTACTGTGATCCTGTTTCCAATGATTCTCGTGGCTGGCCTACAACACTACGTACCCTCGGTGATCAGCAACAAGTCACTCTGTCAGTCCTTCTCCAGCTCCTTATACTCTATTGTGGTGTCACGTCTGCTCAACAATTATTGCTCTTCCCGGACAGTTTTGTATGTTTATCCTGGCATCTTCGTGCTTGCGTGCTTCGCACGCACTGCTATGTTATTCGAGACGCTACTGGCGGGGTGGGCGCAGTCCATTCGTGACAGCGAGTTCCTTTTGGAGATGCAGCTTCGTAACTTGGAACCGGCTCCAGCGGCGGAGAAAACAACGACGTCTTCGTCGGATGGGTCGGCTCTTGCTCTTACGCCGTCATCGAGCAGTGCGTCACCGGACGACGTCGAGATGATTGCTCACAATGTTGGGGCGGTTGCTCAATGACATTTTTCTTGTTGTCATGCTGTGATTTGTTCTCGTGCAGATTGATTTTATAGTTTAGCATCTTGTATTTTTGGTCAACGCAATCACAACTTTTCCTATTCCACTCGATATACAAGGGCGCATTTTCGTGCGCATCTCATTAAATTCATTTTACAACATCCTGAGGAAACGCTTCGTCTAAACCGAAGTACATTACAGACATTACAGTGATTCACCTCTCATTTCAGACCCGAGAGCCGTAGACATCTTGTGCGGAGACGCCAGCTTGGCCTTTGCGAATGTTCGCTTGTGCCCATCTAAAGATAACAATGTCAGCAATTCGTAGCGGACGCATAAGATCCCTATTCCTCACTTCTTGATCCTAATTGACTCGATTTGAATGAAGCCAGTGGTGTCGGTGGGTTCGAAACCTCCGAGCTCATCCATGGATGACTCTCGTTCGTCATAAAGGCCCTCATTCGAGTTACGGCCTTCTACGATGACATTACCCTTATAAAGCTTGAGGCGGACGAGTCCGTTGACGGTCCTCTGGCTCGCCGGAATGCATGAAGTGACGAACTCGCGTTCGGGGGTGAAGAAGTGGCCATTGTACAGGATTTGACTGAGTTTAGGTGTGACAAACTCGTCGCGCAGCCGGCGGACGTTGCGATCGAGTGTCAGGCCCTCAATATCCATGTGCGCGACACGCAGAATTGTCGCGCCGGGGCTCTCATAGCATCCTCGCGATTTGACGCCAATGAAGCGGTTCTCGACGATGTCAATGCGTCCGATGCCGTGCTTGCGCGCGAGCGCGTTGAGGGCGAGGAAGACCTCGACGGAGTCGGTGTAGGTCTTGTTGCCTGCGGTCACCTTCGCGGGGAGGCCAGCCTTGAATTCAATCGTGATCTGCTCGGGCGTTTCGGGGGCGGACTCGGGGGAGGCCGTGAGCTTCCACATGTCTGTGGGCGGTGTGGTGTTGGGATCCTCGAGAATACCAGCCTCGTAAGAAATGTGGAAGAGGTTTTCATCTGGAAGGATCGTCTTCATCTTTTTCCTCCAAGACTCAAACATGTTCCTTACCAGTCGACCAAGGCTTCGCAGCTGTCTGCTGCACAGGAATGTTTTTCTGCGCAGCGAACTCGAGTAATGCGGCTCGTCCAGCGAATCGATTGTAGAATTCTGAAAATGATATGTTCGCTTGAGCATTTTCTCGAAAATATGGATTTGTGACATACCAGGTAATCTCCAAGGAGCGATAACCTTGATGTCAGGTTTTAAGCCGTAGAAAGCTAACTCGAACCGGACTTGATCGTTTCCTTTACCCGTGCATCCATGCGAGACGTAACTAATAAACACGTTCATATAAACGTGCCGAATGACAGGCTATATGCATACGTACTCGCATTGTTCTTTCTCAGCGACTTCCATCATACCTCGTGCAATGACTGGGCGAGCTAGAGAAGTACCCAAAAGGTAGACGTTCTGCGTTTAGATGAGCAAATTTGTCATTGGTAAAAGCTCTCAAAGCGCGCCTCGTATATGCAGTTTGCTTGAACTGCGGGATAGATGAGCTGTTCCACGAACTCGCGTTTGAGATCCTAGCGAAAACGAATGAATACCGAACGCATATACACAGTGAAATAAGCGCGCAGACCTGCACGTAGAACTTCTTCGCGCCGACTTTGAGTGCTTTTGCGCGAGCCGCCTCGAAATCCTGTTTAAATCGAAGTCAGATTGGACTTGAGTCTTTCAAGCGGTCATAAGCATACCTCCTCTTGTCCAACATCGGCCATGAAGGCAATGACATCGTAGCCTTGCTCGATCAACCAAGCCAAAATGCAAGATGTGTCTGTCTCGATCATAATTAGATCACTGTTTGTCTCCGAAGTTGGGTACCGACGCACCGAGACCTCCAGAGTAGGCAAGCAGGACGCGACCTTTAGATGCAGACATGTTGGGCGAAGATGGTGGTTGCAGAACAAAACGAAAAGACGCCTCTGCACTCGAGCACACGATGCAGAACGTCGAAAATTTGTGACTTGATTTAGCACGCGGTGCCACCAGTCCTTTTCTTGCACCGTGGCCAGTGACGACACCCCGGAAACCCCTGCGTGGCCCGTTTCTTTGAGCGTGTGACGTCGCGCCTGTGGAACGCAACCGTCAAAGTCGACGCGAGCGCATCGTTCACCGTCGCTGAGCTCTTTGATCCCAACACCCACAACGACGAGAAATTTCTGATGCTGGACACTCTCTTTTAACGCAAAATTCTTTCCAGAAGGTCGAACACCCCCTCTTACTTCTCTATCCTCTTCGACATTAAATTATGGTCGTCACTCGCAGAACTTCAGTAACTCCCATGCCGTCCTCCTCACGCTCAAATTCTTCGACTGCTGTTCCCAAGATGAACAAAGGAAAGAGTGCGCAGGCGTCCCCTCTCGCACATGACGACGAAGAAGCGCCTCCAACGAACGGCGTGGCTGAGCCAAGCACTCCTACGAAACCGAAAACAGACCATACAGGTCCACAGTTTTCGGATAATGTCGTGTTTTCGGTGCGTCGCGTACAACTAGATGAATCTCTTCGCAGACCTGACACGTACTTAGCTTACGCCGTCTCCGAAGAAAGGAACGCCATCATCTCCCAAATCCCCTAAGCATAAATCGAAATCAAAGGGGAAGCGAAAGGTGCGAGGGCATTGTGCTGTACTTTCGACATTTTGGACGTTTTATTGATGCACCGCACAGGAGGAAAGATTGCGCAACAAATCCGCGAGTCTGGTCGACCTCCTCGCGCGCATGTTCCTGCTTTTCTTCCTCGTCTATTCATTAGCTGTTTGTCCTTCCGACAAGGAACTTCAATCACCTGTCTGTCGCGGCCTGAGTGAATACCGGAGACTCGTTCTCGAACCCCTCGTCATTCGCCCCTTCCAAAACGCCCTTCGTCATCCGTCTGTTTCCCCCTTCGTCGACTTTGTCACACCTCATATTCAAACAGTCACCAACACCGTTTCACCTGCTGTTGCACGTACAAGGCAGGCATGGGATTCACGCGTAATACCTCTGTGGAATGACCGCGTCGTTCCTCAGCTGGACAAGTATGTGGCACCTCAACTGGTGAAGGCGGGTGATGCAATTAGGCCGTACCGTGAACGCGTTTCAACGTCTTACGCGCAATATGTCGGACCTTATGTTACCCACGCACAAAGATTTTCCAGCAAAGCGCGTCCGTACCTCTTCATGACAGCTGCAAAAACATACGACACTTATCAGATCGTGAAACCTCACGTACAGTCCGCTACAATCGGCTTGCAACGGGTCCCCCCGTTGTTCTTCAAATATATCGTCACTCCCCTTGGCTCCGCGCGCGGTCAATTTGTCGACCCGCATGTCGCGACCATCATTGAAAAGATCAAGGAACTCAGCTCTGGGAAGCCGAGATCGGCCAGCAGCAGCGAGGAGGTGTCTTCCATTCTCGACAAAGAGCAGTCGTCAGCAATACCGGATCCAGATCCGACCGAACGCATTGACATGGATGCCCTGGGACTTGACAATGGCAAACGGGCGGATGAACAAGAGGAGATAGAACTGCCACCCATTCCAGAGCCAACGGACGAGCCAGCGTTGTCCGCCGCAAGTATCATCTCCGCGAGCGCGTACTTGAATGAAGAAATCACGGAATCTGTTCCTGGTGCAACGTACTCTCCCTCGCCAAGTGACGCCGCAGCGGAAGAGGTGGTCGACAAGAATGAAGCTGTACCACCACCTCCGGAGCCGGAGGCCGAAGTGGACGCGGAGAACACGTCGGAAAGCTCGGAAACTTTGGAAACCACATACGTTCACTCAACATCGATTGAATATGTTATCGAGACGGTCGTGGAAACGCAAACCGATGTGGTCGTGGAGACATCTTACGCTGAGGAGGTCGTGACAAACGAAGTCGTAGTGAAAGTGAATGAACCCATTACCGAAATCACAGAGGATGCAACTAGCGTCGTCGATGATGCTCAAGACGCCCATCATACCGAATCTCCTGTTTCAGATGAAGCTGAGGAAATAGACATAAGTTCACCAGCCTCAGCAAGCGCCTCCGGTACTCCTGTTGCATCTCCCTCCGCTACATCCACATCAGCCAGTGAACAGGATTTGGACTTGGATTTGGACGCGTTTTACGCGGACCTGGGTCTCGACGATGATGACCTCGGGAAACTCAATGCCGCACCACACACTGCTCAAGTCGACGAAGCTCCTCAGCCCACGCGTGTCGAAATGTCTCCAGAGGAACGGGCAGAAATGGAAAGGCAGAAGGAAATAAAGACCGCGGAGAAGCGTAAGAAGATCCTGGCAAGGCATGCCGATTGGGAGAACAAGCTGGAGGAAAAGGTGAAGGAGCAACGGAAAGCTCTTAGGAAAGCGCTTGTGGCA
Organism: Schizopora paradoxa; assembly: GCA_001020605.1. Taxonomy (NCBI): domain Eukaryota; kingdom Fungi; phylum Basidiomycota; class Agaricomycetes; order Hymenochaetales; family Schizoporaceae; genus Schizopora; species Schizopora paradoxa. Next base: position 223,574 of record KQ085899.1, read on the forward strand.
TCTCGAAAGGCGGCAGTGGCAGAACTCAAGAGTTCAGATGCGATTCGGGAGGAAATTGAGAAACTCAACTCTGAGTCCGAGAAGGCTTTGAAGGGCACTGAAGCCTACTTCAAGAAGCTGGCAAAGGAAGGCAAAGGCAAGGAGGAGAGTGTGAGAGTATGGGACCGCGTCCTTGAAAAGGTGGCGGACAAATACTCTGAGAGGGTGCATTCGGTGGAAACCGTTGTAATGCAGTGGTACGAAGGTGTACTCAACAACGAACTCGCTGAGGTGAGTGCGAACTTTTCAATGCGAGTTGCAGTTCTGAACTCCTTGACAGGTTCAACGCGCAGCCAATGTTATCAAAGACATCGGTGAACGCGGACAGGCTGATCTCGGCTTGGATTACGCTTGGCTCGACGATGTCACTGTTCAAGACTGGAACGTCAGTATAATTCGACTTCTGACCTTAACATCTCGACTGATCATTTTCATTCACTATAGCGGTACCATAAATTAGTTGATAGTACGTAGCTCAGCCGGAGGGGTGACGACTACAATACTAACCATTTCGCTATAGAATTCTCGGAATTCCTTGACCATGCGATGTCGATTCAGAATGGCTCTCACCCTTCACCGCCAATAAACCCGGTCGCAACTGCGCTTTCAGATCTTCAGGAGGAGGTCAATGATATTACTCTTGGCTTCGAGACGCGTCTTCGTCGTATTCAAAGACAGGGCGACAGGGCGTTCGCTTTGGACAAAGCACAAGAAGTGGATAAACTGGACGTCGAAGCCGAGGCAGACAGTATTAAGGAAACGGGCGAGAGTTCAGAACCGGTCATGTCGATTCTACCTGTCCCAGATCAGGAGGTCGATGGGAAGGACAACGAGGAGATTTTACAGGATGTCTCAAATGCGATCTTAGGGAGGGGGAAAGATGAAGTTGTCGAGGCTCTTGGACGAGCCGAATCGGAGCAAAAAGTTAACGAAAACATAGTCGACGAAGAAGAGAAGGTGAAGACTGTGCATGAAGAGCTTTAAGACCTTACAGACGGTGCTGTTTCTCACTTCTTGTTCCCGTCAATGACGGCGCATGAAGTTTGCTTTGTTCGCTATCCTTGGAGGTTCGTACTTATGTTATTCGTGTTTCGTTCACTGTTCGATAGCATATCTGGATATAATAAACATTCTTCCCTCATGTCGTAGAATGCAAAACAAATTGGCATGTAATGTTTTGGATAGAATACCCTTTTTCAAATTGTTGAGGGCGGCTCGATCAAGAGGAAAGATCGACGTGTCCCTAAACGGCACTTGAATGCCCTGAATAGGCCAAGGAGGCGATCGAGGCGTGCAGCTGCCAGCGCTAGCGTTCGAAGAGTCGAAGTTGTTCGCGACTTCTCACTCGGCAATTTCCCCTTTTAAAGAAGCGCGACGAAGACCTGACTTGCACTTGAATTTCTCCCAGCTCCTTGACTTCACACACAATCAATACATCTCTCGTATCTTTGAAGCGCAACAGGGGTGGTTCTTCCAGCATTGCACCGCGAATTCAGCCGTCGTCGCGGTCTTCTTTACACTATCTTACGCTGGTCATTGGATCTCGATTTTCGTTATTGCCTCGAGGAGGACAATTTATTCTGGTGGTTGCAATGGACAGACAGGTGCGATATCTTCACAATTTGTGTTTTCTGTACGTTGACCTCTCTGACAGGCTGTCCATGTGATTGTCTATCGACTGCAGTACGCATGCTCTCAAAGCACTGAATAAGAAGCCTCGCAAATTGTGCCACAAGAGACGATGACATTCGAGAATTTCTTGGAGAGAATGTCGGCCGTTATCTGGCGTTGAGAGAGCCCGACTGGTTGTCTTCTCCAGTTATACTTGGTTTGCGTGGAATCTCCGACAACGAAACATGAGGTTCAAGTCAACGACGAACCGCCTTGAGAACCCGTCCCGCATGGTATGTGCTGTCGTTTCCCAATGATATCGGCGGTATCTCGAACGGAAATCCCAGCTGCAGTCGAGAAACTGAGTTGCGTATTGGAGGAAAAGGAGGCCGATGTCAGCATAAAAGGTGGCTGGCACACGACACGAGCCTCCTCACCGAAGGGAGCGATTGTCTTTCCATCGAGCTATCTGTCATGCATGTCCTCTCGCTTCTGGTGAAGGCAGCTGTCGCTGCCCGAATCGTGCTTGCAACACCGCTAGCAAGAAGTTGGGACGACTTTGAAGTCAAGCATGCATGGGTCGACATCCCGGCTGGCTGGGAGAGACACTCGGACGCACCTCCGGAACACGTCCTGAACCTTAAGATCAGTCTCAAGCAGGACAAGTTCGACGACCTGGTCGACCATCTTTATCAAGTGAGCGATCCATCGCATCCCAGGTATGTGCAATTTTACGTGTGTTGTACGTGCGTTCCGGTCCTAATAAAAATTGTACCTCTTGTCTGACAGGTACGGAGCGCATTTGAGCAAGGAGGACGTGGATGCTTTAATAGCTCCAAGCTCGGATACCGTCGATCTCGTTGAGGCGTGGCTCAAATATCACAACGTTGATCCCGACGCTGTGCAGCGATCCAATGCTGGTGATTGGCTTTCGCTCTCCGTGCCCGTTTCGCAGGCGGAGAGTATGCTGGGCACTAAATATTCCATTTTCTTCAACCCGAGCTCGTCAAGCTTCATCGTTCGGACGACGTCGTACTCTCTGCCGAAGGCCATTCATCCGCACGTGAATGTCGTTGCACCAACGACGTACTTCGGTTCCATGAGGAAGATGAAGACGACGAGCTTTGTTGACCCCTCCATCAAGGCCATCTCGGACGCTGACATCCAAGAGCAACGTAAAGCTCTCATCGACGGCCTTCATAGTCTCGCCGCCGTCCCCTCGAGCTGCGCTCGAACGGTTACTCCCGCGTGTTTACAGGCGCTTTACAATACTACCGGATATACTCCCCAAGCGTCTGCCGTAAATAAAATGGGCGTCGCCGGTTACTTGGAGGAGTTCGCCAACGACGCTGACCTTCAGGTAAGTACACATGGTTGTCTGACGCGAACGGAGATGACGGCTTACGCATCTATCATTTAGACATTCTTCCAGCGGTTCTTGACGAAAGCTGAAGGTGCAACTTTCACGCATGTGCAAGTTAACGGTGGTGAAAACAACCAAAATGACCCTGGAGTCGAGGCTAATCTCGATATTCAATACACCGAGGCCATGACGTTTCCAACACCTAATATTTACTTCAGGTAAGCGCATCGAAGTCATTGGAATATCAAGTGTTCATGACATTCTCAGTACCGGAGGGTCTCCGCCTTTCGTTCCGGATTCTCAGACTCCGACGAACACCAATGAGCCTTACCTTGATTGGCTTGACTTCATCATGAATCAGACAGTCATTCCTCAGACCTTCTCAACGTCGTACGGCGATGATGAACAGACCGTGAGTTTTCTCGCTGCACGCGCGAACAATGTCTAAATAAGATTTGTTATCAGGTCCCACTGGATTTCGCCCAGTAAGTTCATACGTTGGGCGTCATTCACGTCTTTGATCATCTGCTCATAGGACTGTATGCAATGGTTTCGCTCAGCTCGGAGCTCGTGGTAGTAGTGTCATGTTCAGCAGTGGCGACGACGGTGTCGGTGGGGGTTCGTGCGTCTCAAATGACGGAACAAATACAGTGAAATTCCAGCCAAACTTCCCCGCGTCTTGTACGTAGCGATTTTTTTACCATCGGTTACGTCGCTTATCCTGCTGTCCGCTGATGTAGGTCCTTATGTCACGACTGTTGGGGGTACGACAAAAGTCAATCCCGAGGTTGCGGTAGACTTTTCTGGTGGAGGCTTCTCCAACTATTTCGCACAACCCAGCTACCAGTCTTCGGCCGTCGCGACATTCTTGAAAGGGTTCGGAACGCAAGACAAAGGGCTTTTCAAGTACGGCACCCCTCCCCCGTTTCGCAAAGCGGGTCCTCTTTTCTGTTCGAGAAGCTGATGAACATCCTCATTATTTTCCAACAGCGTAACAGGAAGGGCTTATCCCGATGTTTCTGCACAGGGCCAGGGTGTACGTCTTTACCCGCTGTTCCGCTTGCTTGAATACTTACGATCGCATGAACCTCGCGCTCTTCTTTGAATTCTCGTTGACAGTTCCAAGTCGTGATCGGTGGAAGAACAGAATCAGTGAGCGGGACAAGCTGCAGTTCCCCCGTCAGTACCACAATGCGCATTGCCTTCCGCAACTGCGGCCGTTATCGATTTCTCATGGCGCTGATTACTGTCTTTCTTTCTTACAAATTGCACAGACATTCGCAGGTGTCGTCAGTCTCTTGAACGATTTTAGAATTGCGTCCGGCAAGGCGCCTCTTGGATTCCTGAACCCCCTCTTTTACTCCTCGGGGGTGAGTGGTTTCAACGATATCGTGTCGGGCTCGAATCCAGGATGCGGGACGAACGGCTTCACCGCGGTCAAGGGATGGGATCCAGTATGTATTTTCTTTTCGTCGCCGAAATGTACAAAATATTGTTCATGTGGCATCGGTAACCTACTCGTTGCTGACTGCGCATTCCAGGTTACAGGCTTGGGCACCCCCGATTTCGGGAAGCTCCAGGCAATTGTAGGCGCCGCCCCCTAGAAAGAGCCTCATGTATCACTGTAACTGAACAGCACAAGATATAAAGGACATCATGCATCATGACGCCCAGTCAGGACGAGAGCGCCTGAACGTTTTTTCTTGAAATGAGGGATCCGATGACGGCGGAGGCACGAGTAGGGGGCACTGATTGACACTGAGGGCCTTGAAATGCCAGGGCTTTACAGGAGCTGCACGAAATGGTTGCCACAATAGACGCAGACACGAGTCGCTTCAAGAAGCTCGTCGACGATCCAGCTTCGACCCGCCTCCGGAATCCACAGAGCTGTCGCGGCGTTACCCGTCCTCATTGATGGAGGCAAGAAGGCTTTCCGGGTGCAGCCGATGCAAGTGCGTACCATCGGCGTTGAGAGCACAAATGAAGTTATGGAACAGCGAGCTGCAACAATGAAAGAGGCCGAGAAAGATGTCATGAAGAGACCGCCTTGTATCGAGACAGCACGTACCCCAAATGTGCCCCTGTGGGCATTTCGCGTTTCGAAGGTCATCAAGTGGTATCGGTGCATTGCACGCCGGACATGGTTCATCCAAGTTGAAAATATCCGGCGCTGACGGAAATTTCCGCCTTAGACTTTCGTGAAGCTCGTTACCAGCATTGCGGAGGCCTTCCGGGTGTCCGTCTATGAGACTTTGAACCACCAGTCGCATAAGAAATCGGATATCCTTGTCTTCGAGTAAATGAAGATCAATGATTGAGAGATAGAGCGAGATATCAACGATGACTTGCCGCAAACATCGTCCATCGCCGCTATAGCATGCTTGGCAATTACCTGGAGGAAACGGAAGGAAATGTTGTTTAAAGTGTGTGCGGCGACTTCGCCGAATTTGCGTCTAATGTTTTCGTTCGGCGCAAGTTTCTTCCAACCGCATAATCAGCTTCAAGGATACGCCAGGGTAGACGGAGTTATCTGTGAAAGCTTACCCAACAAAAGTCGGCAAGGGCAAGCCGCAGGCGACACGACTGGAACGACTCCCACCCATATAGATGAACGCGAAGGCTTTGTCTGTACCCTCGTCTGGCCACTTCGGTCGAAGTAGTAAAAGGATGCACGGGGACATCCCACCCAACGTCGGACGAATCAAATGCGAGGAGCTCCGGTATTATTTGCCAAATCCCATTGAATACGTCCTTCCTGCTGAGATGCAGGAGTACAGGTCGAAGGATAGAGATCGGCGATTGGCTAAGCACTAAACTTCCTAGTAAGTTGAAGGTTGAAGGTTTGATTATGGCTAGCACAGACCCACCTTTCCGTGCGCCACTTAATATGTATCGTATCGTCTCCAAAACCCCGTTGCTTATATCGGACTCCGACAAAATATTCGATACGACGATGTAGTTGTTGCGTCTAGCATCGGGCGTGTAGCTAAAGTCGCCTGGGCGGCACGTTCTAAAGATTCGATGTCGGATTATCATTAGAATGAGAGATATTTGTAAAGCAACACGCACTCATGCACCCATAAGACAGTTCCTAAGCCATCGAATGAAGCCGTCCCACTGGTTCTATTGGCATCTGTATGCTGTACAGACCCGCCTTCCGCTTTCACGAATACTTGACGTGCTGTGCGCGAAATGCTCTCAGATGTTGGTTTGCCTGGTGCTCCTCCGTCTAGGTCCATCAATTCCTCGCCCAGTACAGGGAGCGTGGAGACGTCGTGTACAATATGAAAAGATCCATCAAAGAGGGTGACGATAAGGGCGTCGAGGCTTTGAAGGTGCGTCACTCCGACAACAGGTGTCAATGACGAGGAGCAGGCGGAAGTCCTTTGCGCCTTAAGACGTAACTGGCATAGTTCTCTTCCGTCAGGATTTCCAGAATCTTCCATGCGATAGAAATATATAAACCCAGGTTTCGCGTATAAGAGTGTGTGCTTGGAGGGAAATTATACACAAGTTAAGGAGATATTCAATCGAAGAACAAAAGTAACAATATTTACTCACTGTATTGTTCGCAGACTCTATCCATTTCAGCGCCGAGATGCCCCTCTTGTCAGTGGCCGATGCTTTGGTATTCAAAACGTAAAAGTCTACTTGAATCTCCGAGCTGTCCTTCAGGGGGGATATGTCGGCATGAGGCACAAATTTTTGTGTGACTCTGAGGATTGCGATTGAGCCATTTGAGCAACCGCATGCGAGAAAAGTCTCGCCTTGAGGAGAAATCAAGTAAAGTTATGAGGGGTACGCGCAGACAATACGAAGTGGATGCTGACATTCCCCGACGGAAGTTATCTTCCATGGTCCCCACGCCAAATGGGTGATCCATTCGTCGGCGATATGAATGACTTTGATACTCTGGACGGTGCAATTCTCGTCAGATCTGTGCCCGAGGATCAAGATATTTAGATGAACTGTCTTGACTGGGTTAATGCGAACGCAGTTGCTGAAGGACGTGCCTCATTATGATCACGGAACCGGCACGATTTCCCAGTGCTAACAGCGAGCCATCCACGAGTGGATTAGGAGTTAATCCAAAGTCCGCTTGAGAGGACCACGAGATGCCTTTCAGATAGCTGTCCAGCGCCAGTATCATCGAAACAAGAATGGAAAGCATGCGTACAGTTTGTCTGAGCATGAAGTATAAGATGATACGTCTGCCGTTCATGCGAGGCGCCTAGTGTATCGTCGTCCGACAGTGGTAATGCTTTCAGGGCAGCTGTGATGTCTTGTATCTGACAGTGGGTGAGTGCACACATGAAAATTACATCTATCAGACATGGGATTATTGTACATACTTTAATCCACGCTTCCCGGAGATGATTTTTTGTCGCACACCAAAGGGACACTTCCAAGTTCGTGTTCAGAGCCGCCATGAAGCATCTGAAGAGGATGGTGAGTTCCCAGCCGGGTTGCTCACGGACTATCTAGTCTAGATGGGGAGGGGAAGACGAACCCGGAAGTTCGTGATAAATTACTTGGGGACAAGGTCACAGAGCGCCATGAGAAGTCCAAGGATCCTAGAGACAAGGCGCCCCATTCTGCACACATCGCATGCATCAGAAAGGCTTCCTACGGGGCGGTTATGGGAGAGATACTTCTCACCTTGAGACAAAGTCGGCCACGGTTGGCACATACTACTGCGATCAAAATCGATGACATTTCTGTACCAGCGCAGGATGAAGTCGCCGTCTTTGCTATCGTAATTATTACGTTTGTCTGTCAAAGAGCTTGTCGATGATAAATCCTCGTAATTGATTCCCAGTTGGGGCGTCTAGACGAATTGCCGGTCTTGAGATAGTAAATGGTCTTCAAGTAGTAGATGGATTGGAAATACCAAAATGCATATGACTCCCTTCGTGGTCAGAAACAACTGGCCATCTTCCGACCACTGCACAGTACTGATTGATGGTTGCAGGGCGGCTGAAGGAAGGTTCAAAGAGCAAAAGAGTTGACTTTCATCCATAGGCCCCGATTGTCAGGTTCAAGAGAGCAACAGACTCCAAAACTCTTTTAACTCGAGTCTAGAGTGTTTTGGATCATCGGAGATGTAAAGAACGAAATCTGGGAACACTCGCCTATGACCTGAGATGCAAGCTAAACATAAAATTCGATGGGATATCCTTACCCCAACGTCTTTCCAATGTCGAAAGCTCCAGCCAAGGACTACCGTACGCGAGGAGGACCTGAGTGCTAACAGCCCAGAGCCTTCATAAGACATTGGAGACAAGGTGAATTATGAATTATACCTCTCGCAGTTCCAACGGAGATGGATTTTTCAAGCTGAGCCACAAGGTTTGGCTTGCGGCTTCGTCGGCTTCATTTTCGGCAGCAGTCACTGGCACGGTGAGACGCGTCGCGACGCGCTTTCGGCTTTGGCCTTCGACCACCAACTTCAAGCTTGTAAATGAAGCTTTACCCGCTGACTACAACGACAAGCACCGATTATTGCTCAAGCATTTGCTGTCAAAGATCGGACTCGCCATGACAGTGAGAATATCCTTTTTTCAGTTATCAGAAAGATTGTGTTCACTATCGTCGCGAGTGCAACAGGACCTTACCTACTGCCATTTACACATGTCAAACAGGGACTTGCTGATATTCGAAACTTTTGAAAACTCATTGACGTATCTCAGCGGAGAACTATCGGACGAGGGTAGGCTGCTGTGGATCCCGAGCTAAACTTACGTTGGTCTTGTGATGATACTTTTTCATAGAGCTGGAGATTCCACCTCACATGGTCCCTCCAAACCCTGACGATTCGGACAGTACGTGGAAAAGTTGTTTTTTATGATGAACTTTGCGTTTATTTTGCTAGTTCTACCATCGCAGGTTCATCCTTCTTATCCGTACGGCAACCCGACCAACATCAAACACCCTGCAGCGCGCCCAAGAGCACCTCATGATCCCATGTCTCGCGCGCTATTTGACGACATGGCGTACGCGGGAGGAGGAGTGAATGGCGCCCTTAGGTGGAGAGATTTGGCTCTGGACGTACTCCTTCCGATTGATCACAAGAAAGAAGAGGCAGAAAGAGCCGCTCTGGCTCGGAAAATGGCGAGTGGCTCGAATACCAATAACAACCCAGCACCGCAAAATCAAGCGCCAGGAGTGGGTCCGCAAGCTGGACAAGGCGCTAACGACGAAGACGACGAAGACGACGAAGAGAGTGGGGATAGCGAGGAAGGGAGTATGGACGACGATGAGGATGACGACGAAGATGACGACGACATGAATGAGAACTCGGAGAACTACAATGGAAGTTATGATGAATAATTAAGATTTCTTCCGTCAATTGCTGCTTGTTTACCCGTACATACGCAAACACTGCTGTACTCCTTTATTCTGGAGTCTCTCGTGTGTAATATCACAGAAAGCCACATGCATCATCTCCATGAATTCGGCGGTCATAAGTCAGGTCTCGCGGTCGCAACAGCAGACACTAAAGCGTCCGCTACGTCCTCGCGCAGCAAAAGATCCTTGACAGTGTACTCCTGCTCCACCACCCATTCGTACGCCTCCACGAGTACCGTATCGTTGAGAGGGACGAAGTGGGCGGCGAGAACGCGGATCACGTTGCTCACTCGAGCTACAGCCGCTCTCGTCGCGTCGTCGATTTCCTGCAGGGCGTGGATCAGGAGCACGTCCATCACCGTGTCAAAGCGCGCAAAGAAAAAGAGCAAGAAGCAACGTTTAAGGCGCCACAAGGCCGTCGCAGGTTCCAGGAAGCCGATCATCAGGGACAGGCGCAGAAGGGCCAAGGATTGAAAGTCAAAACGATAATTGAGTCCCAAGAATAGTGCCTGTCTAAGATAAACCGGTTACTCACATCGTTTTGGTTTGAATAGACCGCCTCGGCATCGAATCCTTCCTCGCCCTCCTGCTCGTTATCTTTCACATGCTTGCTGACCCAGATGTACCCATTCAAGCCCAGGATTAAGTCGACCCCACAGGGCAGAGAATAGAAGTGTGATTTGAGACGAAGGATCAGGATTGGAGGCACAGTCACGAGCTGTCCGTTTCTGAGCTGTTGATAGACATACAGTACGTAGTTGACCACCGTTCGTGAGTCTGAAGAAAATATAGGAGTAAAAGTATCACGAACCTTCCCGTACTTGAGTGAGCGTGTATGCAGGGACATGGCACCGTCAGCAAAAAATGCCTGAACCTCGGCGACGAGGAGATCACCTTCCTCGAAGAAAGTACGCATTTGCAGCTCGTCGCTTTCGAGTTTTCGGCGCTGTATAATGACGGCAAGTCAGGAAGATGATCTATGTTTAATGGGGGTCCCATGTTTCCCCAGGATAGGGTGGTGGCTGATCAGCGTTCTCTATATGCCAGGGCTTACCTGAACACCACCCGGGAGATTGACAGATGATAACATCAGGACTGCATCCTGGCGTGAATTTGCGTCTACTTTCCACCTGCGTGCAGCGACCTAGAGCAAGACGAAACGGTCGATGATGGACGAAAGACGAACATAAGGATCAACATTATGTTTATTTCGAGCTTTGGATAAAGACAGGGTAAATTCTGCGACACACCTCCGTAATGCGACCAACAACGAGGTCTCCGACTTCGGGGTTGTATCTGCGGAATTAGGTGCAAATTTTTTCATCAAGTAGCAGCGGAAGCAGTACAGTTCCAGTGCGTCGAGGCGTGTCGGTCGAGAACGGAATCGGAAGGTCGTTTAACAACAAGCGTTTTGACAATAGGAATCGTCTGGAATTTAGACACCATGAGAACTGAAAACACGAGGAAATCAGATACGTGCCTCGTTTGCAGCGGCCGAACGGTTATGAGTTTATTCACTCGTTCGACAGTGCCTGCGACGGACGCAATAACCTCGTCGTCTTCAACGTACGTACCATGTCCTCTAGGCATTATTAGCGTAAAGGAAGCGACACGAAGCGAAATGCTCGAAGTAAACGAATAGATACCTCATGAAAGCTTGCGAGGAAGTTAATGACTCTCCCGGCGACGTAATTTTGGACCTCAGAGACGTTTCGCCGCCGTCTGTGTCGTCGACTTCCATTCCGTGTTCTCCGTGGCGAGTAGGAAGTCCATTGGCATGCTTTCTGTCGGGAAACGAGTTGAACGAGATCACTGGCATGATCGTCCAAGTTCAAGAACGGTTCGATTTTCGCCTGCAGTTCGTTGCACACTGTCCCGGCAAGTGCCGGATTGCCTAATACTACCTTAATCGAAGTCTAAAAGGCTTCCCCAGCTTCTTCCTTCCTCTTCCACCACGAATACACCTTAGAACTCCAGCATTGACGCTGTTTTTAGGGCGCGTTGGCTCGCTCGACGTCAAGGATCCCGCTTTCAAAGTGGCGACATTGGGCGGCACGTTTTTTGCAATTGGACTTGAGAAACCGACCTCTGGCGCGGATTTGGACGGTCGAACACCACCAAAGGAGGCGCCAATGCGAAAGTTTTGTCTAAACTCCACTCCTTGGACGACGCTGCCCGGAACCGCTTCGGAAGGTATCGCAGTCCCGCAAATGAGCAACTAAGCCGTCCAGAGGGGGTCATTTATCTTGCTGCGGTGCGAAGTTTTCATCACTCCGACCGCGCTGGGCTTGCCTTTTGCTTTCTATAAAGTTAGTCCCTTTCAAATCAAGCACTAGCAACCTCATTAATAGGCCTCATTGCGACAAAATTTCAAGCTCGTGGAGACACGTAACAAGGCAAGATCGCACCATCATTCTTCACGTACCAATCGCGTACAGGTCATTCGTCGAGTTACAGCTGATTGAGAAACGGTAGGCGGGTTTCGCAAATCGCTGTAGAACCTGTGGTAGGGGTTATCGCGGGTTTAGTACCCGCGGTAGCCTTTTTGGGAAATTCCGCCAGATTCCTGTAGGAAATACTGGTCTTGTAATGACCTCGGAAGAGATACATATCCATAGAAAAGACAATAAGGAAGTATTGGGTGCCATTGAACGAATATTCTGAGGCTTTGGGAGGTCGGGAGAGTGTTCCGGCAAATATAAGGCGTGATGCCGAATTTGCCGTGAGCCGGCAAAGTTCGGCTTTGCTCACGCATTTATGTGCATGCTTCGTACCACCTCCCTTCCCCCCAAAGCTGCACTTTCGATCGGGGAAGCAGTCCCACACGCTGTGTTATAATAAAGCGCATTTTTATTCATTTTTATTCTCAGAGGAGAGGAGCTCGGAAAGCAGGTAAAAATCTGACGGCAGTTCCCAAAAAGGCTACCGCGGGTACTAAACCCGCGATAACCCCTACCACAGGTTCTACAGCGATTTGCGAAACCCGCCTACCGTTTCTCAATCAGCTGTAAGAAACGAATTGGCTCCGATTGCAAGCTCAGTACGTGATTGCCATCGGCATGAAATTCATACGGTGGCATCTGAGGCAATTCATACGAGGGTGCGTGCGACTTGATCGTCTTGGTAGTAAGTTACTTCTCACTGAGCGGACTATACTCGTAAGATGAAAACGTCGCTTGTGCAAGGCGACAGGAAGGTTGCATGTGGGTGCATCGGCCTCGGAGGTGGATGTCTAGTCTCCATTGCCCTTTTCTTAACTCTGTCTTTTGTTTTATGTTTCAGGATTCATCGAGATTGATTCTTGACATACGAATCACTGATTTACTTTCGCAGTACGTTTGTCGTGGGACGAGTTCCTAGATGCTGCATAAGGATTCTATCTACTTGTAGGTCATCGCTCATTTATAAGAGAGCGACCCGACACCATCATGTTTGTTATTTCTCCTTTGAGTTGTTCATCTGCTCATCATCCAACTTCAGCTTTCCGTTGTATCACTTCGCCGTTCTTTCATCTCGCCTCGATCGCGCAGAAGGGAGGGAGAGGGGCACTGTCTTCGGTCATAGGTGAAATTTTCCCAATCTTTGTGGCGACATGCGCCTTGACAACACGACGTGAGCTTATAGCGATTCGACGATTGGTATTATGACACGCCGCGTTCTCCACGACATCTCTCCCGCACCTTGAAAACCGGATATCAAGTTTTCTCTTTCAGGCGGAGTCCGCGGTGTCCTTTATGCCTTCAACAGTCGACCATGACATCCTGAGACCAATCTTGAGCGCAGCCGTGTCGGAAGGAGGGATTCTCTTCAACAAAACATCCGTCGGAGATGGTGCATCGACGGTGTTTCAACAGGCCGTGAACGAAGTGTAGTTCGTACCTGTCCGGCTTTGCTGACTGTGAGTACAGCGCGCTTTATTTTGGAGAACGATGGTCATCATCGATTTATCACTCTTGCCCTGTACAACTCGCAGATTGAGCTCTTGAGGTAAGAATGTATACAGAATTTGCTTCCAGGCCCCCTTTGTCCCTCCATGCTCTCCTACGGTGCACACCGCATTTGAAGTTTGTTCTGCGTGGATGTCGAGAGAAATTTCATTGGCAATGTTCTTCAAACGGTCCGAATCTAGTTTTATTTCATTGATTTCATTCGTCTACTGAACAAGTACCTCGACCGTCTTATAAAAGCAAATCGCGTTACTACCTTCCTTTTCACTGGTGTCATCGGTGTCAAGCTACAAAATCTCGTCTCAGCGCACCTCGCAAAGGCACCAAATCTAAAATAGGTCGAGTACAGTCAGCAAGCTGATTTCCATGATCATGAGATGCATGAACAACTTGTACGGGCGCAGTTTTAGAATGAGCGTCGATGAAAATTGCAGGAGCGTGTCGTTCTGGCAGTGTAATGCAGTTAAAGGAAAATTCTTCGATCTCTGGTGTACTTTTGATACATTAGAAATACTCTAGCAGGATTAAATTTTAATTTAATGTAGGAACCAACTGTTCTTTCTATAGCGAGATGGGTTTGAGCAGGCGATAAGTTAAGCCGGCAACAAAAAAGGATCGAGACTCTCATGAGGTCGCGTTTTGAAATGGAGCACGCGTGTCGTACGCCAGGTTCATCGAGTGGTGAAACACTTTGAAAATGCAGGAAAACTGTACGAAAGCAGAGGTGGACGAAAACGTGGAGCAATGCGACGAGACTATTGATGACCTTGAAGGATGCAAGATGGATGAGGCCGGTAAGGGACAAATTGCACGAGAGCCAGAAATCGGATCTATACGTCGTTGATGAATGAGCGACTCATGATGAAAGCGCCAGGTCAAGGCACCTACGGGAACAGGACACGAGACAGCCGTGAATCTCTCTAAAACTGAGAACCAAGAATCCAAGCAAACGACGCGCTCGATCTCTCACTTGAATGCCAGGAAGTACGCCGAGAGCGCAGGAAGGTCGTTCGTGCTCGCGTCTGAGTAGCTCTGTCGTCTTGAGCCGTTGAACTTCAGCACTAAGACAGGCCCTGGCCAGGCACGGGGGGCTGCACCAGATGTTATCCGGTAGATAGCCCGGTTGACAGGGGTATTTCTTTGTAGTGCGACGGGGCAGTAGAAAATATGCAGAGGAAAACGAAGTGGTTCGCCGTTGAGACCTTGGGTCAACACGATGGACTGAGGGGGACCGTCCGGGAAGTATTCGCTGATGAGCGGTGTAGGGCATGTGCCGGCGTGCGGTTTCCGGGACATTTGGCAATTCACGTTGATCACCTGTGGACGATCTTGATGAAGAATTGACGGAGTAAGTTTTCGGAGCACTCCTTTATAGGCGGGCGGGTCACTCACCTTGCGAAGGCAGAAAGAAGATGGCCGACACGGTCATCACTTCTGGGACCGCAGGCGGCGGGGTCTGTATGACGACGTGGTGAGAGGGGGGAGGAGGGGCCGCCAGGCATTCCTTGCGATGACGAGGCCAATCCTGAATTTGAGACAAGAGGGTTGAGCAGCTGAGACCCTGCATGAACCCTGCAAAAGAGACTTACGCTCTGGAGGTGCTCTGCGCTGCAATACCACGCACACTGGCAGCGGCTGCACCACATCGAGGTTGGCATACAACATACTGTGCAGGGATGGTGGATGAGGGAGGAACTGCCGCCGGAGCTCATGATATCGAAAAGAACGCGAACGGCGTCGGTGGCGGACAGAGGAGGAGGGGCGAGATGCGTCTGCTATGGCCATCCCGGAGCACCAGGTAAGTTTTATACGTTTCCCGGTGTCATTGTTTCGGAGCAAGGAAATGGCATCAAAACGTCGATGCGAACGTAAAAGCTTAGCGGGGGGTCCCTAAAGCAAATAATCAAGAGACGGCATACCACGCTCAAACTCCTGATCTTTTTTGTGAGAAGAAACGAGATAGCCGAACGGGGTGTGATCTGACAGCACTGCTGTGCTTTTAGCCTATGTACCTGCACGCCTTCGAAGTCAGTTCAATAAATGTCATTGAGAGGACGAACCCACGGAAATGAAAAAATGAGGCGACCTTGGAACGGCAGGATGGCAGGAGGTGGCTTTGCCAGTTGTCAAAGACATCGAGCCCCCTTTTGAGGCTCTGCTGACGGCGTCTCCGTGCCAAATTTTTGTATTACATGTTATGACTTCGTCGTCTCTGCATGCGACCGCATGAAAGGGTATCATCGCCCTCCTTCGGCCTCGCATCGGGCAGGCGAACATGTGCAACACCCGCAGAGGAATTGTCATCGGGAGAAAATGATTATTTGGCCATTTGATAGAGATGGGCGACGCGAGGTGATCAAATGCGTACAGATCCGGCCCATTGTAAGCGTTTGCACCCTTGGGGACTTGCTATTCGGTTAGCCGGGGTCCAGACAACCTTGTTGCCTTACTCGATTGTGTCTTTCAATGTCGTACGTACGGCGACTACGGTCTCGAGGTTGGAGGTGCAAAGCCATTTCGACGACAGCCTTGTTACGCAACGATTCTGCGTGGGGCGCGCTTTGAGCTTCCGTTCGGCGCTTCTCTTTCTCATCGTTTGTCCCAAGTAAAGCCAAAAGTGCAGATCGTCAAAACGAATAACAGTCATTAAAAAAGTTCGACATCACGTCCGCTTCCGCCATCATGCACCCGAGAATGATGGATCGACATGTTGCCAGGGCGTAAGTACCAACGACGTTGTCCTCGACAACTGTGCCTGTTCAGTTTGGCGCCTTCGGTTCCCCAGCGTCTTACCATCATCCTAAGGCCTCTGTGAAGTGTCATGAATTCTATTTGATTTTTCGAGACATTACGGGGATAACTGTGAAGTAAATCTCTGCGTCCAAGAGATTGCCGGGAAGTGTGACGATCAGGAGAGCAATTGCATCCAAGCGACCGAAAGCACGAAAAATCAAAGGAGAAATGTGATACATTCTGACTTTGGAGAGACAGTGAAAGGCCGTAAGAGAGTCTGCGGTGTTTCAAGGTATGCCAATCGGAGTAATTGATTGACGGATTACTGCTTCGTCTAAAACAATTACTTGTAAGCGTTACAACCATGGCACTTCGCTACTCACGTCACAATGAGCCAGTACGGCCCGACAATTTGTCGCAACAAGTGGTAAACCCGGTTTGGTCTTCATACGTATATGTGATCACTGCAATGACGGGGCGCTTTGAACGGATTAAGACATTACAGGACCCCCAGAGACATCCTGAGTGTAAGTCGTATTTTCTGCGTTTTACCTCGAGGCCGCAAGCCTTTCCAGGTTGAAGGCGCAAGTCCATGAACGGCTAATCGAAGCTCTATCAGACTTTCAGTTGATCCTCGCTGCTGGGTCTTCACCCATGTCCCCAGCACGGTATCCTCGACGATCGATGGGAGCCGTGATATTATGCGAGATAGCCGCTCTTGATCAAAGTGAGATGAAGAGGTACCATCGCGAAGACCTCAAGAGTGCACAGCTCTATTTGCCTTCCGGGGAATATGACGAGGAGCGGCTCTGATAAATATTGCTCTGGCAACTTCTGACCAGACAACATCGAAAAATGCTGAAATTCCCGGTCCGCCGCCATGGACCGACGCCGCTGAAGCCATTTGGGATCGATTCGTTATGTCGATGTGGCGGTCATAGGCGCACAATTCTAGTTGATTGTGTTTCAGTATTTCCCTCCTAACGGACTTACTGAATGATGATCTGTGCGGAAACCACAGAATTTTCTGACCGACGAGCCCACTCGACCGATACAAGTGTCTCGCCGGCGGTAGCGAATATGATCACTGTCCAAGCAACAAGTAGGTGCTTTGGTATGACACAGAACACAGAGGCGATCCATTCATGGCCCCAATCGAGCCCAACGCCTCTGCAGCGTAGGCGCGTAAGTCTTGGCTTTCAAAGTATATGTTATGGAGTTTAGTTTCGGTGTATGTGCGAGTGAAAGCACAAGATACACACCGTATGTGTGATTTATTGGTTCTCTGAGGTGCCGGCCGACTGTTTTCGTCGCTGCAACTCTTGAGAATACATGGAGTATGGTCGCAGTTCTGCAGCTCGATGCATCAGCACCAAATACTGATAGATTGTTGTCGATTGTCGCCTGACGGACTTTCCAGGTCAAGTTGAAAAGGAAGTTCGGAAAAAACGTAGTAACGAGTCAGTCGTGACCACGATTAGTCATCAAAGCGTCACGACATCTTCGAACGAGCGCGTCTCTTTGGTCGCCGCCAACATCGAGATCCTTTCTGCTCAAAACAAGTTTCACGGCGACAGAAGGTCCAATATGTCGGACGAAGAAATGATGCTAGATGATGGTATGCATAATCGTTTCGTAGAAGTGTGGTTCTGCAATAGCAGGTTGACTCAAAACTTGAAGTTGCCGAGGGTGCTGGCTCGGTGAAGCGGAAAGGCCGTGGTTTTAGGAATGCTGCTGGTGAGTATCATTCACCTAAAGTGTGGAATAATATGTCTAAATAACTAATAAACTTTGCCTTCTTCCGTATTGAACTTTTGGCCGCTGTAGGTGACGAAACAAGCGGACACGGCGAAGCAAGCTATGACAGAGTCGAGAACGCTTCTGTTGGCACCTCTGAAACGAGAGCAGCCCGATGTACGTGTTCTACTGAAGTCCCTCCCAAACACGACATTGACTCCTCGAATCGGTTTTCCATTGTTTCCGGTCGCATATCTTTCACTTCCTCGATACGACATACATTGCGTTCGGGCAATTGCGGATTGCTCTTCACGCGCCTGGTGATCCAGCTGTCGAAGGATGGATACTAATAGTCAGGAACGTTCATGAAGAGGCGACGGAGGAAGATGTTACAGATAAATTTGCGGAGTACGGCGAGATCAAAAATATCCACCTGAACCTCGACCGCCGAACAGGTTATGTGAAGGTACGTTGTTCTTTTCCAATCTTCAGATCTTGCTGCGGGACTGACATGCGCACACCGTTTTTGCCCCCTATCCTACGTTGCAACACGATGCTACTGTGCCCATTTCTCATGATGCAACGTCGACTTTACTTAGGGTTACGCTCTAATCGAATACGAAACACTGCAAGAGGCGAAAGCTGCGGTCGCGGCCATTAATAACGACCCGATCTTCCTGGACCAAAAGCTAGAGTGTGACTTTGCCTTCGTGCGTCCCCCTCCTGGAGGTGGAGGACGTGGTAGAGGTGGAAGGGGCGGTCGCCGAGGGGGACGCAGTAGAAGTCCGACGAGACGAGACTGAGGGCTTTCCCTTTTCTTGCAGTTGAAAATGGAGAAAAAACTGCTCCTGTTGTATTGCATGTATATTAATCTAAATCTTTCGATCTACCCTTACCCTTCCAAAGGATCTGACGTGAAAGTAGAGAACGTTGAGAGATTGAACACATTTGACCTACTTTCTTCGGAAAAGTCTGATTTGTTTGCTGACGTAAGGAGCTTTACCACGCGGGCGAAAGCCACAAGGTGGATGTGCGCACTACTCACTTTCAGCCTTCCACTCAGTTCAGCAATACCCTTTGTCATTGTCGCGATGGCCAAACACGATGAAGTTGTTCCTAGCACTCCAGACGAGGAAGAGATCGAGGAGGTAAACAAGAAGAAGAAGAAAACGAACGGCAAGGACGACGATGGAAAGTCGGCGTCTCCAACGGAGGAGGTTGAGGACGGCGACGAGGAGGAAGGCGATGAGGAGGAGTACGAGATTGAGTCTATCCTCGACGCGAAACGGGGATACTTCGAAGGGGTGCGTTTCACTTTATTCGAGGAGACTGCTTTCCGACGCGTAGGTCTTTGACACGCGTTTGGAACTGGCGATCTCCTTTTGTGCTTTCTTGCCGTGCTCAATCTTCGCGTTTTTTCGCGTTTACTCAGAAAAAATTCGGATATCTCGTTTCCTGGAAAGGTTACAGCAAGGAGCACAACAGCTGGGTGAACGAGGATGATGCGGGGTAAGTTGCTTTGCCCCTCTCCTGGTCGTCGATAATTCGCCAGCTATATTATGTATATCTGACGAATTCTTTCCCCACTTTCTACAGTAATGCGGAGATTCTTATTGAAGAGTTCTGGAAGAAAAGAAACGCTGAAGAGAAAAAGAAGAAGACCACAAGGAAGTCCGAACCAGTGAGCGCCAAACCTCGCAAATCTATCGATAAAGACCCAAGCCCTCGAGCGGAAAGCGCGAGCACAAAGCGTGGAAGGGGGAGATCACGTAAGGATGCTTCCGAAGAGGTACAGAGCGCCGAGGAGGAGGAGGAGAACCCCAGGTCAAAGAAGAAGAAGCAGGCGACCAGGGAGGAGAGCACATCCAAGGCGGGCCGAAAATCATTATCTTCCCTAGCGAAGGATACAGACCAAGATGGCGATGTCACTATGTTAAATGGTGATGAATTACCACAGCAAAGCTACACGAATGCGAAGGCAATGAAAAACTTCACAAGTCTCAAGAGCTGGGAGGACAAGGTAGAGAGTGTGACGACTGTCGAACGCGTTGGCGACGACCTCATGGTTTACTTTGTGACGTGAGTGTCTCTTACACGTCGAATTTCGAGGCGCGCTCACTTTAGCAGGGTCACTGGGGAGTACGTTCGGGAAAACTCCATTCTATGCGCACAAAAGTTCCCTCAAAAGGTGAGCGACTCGAATTTAGTTTCTTGCCAAATTTTGACGTGTCCCATGCAGCTCATTAAATTCTACGAATCTCATTTGCGCTGGCGCATAGCCGGGGCAGAAGATTAAACTATTGAGATCTTGTTCGCGATTCCTCCGTTCATCATGTTGTTTTGTGATTTCCCTCAGTTTCTCTGATGAAGTTTGTGACTTACCTTTTTTTGTACGACGAGGACGTGTCTATGTGTGTACATCTGTATTTTCAATATTTACTAATTTCGCCTGGCTGCCAGTGGAAAGCTCGGATCCGCGTCGCAAACTATGAGAAGGTACTCAAATTCCTTATAAGGCGGAAACGCGACGCTCTCCCTCTGCCCAACGTTGTCGACCTACCACCATCACCACTGAGCTTGCCACCCGCACTCGTCGCGTCGTCGTTGTTCCTACAATCAAACTTGAACAATCCACAAGGATGGTGGTGGTGCGTTACACTGCATTGATGTTCGTCGTACTCACTTTACGAAAAACTCTCAGCCCCTTCGAAGCCCAGAAGAGCTCCGACATCTCGCATCTCGCATCGCATCTGAGCCAGTGGAGTCTCAGAAAAACTTTCTCGGGTTGTTTCTGGAGTACCTTGTGCTCGATAACATTAGTCCCGCACCGACGGAAGACGACCTGGAGACCATCCTTTGCACTTCGATTCGAGCCATTTCCAACCTTGTCATGCTTGCCACTCCTGATGCCTCCCTCGTCTCTATGCTAATGGAACCGGAGAGATGGCGTCTTATCGTTGACCGCACGGATGAACTCCTCTCCTCCAACTCGAAGACCAGATGCGAAAGCGACGCAAAATTTCGAGCTGGCGTGGCCTACATGTTCTTGGGTATAATGTTCCACATGGAGAAACGCGAGGGGTGGGCTGAAAAGATTATATCGGACAAGAAAACCTACCTTTTGCTTTTCAAGATCTGGTCGCTCAAAGAGGGTTCTATCAATAAATCAGACGTATATTATGCGACATACCTTATTCAGGATTCGATGGCTCATAATATCGACCCGACGGATGACCCGAAGCGAGTGCAGTTGGTGCTTCGACCAAAACTCACCGACTTGGGGAACCCTGAGACGGTTGGGCGAATCATCATTGACAACGCCAAGTATCACTTTCGACAGAAGCCCTTCGATATCAATGTGCTACATCAAATGACATGTCTCCTGTTCAAAGTCTCCATCGTGGCAGATCACCCGGTCGCCAAGTTTCTGTCAAAACAGAATATTACAAAACGTGTCATTCGCGTCTTGTCATCTTCTCAACTGGACGACAACGAAGGCCCTCAAAGGGACGAAATCGGACGTTTGCTGAAACAATCTGTGTATTTCGTGGTTCACACCATCCTCACAGCTAAGAGTCTCGGCCTAGATCACGTCCAAGAGGCATTGGAGAACGGTTTCTTGGAGGCTATATTGAAGCATTCGCCTTTCCTTGTGAAGTACGACTTCAAGTTGTACAGCACTATCTGGACTATCCTGCGATGTTACTTGGTCTACCCATCCGTGATCAGGAGCATGGTGAAGGCGTACAGGAATTTCACCCCGAAGAACTCATGGGGACGCGATGCTCAACAGGCCTTGGATGACTACAAATCTTTGGGTGACCTCCTGCTGAAGCGACTTGCATTTATGGTCTACGTGAACTTGACGAGTAAAGACCATCAGATCAATATATGCGCTTCCGTAAGAACGTTCCCTCTCCTGTATTTCGACGTCGATTGAAATCTTTACAGTGCAAAACAAAGGATCAGACTATTCCTTTCAAGAGATGCACGCGCTGTCAAGCCGAAGTGTATTGCTCAGTGGAATGTCAGCAAAGAGATTGGAATTATGGCGGCCACAAAACGTTTTGCAACAGGATCAAGACGTATAAGGAGGAAACAGGTATCTTTTTTACGTGAAGCTATATTCGCTGCCGTCTGAAATTTGCATGTTAGATCTGGACTTCGGGAGGATGCGAAAGCCCTTGGATTTCGTCAATCAGCTGGTTCAACTTGAGGTCGGGGAAAGATTGGGTGAATTACACTCTATACGTGCCTCCGAGTTTCCGAACGTTCCAATGAAGAAACTCGCGGTCTGTCTGAATCTCGCTACGTTTCCTGCTACCATGAAGCTTCTTCCTTTCGACGTTGTGTATGGTCCAGACGATGGACAACTAGCCCTCCCAAATACCAACGTAGGCGATCGCCTGTGGAAGGAAGTACAGGAGAGTAACGGAGAGTGTATGCTTGCAAAAACGACGTTGTTAGATGGAAGTGGCACCATTATCCAATATCAGACGACCGGTCTGAAGGAGTTATGCCTTCCATACAACGGACGACTATCCGTCTCAATGCTCTCAACGAAGAATCCTTTCAAAACCGTCAAGGACGTCGTAGCAAAGGCAGTTGAAGACTCCTTAACGATCGCCTATAACGAAGAGTTCTGCCGACTCCTTGAACAAGAAATGTTTCTGTGAGTTCTCGCTAGCCAGTAAATTCTCATTGGGTTTAAATTACATCCTTATCACCCTATGCTACAGGTCTGGTGGTTACTTTTGATCTCTCGCTCAACTCCACATTTCTTGCTGCACCTTCTTTTTCGAATCCACTTACGAATACTTCATGGCGCAGAATTTCATCCCAGATGCTCACATATGGGAGAGCGAAGTGCGCAGTCTTACAATACGACGATTCAAACAGATACGTTCATCCATTTGCCTCTCCATTCTCAGCTTCGAGGCACAGATTTTCTTTCCTCTCAAACGACCATGACCATTCTACTTTCGATCGATGAAACTTTTCTCCTTTGTAGATAGCCAGCTTACGGATCCGAATGCCGTGTTCACCAAGCTTCTGAAGTGTTGACGTGTCATGATCCGTACTCAATTGGACCCTGGTTCCCGACCCTGATCTCCATTCCCCGAGCACAGCCCGACCCCAATCGGCATTTCCCGAGGCCATCCGATGTATTGCTCGAGTCAGAACGACGTCACCGAGCTTCCACAGCAGAACGCCGAGCGCTCCCGAGCCTCGCGTACCTCGCTTCGCCCTCTACCCATGTCCAAGTCCCCGTCCGATCCCCCTCCCCGTCGAAGCCCCGTTTCGGATCCCTCCCGAACGATGGGCCCACAGCCGACTCCCATTGGCTCCCGCCT
>KQ085900.1:0-191557 GCA_001020605.1 Schizopora paradoxa
GCAGCGATAACGAGCCACGGGCACCGGCAGTGCCCTTTGCCGGAGCCGAGTCGTTGATGGAGTCCGTGGACTCCACGAGTCCATCAAATTTCCAACGCGCTGATGGACTCCTAGGACTCCATCGCTTGCGCGATTGGGACTCCATGGAGTGGACTCTTGGGACTCCACGGAGTCCACTGGCGGTAACTGGTATATTCTGCTCCCCGTCGAGCTCACCCTCCGGGTTGAAGAAATTGCGCACGGCGACAAAGGTCGAGCGGAACCCAACGCCTCTCCATCTCACCTCCATGAGCAAAAGAACGATACTCAAGCGCACGTACCGTACGCGTCGCATGACCGTGCTCTCCTCTACATCCACATTCTCATCAACTTCAATCTCGACCTCCTCGACTCGGACCTCCTCTTCGTCCAGTTCACCCGTAACACCTCGCGAGGAAACTCCACAGAGCAACCAGAAAAAGCTCGTGAGACCTTCCGCAGCGTCTCAGAAGATTGAACAAAAAGTGGAGGCGTTACCTTTCCGTTCGACGTGCACCAGCACACGCATTGTCCCTCCTCGCGGACGGGAGCTTCGCCGCCATGAGACTACACTCTGGAATGGCGAAATAATCTCCAGAGGGGTAGATGAAGAGCTGTAAGGACCCGCTCGAATAGATAGTACCCTACAGTTCGCGAATGTATTACCACGTCCCCTCCGTCCTCCATCTTCCCGTGCTGTCTTCTCGAGTACCAATGATCTGCTATCCTCGACTTGCTTTCGTACCTCATGCTTTCTCAATGTCCTTTCCATAGCTATCTGTTTAATATATGCATTGACTCTCTTTTTCATAGTTGGTAGTTTTCAAAAACTATTTGCAAGTTCCAAAGCGTGAAAAGATTGATAAAATTGAGGTTTGAATTATAAACTAAATAATACATCAAAAAGCGATTTCGTACGCATGATGGTCCGCAAACTTGTTAACATAAAACCTTTCAAACTTTGTCAAAACATTAGAGAACTTGACGTCCAGGGAGATAGCCTCGTTGCCGTAAACTGGAATGAGGTGCGCTGCGCGAACGATTGAGTCGACGGAGATGACCCCTAAGAAAGGGCGTCGTTCGCGAGGCTCGGGCTGCCGCCGCCTTCTGCCAGTGGGATTAGCGGCAGCGAGATCTTCAAAGTATTGTGGCTTGACTACCCACATCCCCGTGTCTTCGTTGGGGAAATCTCCGACACGCTCAAACCAGCGCACAACTGCACATGAGAACTCGCGGCCATCCTGCTTGAAGGAAAAAAGCAGTCGCACCTGCGCGACGTCGAGACCTCGGAATCCTGGTAGGTTGCGATCCGTTTGAACGAATACGCAATCATATCTTGCGGGGCCTCCTCGCCAAGACGACGTCACCCGTATAATCTCCTTGCGCATGCCGCCGACGCCGCAGATGTCGCTAGGTGCGTAGAATATCGCCGTTGCTGAAGCTACGACGTTAAGGTTGGATTGAACGCGGGGGATATTAAACTCGTCGAGGTCGTCGTCGGAATCAATCGGAACGTCGGGGTTGAGGGTGTTATAGACGAAGCGGTCGAGTGCGCTGGGAAATCCGGGCCATTGTAACTGAGCATGGGCCGCGAGAGCATCGGCGTTCCTGGGATATCCCTTGACTATGTGGCTTTGAGTGAAAGAACACGGTATTAGATGTAACAAATCTGTACTTACGGCGGTTGCTCGCCAGAAAGACTTCGTTCTCAATGTGCGGCCCCTCGATTATTCCGCCGTCCTCGCGGCCGGTATTGTCGTCGGCATTGCGCTCGGGCTCTAACCTTGCTCCATCTTAAAAGAATTGTAAGCACATCTGAAAAATAAATGATGACACGACGAACCTGGAGTCTCGTTAACCTCGTCGAATGCCGCATCCAAGACGCTTCCGCTCATCATCCCCCGGCCAATGAAGTCTACTTTGGCCGAGGCGAGCTTGCTAAGGCGCTGGTTTGAAATCAGCATTTGACCTAGCGCGTTGAATCGATTTGAACGGCGCCAGGTTTCTTTTACGGCGACGATATGCTGGGACTCGGTGATGGATGTGCAGGTGCCGTTTGGAGCGCCAAACTTGCGTATGTTAGCCGTGTAGTGCATCAGAGAGTGTTGTCGTGGGAGAGAGATGGACGTGCGGACACCTTCGTTGATAAAAACGACGCGATCCCTATGAAAGGCGTCGAGAGTCAACTCCATGGTGGCGAGGGAGTTGCTGTCCAAGACATTTCGTCTTGCGAGGTAGCAGAATTCGAGGAAGTGCCGCAAAGCGCGCACCATTTGAGCGGGGACGATGCCTTGGATCGCAGGGAGGTAGACCTAGAGGACTACATTTAATATTGAAACTGTTTTAAAATGAATTAACTGGCCTTCATCAAGGCCTTAGAGTCATCGCCCGTCCACTGCTTAAACCCTCGCCCTTGAGGGAAGCGTCGCAAATTCGAGAAGGGAGGTACCGCAGCAATTCTAGAATGCAACTTATTGAACAAGATATTCGAAAAACATTTACTTAAAATAACTCGCCTTCGATCGATGTCGTCCACGTACTTTAGCGCACCGGTCTTACCGTACTTCTTTACGAGATATTCTCCTACCCACGTTACCAGGTGGTCCTTGAATGTGCCCTTGATGACCTGATGAAGGAGGTCCGAGGCGACGAGGTCGTGGATATCCGCTCGAGGGAAGTCGTTTGTGAACGGCTGTCGTTATGGTTAGCGCAAGCGAATGACAACAAAGCCGCATTGCAAGAGCTTACCACGATGTTGGCTAGAATACCATAATCTTCCCTGATTTTCTTCTCGGTGACGCCGAAGGTTTCGATTAAAGCGTTTCTGTGCCGTTGCGTGCGACGCATCGAAACCACGTCTAAGGTTTTAGCGTGCGATAGACAGCTATAGTGTGTGATGATTTAGATGGCTAGATAGGCAACTACATGTACAAGATGAACATCTTACATGGGACACCAATTTTGAACGACGCATGCGTGCGATATCTGGTCAGGATAATCACAAATCACCGGCCCAATGCCATGGATTATCCTTCGAAAGTGTTTGTCGGAGCACTTTCGCACCTTGTACGTTTCCATCGACGCCTTCGCTTTCTGTAAGATAATGGAAAATGATGAGTGCGTGATTTGACGACGGAAGTCTCTGAACGCGACAGAATTCTGGTGTTCTTGTGTAGCTATGGCGCAAAATACATTAGTATATGTGAAGGTTCTAAATGGGACAGTATTTAATTGACTTACTTTTCGGAATCGCAAGGAATGCGACGACTGTGATTGCATTGCGATGCGCTCGCTGCACGTTGTTGCGAACGTTGCCGATGGACATGTAGACGGGGTAGAATTCATTCTGTCCCGTCGCAACGGAGACAGTCGTCTTGTCGTTCCCAAGGATCAGGGGGACGAACATCGATCCAATGTTTTTCTCGTCTTTGCAGATTTCATCCTACAGTGGAATGCGTGTTAGAAATTCATATGAAAGAAGATATTTGATCATGTACCGCTTGATCCCAAGCCCAGTTTCCGGAGAAGAAGTTGCAGAACCTCTGAACACCATGTTCGTCGAATTCACGAAACGGGGTGAGGTCGATCTCATCCTTGAAATCGGGGTTTGCGAGCATGAGGTCGGCCATCCTATCAACATCGCGGAACCATACTTCGTAAGTTTGATGCATCCACGGCGGGGAGTCTGGGCCTGCGCCTTCAGGAGAGCAAACGAACGACTCCCAGGGAGCGTCACCGAGCCTGACGCTGTCGATAGCTGCAAGCATGCCGTCGACATTGTTGAAGGGAGTGAAATCGGCTTCGGCGTTGAAGTCCTCGTCGCCAGCTTGTGCAACGGCGCGCACCATCGACGCAGACCAGATCCTCAGTAGGTCGTTTATCTGGCTCCTGGGCATTTGATTCCTGCGGAAAATCAGATCCGCAAACTCGAACTGGATTCGGTTGGCGAATGGACTCCAATCGTCTTGTGGTCTATCGTCTGGCGGGGGCGCAGCGTTTTCTGGCAGAAAATTCCCGTTCTCATCGCATGGAAGAGCTGTTCGAGTTGAATAATTAGCGAGAGGAATGTTTAGGTGTGAGTATCGTTGCGCACCTGTCATCAGGGGATGATAATCTTTTGTAGCATGGCGACGACCTCCCAGCTCATCGCCCAATTCCTCTTCTCCACCCTCCTCTTCTGAACCACGACCACCTTGGTCCCCGCCCCCGTCAATATCCATCCCGTCATCGTCTGGCAATCCTGCATTGTTCCTGTCCATGTCGGGGGATTCGTCGCGTCGATGATCGGCGTCGGGCGACTCTTCACGAGCAGAACGGAGGCGCTGTTCGAGGAGAACCCTGCACCGTCTCAAATGCTGGGTGAATCCAGACTTGTTCAGACACGGACGATCGCAGCCAGGGCATCGTCGACTGCGTGCCCGTCCAAGTGCAGCTTCCTCGGGATCGACGCCGTGACGAGGCATTGCGACGAAATCTGTGCGTGAGCGTCGAAAGTATGAGCTGAACCGTCTCAAGAGCTTCGAGATGGGGATTTGGAATGGGGACGGCATCCTCTTTTATGAGCTCGCCAGGATGGAGATGAACGAGCAGTCGAGCTCTGAGTTCTGGCAGAGGTACGGTCTCATTAGTCACTTAGGTAAGCTTGCCACGTCTTCAGCTAAAATTTCAGTTGTCTTTCTCTCACCTTACATTCATCTTATATGCTTGAGCCATTGCTTGCAGCAGACTTTCGTGACGTGTTACAGCGGGTGAGGATTATTACCATTCATAATATCACATTCAATGTTCTAACGCGCATATGAAGGTGGCTCCGTCGCTTGAACGACAACTCACAGGTTGCTTTTGCGACGTGTTACAGCGGGTGAGGATTATTATCATTCACAATATCACATCTAACGTTCTAACGCGCATATAAATCGAAAAATTGAAAATGCTTCCTTCGGACAGCAAGAATCTGGTACATCGAATTTCAAGTTTATCCTCAACGCATTCGAAGTCGAGTGCACCTGACGCCGGTGGGGGGTGGCAGTAAATCACCTTCGGCATCTGGGCTGTTTTCGAAACGGTTCGTTGACTCTCACCTTTCAATTGCGAAGTTTCTGACTGGCCTTCGTATCTGGGCTTTCTTCACACCACCAGACGGAGTCCCGAACGTCAAAGACTCCCGAGTTATCCTGAAATAATAAGATTCAAATTAATTTCCGCCTTCATACATCATTAGAACCTGTTTGCCAATAACGCCGCAGCAATCGCAATTTGAACGATAGGCACGTTCGTTGGTGCGCATCCAGTTCTTTTTGACCATCATGTGGTTGCTCACACGTAAAGATAGCGGGCAGAACCACGTAGAACGGGAGGTTTCCATCTTCGTGTCCGCGTTTGAGGGGATAAAACCCGAATCACCAACGTGTAAGTTTGCAACCTCTCAAACGCGCCCCCTCGCTTGGCTCACGATGTCGCAGACGCAGACATTTTATCTAGATTTCGTGGATCAGACGACTCGCCAGCCCCCTACGGACGCGCCTCAAGGTATCACTACCTCGGAGGGTTTTTCTGCGGATCAACTTATCGCATATATTGAGCGCAATCGCGGCGTTCTAGCAGGGAGAGGCCTTCTCCTGCGCATAAGTGCGTCCTAATAATTTTTTGGCACGCTCGCCCATTTATTAATATTCGATTATTCAGATCCCACTAGCCCATTGGCAACCCCTCTCGTGCGCGTGGTGCCAGACGTAACTCTCCCTGCCCCTACACCGCGACGCAATACCCCCAACGTTCCATTCATCATCCCTCCGAAAGACACACCCATTCCTCAGTCTACTGGCGAAAAGTCACCTGTCCGTGGCTCTCGGACTTCGAATCCAGACACGACCGATATGCACTCAACTCCCCGATCTCGGAAGAGGTCGCACAATCGCGGGCGAAAGCCCAATCCTCGTGGTGGCGCCGCCTCACAGTCCTCGTCTCCCTTTCCATCCTCGTCGACATCTCAGAGTGCATTCCCAGCCTCGTCGACGCCACCTCAGACTCAAGACCCTTCGCGCCTGTCTCCGACCAGTGCTAGCGCCAGTCCACAAGCTAGTCCGCCGCGGTCGGGGTCTTCGACTCCGGTTAATTTCGAAGCGATTCGTCGTGAGGCACTCGGCATCATCCCGAAGTCAAAGCAGCTTCAGTCAAGATCTCCAAGCCCTTCGCTGAGCGACTTCGAATTGCCGGGTAAGTGAAGCAATTATAATACTTTACCGTCTCATCATGCTCACGAAACTTCAAGGTGACTCCAATCAACCGGTATCTATGGCGGTGTATAGAAAGATGCACGACTATTTCATGACGATCACCAAGCGTTATGGAGCCTTCGACCGAGGCATGGAAACGGCATTTGAGGCCTTTTCGGAGGAGTTCGAAGTTGACGCTCGGCGCGAGGGCCGTCACGAGTTATCAGAAGCAGACTTCGAGAAACTCATTGCCAGGCTTAACGCCGAGGCGGCTGCGAGGGAGGAAATCAAAGCGGCGGGTGATCTTCCTCTCGAAGTCAAGGTATTTTATTGACAATTCACCGCTTAATATTCTCTTCTAATTTATCTTCTCCTCAGTGTGCCCTTGAAGCCGTATACAACATTCGTATTCGAAGGTGCATTGAAATCATCCGAAACGTCTTAATGCAGCACACCTTAGCTGAGGCTGGTCTCTACGCCAAGAAATCCGGTTACCACTTCAAGAACTTCGCCGGGTTCTACACCCTCTTCAAGACAATCTTCATCACGTCAAAGGGGAAGCCACCGACATACGTCTTGACGGGTGAAGACCTCGTCAATCTCAACAAAGATTTGACCGATTATTTTGTTCTGCGTATCGACGAGATTCGCCAAAGGATGGTCGACTGCAAAGTCTGGACCCCCGCCTGGAACAATGTCCTGACCGAGGAGTTCCTAACGTGGCTCCTGGCCGCCGATAACGAGCTGCGCGAACGGGGCACCGACGCGGCGCATCCCGACTCGAAGTCTGACATTTTAGACACGCTCGAGAAGTATATTGCTGATGTCCCTAATCCTGCTGACTTGATCTCCAAGTTGGAGGCTATGAGGGCAGTATTTCCGAGTGCATATGATGCAGACTCGAAGGTCCGTGCGGCGCAAAAGGTGGCGAGGGCGAAGGCGGCCAAAGCGTCGGCGGATCGGAAGGCAGCCAAGGCAGCGACTCGGAAGAAAAACTAGTAGTTGACTCACCAATTTTTTCCCCTTCGTAATAGTCTTTCTTTCATCACGTAGCTCAATGCCACATGCATCGTTATCGTCACTCGTTTTTATGCTGCTCTGACGCTCACTCAAATCTAGTATTTCTTTACGAAAATAATGCTCGACTCTCGCGTCTTGAGACAAGTCCATGTGAACCGGCCCTAAACTGTAAGAGCCAGACGCAGCTTTCCGACAGCTTGGGATAAACCGCCGGCATCCAAGATGATTCAAGCGGGTAAGCCACGCCACAGCCCAATCAAGCAAAGCGCGGTTTGCTGATGCAAGAGATTCGACGAGGAAAAGCTTCAACCGTTCCTGGGAAACCTGGCGACGCATACGAAGAACAAACATGGGGATAAAATGAACGACCCAGATGCATCAGAGATAACAGTACCATCCGAGGTTACCCTCGATCTTATCACCAACAAGATCATGGGGAATTTCGTTGACAACGGACGCCTGAATCCTCGAGTCGATCCTACGCAAAGGGGATTTGTTCGACTTGCAACGGCGTGGGTTGTGAAAGAAGATCTGCCATTCACCGCGCCTGAATCCGATCTCCTGGCGTTGATGTTTCGCTATTCGGGTTCGAAGTTCAAGTTGCCATCGGATACCACAATCCGGAACACATTGACAAAGTTACACGATGATCTGCATGGTGAATTGGTCAAGGAATTGAGCGTACGTCTGCGCACTAATGAATTTTCGATTGGTAAACTCACTGATATGTGCCAAACGTCAATTAGAATATTGATTCGAAGATTGCTTACTCAAATGATTCCTGGACAACTCGTCAGATGGTGTACTCTTTCTCTGGGAGCTTTGCTCACTACATCACGGATGAGTGGAAATTGGTCGAGAGATTGATTGATTTTCACCATATTTCTGATAAAGAGCACGAAGGGGTATACGCAGCAAAAGCATTCGTTCGGTCTGCGAGCCAACGCGGTGGCCTAAATAAAATGAGTAACAGTGTTCTTTGATCTTATCAAAACTAACCCATTCTTGATGTTTACTTCATAGCATTGACGATGGATAATGCAACAGCGAATGACGTGATGGCGGAAACCACAGCAACCCTTTTACAGCAAAAATATGACATCAGTTTTCATCCAGAAAATGGAAGGATACGATGTGTGGCCCACGTTGTCAACTTGGTGGTTCAAAAGTTTCTCTCCGTGTTGTCCGAAGCAAAGGACCCGGACGTGGAGGACTATTACACCGCAAATAAGCATCTGCCAACACATTACGATGTTAATAACGACCCCGAAGTCCTAGAGATGGAAATGGAAGAACTGGACGACGGCAATGGTAGCACCGAGCCAAACGATGATGAAGTTGACGATTTGTCAAGCGAAGTGAAAGGAATCAGTGTAAGCCCGTTAAAGAAGGTCTGTCTTCAGGAACTTGAGCGCAGTGAAATTTTACTCACGACAAACAGCTTCGCGAAGTGAGCACAAAAATTGTTGCTTCGCCTCAACGTCGCAAGTCCTTCCGAGTATATGCCGTGAAGTTTTATGGCGGGACAAAAGGACCAGACGGGAAGTACAAAGATGTTGGGTTGCTGGTGGTGGTACGCGATGTTGCGAACCGGTGGAATTACACGGACGCTATGATTGTACGTGGATCACTGCTTCGCAAGGTATGAACCGCCGCCTGCAGCTCGTGGAATATTCGTTCGCTGACTTTCTGTAGGCAGTAAATGCATGGGTTCTCGATCACGATGAGCTGCATCACTTACTAATAACCCCAAGCGAGTGGATTTGGCTTGACCAGGTCGAGAGCGTACTCAAGGTAGGTGCATTGGCACTCAGTTTTGAGGATGTGCGTCGTGACCGATGAAATTCCAGCCTTTCACCGATGTTACGCTCCAAATGTCGCGTGCAAACACTCCGACGCTTCCTTGGGCAATCCCAATGTACGAACACATGAGGAAGAATCTTACGATTACCTCTGATAATGCGGCTCTTCCGGACGATATTCGACGAGCTGCACGAGCTGCTTTGTCAAAGCTAATGAAATACTACGACCTTGCACTCAACAATCAGTACTATATCATTGCAACTAGTAAGTAATCATTCTTACCTATGCAAGACGGAGAGGACTAATTTTCCTATTGCAGTATGCCATCCGGCACTTCGACTGAGGTGGTTCAAAAATCTGGGGCCGGACATGTATCGTAAAGCGGACGTACTCTTTCGACACGTCCTCAAGGAGTACCAAGCTTCACGCCCTACATCTTTTGTACCGACACAACCCCCGAAAAAGCCAACTGAGGCCTCCAACACCGCGAGTTTTCTAGTGTCTGTTGCGGCCATAGGCGACACAATTTCGGATTCGGAAGGTGGTGCAGCGGACGAGCCATCAGAGTACGAGCGATACGCCATCAAAAACGAGAGACGTGAGGACGACGTTTTGAAATGCCCGCTGCTTTGGTGGAAGGTGAGTGCAAATACTACTCTACTGATTTATTCTTCGCTCACATCGCTGTCCTTCATTGCTCTAAACAGGACAACCATCTTTATTTCTCTGACATTGCTCTCGTTGCTCGAGACTTCCTCGCAATACCTGGCTCCAGTGTCTCTGTGGAGCGCCTCTTTTCGAAGTCCAGACACGTGTGCACCGAGCTCCGTTCATCCATGAAAGCAAAGACTATCACCGAGCTCATGCTCATGAAGGTCTGGCTTACCGAAATGACGCAGACTTGACTGCTCTCGAGCCATGTTACGGCGTACCAATTTAAATAGTTTTAATAGTTTTATAAATGGTTTATTACTATTTATGTTTATTTACCCCCACTGCGTAAACATAAAGTAAATGGTTGGAGCCTTAGTTTTGCATGGGTTAGAGGGTCAGTAAACTGACCCGTCGGCAAGCTCCGGAGCACGGAAATGCCGCTCCGAGCCGGCAAAGTCCTAGCCGGCCTAAGCCCGAACCCGGCCCAATGGTTTGCGAACACTTCCTGAGGTCCTTTCGGCTACAAAAATGGTGGAAATATGACCAGCAAGCCTGAGCAAGGGTTGAAGTTCGGCTATGACATATCCTTCCTGATATCCCATACCGTTCGGCAAGAACGTGGTGTGTTCTAGTGGTACAAGACGCAAGTCTACATATGTCAAACATGCCTTCGAACTTCTCCCAACAGTTTATTTCCCTCAGACATATTTTCTTCGACGCTTGTTTGAAATGACCACCACTGACCCTCTGACCCTAGGTAAAGGTCAGTAATTATAATTTGAGGATCGAAGGTTATAACCAAAAAGGTTATAACCCGGGTCAGTAACAACACTGCCTGGAAAGCTAGAGCCGACAAAAACCAAATGTACTAGTATTCAAGTTTCTAGTAAGACACAATATTATGTCTGATACGCCTCGTCAAGGCATTTAACAAACTCAAAGCCTATTGCCAACAGTGCAACCGTTCTTGTTGATAAATTCTGGTCTGGTTTGGGGGTGCGAAAGAATTTCGACTGGTGTGGCAGCCGGCTATTGAACCGGCAACGCCGGTAATTTTCCCTGCGGCGGCCACAACTTTTTCGACCACAACCACGACGACGTCGTTCAAATCGACATTTTCACATAGGTTTCCATCAACTTTGTGGACAATATCCCATCGCTTCTCTTTGGAATCGCACCTCATTACGACAGAAATGTGTTCAACTTGAACCCGGATCGTTATGGGAAGACATACTGGAGAGGCCTTGGGATTAGCTTTCAAGTTAAAGACGACGTTCTCATCAACCATACATCGGTTATTTTGCGCAACGTACGTGTCAATGTGATGCTTTTTATATATGTCGTATGCATTTCATAGCTTCTTAGCTTTACAAGAAAGGATCGAATTTA
Source organism: Schizopora paradoxa (assembly GCA_001020605.1). Lineage (NCBI taxonomy): Eukaryota > Fungi > Basidiomycota > Agaricomycetes > Hymenochaetales > Schizoporaceae > Schizopora > Schizopora paradoxa. Next base: position 11,100 of record KQ085900.1, read on the forward strand.
TTCTCGAAGTCCGACTCTGGGTCTTCTTCGACCGGCGAGCGTTTCATTTGACCTACTGGTAAGTGTCAGTATCGTTGCAGTATCCCATCAAAATATTTCTGAAAGAAGATACAAGGAAGAAAACATACCAATTTCAACCTCCGCGCGAACCTGATGGAGGTTTGGTATAGACTCAGGTGCTCGGTTCGACAATGGGAGGCCTGCCGTTTTGCCATTTGAATAATCATGCGATGCACATCTGATCGGATTCACTCTACCTTTCGCTACCCGAGCATCGAGAACTTCTCTACCAAGTACCAATGGCGATGCACTCGCGAAGGAGGTCATCAGGATTAAGGCGACAGCAAGGGGCTTGATGAGAAAGGGTTGCATGATGCTGTAACTTGAAGTCGATTTGACCCTGCTTGATAGTCTACGGGCGGCTACCTTTATACTGCGAGCAGTACGTCTTGTCCAGCATTGTCGGTATCCATTACATCTGATACATATGGCAGACTCCGACGAACTGAACACGGTTATTGCTGTCCATTCCACGGCTAGAAGTATATGAACCGAGTTAGATACGCGGTAAGTGCTACGCTCATCAGTCATTATACCCTCGATACACCGTCCTTCACACCAGAGGCACAAAAGACGAATATTGACACCGACATTTGGCAGACTCGGACGCGATTCATCTTCATGTCAAGCGAGAAGCTGCTCCGCAATCTTCCCTCCGCCGTGAGATACTCGGGTCTCGAATTACTCACTGCTCGATAAATCACCACAAGAGGAGCTTTGCCCTCTCGACAGTTTCTAATCATATGCAACGCAGCTGGTCGCCTCATGGATCTATGTCCAGCTCCTTCGATTTGATACGTCAAGTACGAGATCGGAGGAAAGCGATGGAAGGCCCCTGAAAAGATGCTGTCCAAAATTCGAAGTCTCTTCAAGATCATTTTATCCTGAACTGCTCTGCTGTTAAACCTTCGCTTCCTGCACGTGCTTTGACGAGAAGAGGAGAATTCGCAGTGGTAAGTGATAATTTGAAATTTGAACCTGAGGTACAATTGCCGAAATCACGTTCTACAGCTGCTTTGGAATTTGCTCGTACGAAAAAGATAAACAATTCCCGGCAAAGTATATTGTGTGCAGCCGTGCCGTTCGCGGGTTGAACACCGCAGGACATCACCACTGGTCTGCGAAATCAAGAGCGCTTTAAGAAATGGTTTCCATCTGTACTATCTTCGTCGAAGTCTGAACGCTCGTCATTTACTGTGCGCTTCAAGAAATGGTTTCCGTCGGCGCTGTCTTGGTCAAAATCGGAATCGGAAGGTGAGCGTTTCGTTTGGCCTACAAAAACATTCGAATGTCAGAACTTATCATTGTTTACTAGGATTAACCCGTCAGATAGCTTACCGAGTTGAACAACTTCACGTATCTCGGCGCGTTCCATGTGGAGTCTATCCAAGGATTCAGGGGTACGCTTCAACGCTATGGAACCTATTGCGTGGTTTTTTTTTTTCAGATATTCTGCGGATGAATTACTGAAGCCAATATACCTTCTGCAGTGCGAGCGTCTAGAGCCGGTAATGTCGACGCAGCCACGAGACATATCGCCAAGACAAGGACGACGGCGAATGGCCTAGTCAAGTACAGTTGCATGTGCATGATGAGTTGAACGTTGGCAATCGAGTTGCTGAAGTTGTTTTCATCAATTCGATACTTTTATACTGCATACCGTTCGTATTTTTATTGCGCTTTTAACGTTCTTCTCCTTGATCCATCATTTACAGTCACAAGTCAACGAAGAAGTTCGAGCTCGACAATCACGACAAATTTTGCGAAGGATTTTGTCGACCCCCCACAGTCCGAAGGTGATCGATAAGTCTCACAATACCTTAAACTCTTCTAATATTTGCCTACTGATATTGTTCAAGGTTACCAATGTTTCTCCGAGCATGTTTATCATGCATCACACAAACACATAGTATCACACGGATGGGGGAAACTACGAGACTGCGAGATGCATTTCATCTGGGTTTGCGATGAAATGGAGCGATGGTTGACTGGAGACAGTGTGATCCGGCCTTGTCGGTTACCGGTGGCAGTCTTCTGGACCCCATGGCGGGAACGACGAAGACCTTCATACCTTCAGAAGACATTGCTTGATGCTGGGAAAAGATGCCACGCAGCTTCTTCTCTTCGTTATTGCGGATAGGGGACCATCGCGCGGCGGGGTAAATTGAATGCGCCCGCAGCGCAAGCGAAGCTCTTCATCGTCTTCAAGTTTTGCGGCTTCGTCGACCTTGACTGTGTCATCGAACACTTTTCTTCTGCTATGTCTGTTCAGAAGACATCGCGACGTCGACGTCTCTACACCTCCGCCGTATTTCTAGCTCTCTTCCTGAATGCTTGCATTCTTGCGTGGGCTACTCTGAAAGGCATCGCTCCCCTTGGGGTTGGCCAGGAAGAAGCATCTACGTTCTGTGAGTAATCAGTAGCTTCTCCTTTGTCTTTTTTCGTTGTGCTGATGGTAAGTTCGTCTTAATAGCGTATATTGGTAACGACTTCCCGAGGATGCTTCAAGTAGATCTACCTGACATACTCGTCACGGCTGACGACTTCGTCGAGTACAAACTGTACGGAGAGCAGGCGATGGCGGATTGGAACAAACAGGTGCCCAAAGGTAACGGCGTCGTCCGTCTGGGTGAATACCATCGGGAATTCGTCGTGGTGGCAGGGCACGAGCTGCACTGTCTTATGCGACTCGTAAGGGCTATAAACCTACCAGAGGACCCGACTTCCGAGCTTGAGCACTCAGGCCATTGCTTGGGCTATCTACGGGAACGTATCCTCTGCGATGCCGACCTCACACTCGAGCCTTTCGATCTGCTCGAGTTCGATTCCGACGCGGAAGTGAAGGAAGCGACACCGCCTCATATCTGCAAGGATTGGACGAAAATGTTGGGGGCGTTGCACGACAACCTAGAAGACTGGGAGAAATTGGAAGTAATTTTGAAGAATCAAAAGAAGCACCAGTAATTATTAGGTGGGTCGTCTTCAAGAAGTCTCGCTGTGCTACGGTATCACTGAAACTATTTCAATACTGCTAAGAAAATTCGTCAGCTCAAGTGTTAAAGTGAGTCTTTCTATCGGTGTAATATCCTTCTTCATGGTTAACCACCTCTACGAAGGCGAAAAAAAATGAAACCTGTGACCTATTTGCGACGGGTTGATCAAGGAGGAATGCTGATCGCGCGCAGGCAGTGTTCGGTGACTCGGGATTGTTTGAATGCCAGGACTGCGAGCGGTGCGTCTGAAAATCGAAGATTCAGCGAGAATCTACCGTAGAAAAGATTACAGGTGATGTTTTCGCTTGATTGAACTTTGAACTAATGTTCTCAAGGAAGACCGGGGGAAACGGAATCAAATCTTGCTGAATGACTAAAACTATTACATGCTTTGCCATGTATTGGGTGGACCGTCAACGGATGTCCCTGTGCGAAGCCTTGGGATTATGAAGAACCGCAATTACTTCAAGTCAGTGTTGACACATCTACACTTTTTTCACGAAAGCTCTCTTACATGACATTTGCATTTTTAGGTCCATCGGTGTTTGCGGCGTACCTGCTTGAGAAGAAAGGTCAGACCTTGACCCAAGAGACGAGATCAGTCCTCTTTGAATTCCAGGATCATGCGTAGGGAGTTCCAAGACTTTAAATGAGATAAATATAAAATTCTGATAGAAATCGTGAACAGGAGTTACAGAGAAAAGATTTCGTGTTGATCACTTTAACCGGTCGTATCTCGCCGTTCGGTATCTCAAAAGTCGCATCGCGAGTTGCAAGTGAGAATTCGTTGCGTTTTCAGACTTACAGCAGATCCCGGCTGCTCTGATCGCTCAGGTACGAAACTCTGCTCTAAATAAGCGTGCGAGCTTATCCACAGACGGACGTCACGACACTGCTGCCCCGTTAACATTTAGACATGAACAGTAGTTCGCCCTGATCAGGGCTTCGTGTTGGGAAGTCTTCCTTCCAAGTCGTTTCTTTGTTCCTGTCTGTGAGGAAGTGTCCACAGTTTGGCACGAAAGGCAACCGCATCCAATTTTATGGTATGGCTTATCATTTTTTACACGACATGGGGCACATGGACACCATCACTAACACGAAGAACTCGAAGTGCATCCGTTGGATATTTTGAACTCGACAGGTTGTCTTCTCGCACGAGACCTCTCGCCGCGGCGATTGACATTGGAGGGAAAATAACTGCAACGTCCATCAAGAGAAGCGATTTTTCGCTTCCTCAATCGAGTCTCAAGAACTTGGCGCCTCGTCCCTGGAAAGACACAGGCGAGAACTATATCTGTACCCCCAATGCTACTTGTCTGTTCTCCAGGTCTTCGTAACATCCCCCTCTTTTCGACTTGATATCTTTGTGGTGATACAACGATGTCGAACCCCTTCGCCCCTCCTGGTGAAGATGCGTCTGATCTCTGGTTCGAAAGATCCAACTTTGCTGGTTCCCTCCTTGGTGGTGTCGCATACGGTAAGTTGCTCGATCTTCATTTCTTTCGACACCTCTGAACTTGTCCTTGCAGGACTACATATCTGCGTATTTTTCATTGCCATCTATCTCATGACGCGGCCACACTCGAAGAAAAGGACATCGAACTACTACCTCGCCTTCATCGTCGCTCTTTTCATACTTGGGACGATTCAATTTATAACGAACTCGAGGTACTACCAGATGATGTGGATTGACGACAGGAATTTCCCTGGAGGTCCTATCGCTTTCTTCACGTCTCAATTTAGCATCCCGTCGAACACTGTCGGAGGCGTCGCCTTTATTTTGTCCGATTTCCTGGCAGATTCTATATTGGTGAGCTTCTCCTCGAGAAGCGTGATGCACGATCGAATCCAACTCTTAACGTCTATCGCACCAGGTGTACCGCCTTTTCGTCATCTGCAATAGTAGCTACCTCATCATCACCTTCCCAGTTCTCGCTCTGCTCACGGCAACAGGTTGGTTTCTTGTCTGCTGAGATTCGAAACCAACTCTTCACGAATTCTGACGAAATTTTCCAGCTCTGAACTGCCTTTCGATTTTCCAAGAGGCTCAGCCTGGTGCAGGGCTCTGGGCGCACACTACCGTCGAATTTGCTCTCCCCTTCTGGGCATTCTCGGTTGGCCTCAACATCCTCCTGAGTCTCGCGATCGCTCTCAGACTCATCATGATGAGACGCGCACTTGCGAAAACGATTGGCCCCGAGCACGGAAAGATTTACACCTCCGTCGCGGCTATGATCGTGGAGTCCTCTGCCTTGTACTCTGTGACGGGTATGATCTACCTCATCGCATTCGCGCGAGACAGCAACATCCAGAATCTCCTGCTTTCGGCGATTGACCAGCTCGTCGTAAGTTTTTCATATTAAATGTATGATAGCCGTACCATTGAACACCTCTTCATTTTATCCAGTGCATCGCGCCGGAGCTCATCGCGCTGCGAGTGTCCTTAGGTCATTCTTTGACTTCAGGATCTACCCGGCAAATGATGAGCAGCGTTCGCGTGCAGCGCGTCCATGTCCACACTTCAGCGATTACCGACGTGCACTCCTCGGCCAACATGTCGGCGACGTTGGCTGGTCCTATGTCAATCCGATCGCAGGGTAGCAAAGCAGGCTCTCAGTTGGACATTTACAACTACAAGGAGACCGATAGTGTTTGATCGGTTTTTGGAATCTTGGCTGAGTCCTTCTGTCTAATTCATAGTTTTGCTTTCTATTGGGTGATATGGGGTGGAAGATGATTGTAATGGAATTAGTTGTAAAGTGGAAAGTGGTGTTTATCGTGTATTTAAGGAGTATTTTGTACACTACGAGGATTTGTGTAGTATCGCTCGCCGGGGTGGTTTCCGACGTGGCTCTTCTTGTCCGGTATAACTAGGAATTTATTATGCGTAGTGCTTGCACGTAAGAGAATGGACTACTGTATTTCATATACAAGGTGATCCAAGCCTACTACGAGCATTCGTTGCATTCCTGGACGTCACCGGAAGCGTTGCATCCAACCTGAAATATCTTCTGTTGCCTTCGTGAGCTCGGACGGTCAAACAAGTGCGTATCCGCCAGCTGGAAGTCGTAAAAATTTCCAGCTGACACTGTTACCGTCTCCGAGTATCAATGAACTCGTTAACGTTATTGCCGTGCTCCTGATGTTACCTTCGACCTCTGTTAGACTAATTATAAAATGAGATAAGAATACAATGACTTACGAAACGACTGTCCGAATCCTAGTCAGCGAGCTGCGATCTTCTGGAGAAAGGAATGTCGCGCATTTCACGACACGAACGCCGGTCCGGGCCTTAGCGGTCCCACCGCTCCGAGTCCGCTCCGCTCACGGAGAGGAGAGGACGTGCATTTGTCTTGCCCGTAACTTGGCTTTCGAAATTTGCAGCAAGGGCAGCAGCACGTTGCCATTGAGCATATTATAGTACATTACTACTACAATCAAGGGGAATACATGGCGAATGCCCAATTTTGATTTTACATATCCATCCGAAATCAGTCCGTTTGTACAATCAAGAAAAACCCAGAAAGTCGTCAAGTACACTAAATCATACATACATGCAACAAGAAACTGATCATACGCTGTCAGTTTCCTTGTAGTTGTAAAAGTCCAGCTGCGATCCCGCTTTACTGCCGCCTCCATTTGACCCCACTGATACGGGGCCAGCGAGAGTATCCGACATGTTGCCCGTGGACGGTAACTCGCTCATGGCCGAGGTATGGACGTGGAATCGCTGCACACGTACGCTGCTCATCATTTCTCGGGTAGAACCTGCCGTTAACGAATGGCCCAAAGATACTCGTAATGCGATGAGTTCGGGCGCGATGCACTACGTCGTCCAGAAATCAGTTCAAGAGATCATAAAATCAAATTTAATAAATCCGGGTACTCACGACGAGCTGGTCAATTGGCGAGAGGAGAAGGTTCTGAATGTTACTACCTCGAGCGAAGCAGATAAGGTAGATCATCCCCGTCACAGAGTACAAAGCGGAAGACTCCACGATCATAGCGGCGATAGAGGTGTACACCTTCCCATGCTCGGGTCCAATGGTTTTCGCAAGTGCTCGCCGCATCAATACGAGTCTGAGAGCGATCGCAAGACTCAGGAGGATGTTGAGGCCGACCGAGAACGACCAGAAGGGAAGCGCGAATTCGACGGTGGTGTGCGCCCAAAGCCCCGCGCCGGGCTGCGCCTCTTGGAAAATCGTAAGGCAGTTCAGAGCTGTTCCGAGTCAACACGAGAACACTTCGTCAGAAATTTTATGAAGACGTACCCGTTGCCGTCAGCAGTGCAAGCAAAGGAAGGATGATGATAACGAAGCTACTGTTGCAGATGATGAAGAAGCGATACACCTAAGGCGATTGGAATCAGGATCATTGATTCGCCACCGAATCTTACGATTAGGCACAAGGAAAAAGAGACTTACCAAAATACTGTCTGCCAAAAAATCGGATAGAATGAACGCCACGCCACCGACAGTATTCACTGGTAAGCTGAATTGAGTCGTGAAAAACGCGACAGGGCCTCCCGGGAAATTTCGGTCGTTGATCCACATCATTTGGTAGTATCTCGAGTTCGTCGCAAACTGGATCGTCCCAAGTACAAAGAGCGTGCAAATAAAGGCGATGTAGAAAAATGAGGGCCGTTGTCGCGAGTGTGGGCGGGTCATGAGGTAGATTGCAATTGCGAAAACGCAAGCATGAATTCCTGCGAAAACAAACTCAGGAGAGATGAAAGCGAGAACAATAACGCAGCTACTAACCGTAAGCGACGGCGCCCAGCAAGGACCCGGCGAAGTTGGATCTCTCGAACCAAAGATCGGACGCATCTTCACCAGGAGGGGCGAATGGGTTGGCCATGGTGGTATTGCCACAAGGCGCAGAGTTGGGGGGAAGGGGGTTATGAAGGCCTGGCGATAAAACCAATACCCTGGGGAAACAGATATAGTACCGTCAGCGAAGTCCGGAGGATTGCGGCGCCAAATGACAAGCCTTGGGAGCTGGATCGCACGCGAGAGAATTCATTTCTTACTGATGGCATGCTGCCGTCATCTTCTCCTAACCACGTATATATTACCGCGGGGACTGTGCTCGGTTGCGTACGAAAGGAGGACTTTGCTATGTCAAATGATGTTTTCGATTCTAATTTGTCATGTTAGCGATGTCCGTATGCCACGCCGTAATAAGAGTGATAAACCATACCATAGCTTCGGATGCAGATGCCTCGTTTTGTCGAACACTTTAAACTTACGGGCGGTGTTGGGACGTTCTATGCGGGGTCGCACGCTGAGGACGACCGGATCTGTCAGTACGTGCCTAGCATTCCCACCTGAAGCTTTGCGAGCTTGAGACGCCCAATTCATGGTGAATGCATAGTCCAAATAAAAAGACTTCGTCCTCCGTGAGTCCGCAACGCCTATCTGCTTCTATCAAATTTCAATCAGAAGATGGTCAGAATTTGGTATCTTTGCAGATTATAGCTCTCTTGCATGGAATCTTTGGAAAACCTCATAAGCACTTCAATAAGTCATCTGAACGGTCCAGGCAACCACACCGTTCCGAGTTCCTGTGCTGCATGCGCACACATGCACATCTTCTCAAGCAATCCAAGGCTTTCCCAGAAACCATCGGTGATCGTTACTTCTCTCCTGTCGCGAGCAAATATGTGAGTAACATTGGAAAACGACAGGCAGAGCGTAAACGAACTAACTTGAAACAATCATCGTTCATAGTAACTTGGGGTTATGTCAATGACATCGCGACATACAGTGAGAGCAACTCAGCGGAATATTCTCGGTTCTTGCGGTACGTCAGGCGTCAGGCTGAACCACAAGTTTCTCATCCCTCCGAGTCCTCGAGAAACGCGCTGAAGGCTTTCTCTCGATCATCGAAGTACGCCGTAGCTCGGAACACCTAAGGACCCTTTGGGCAAAATCATCAAGAGATCTTTCTCCAAGAATACTTGAAGCACAGTTCAGAGGTTCGATCACAGGATAATTATGGTGTTCGGACATACCCTCGAACTTCGTGCGCATGGTCGAGACGGCCGTTCATCAGCCCCGTTCTTTTGCGCTGCCTCTGAGCTTCTCAAGCATTACATTCCAAGCATGACGCAAATATCATTTACTTGATTTTTGTATCTACGGAATAGGTGAGCAATGACAGAGAGAGAGCATGAGCGGATAGAGAAGCATGGGGTGTAATTGAACTTACTCCTAGTGATCATTACCCATAGTAACTAGAAAAGTTCGTAAGTGGTATAGTTACACATAAGCCCTCTCGTAAGTAGCTCACCTAATAATTAATCGTTCTTCTTCTTCTGGTTCCTCAAATTATATTCAGAATGTTCCCAGTCTTCTAGATTATCATGGAGCGCGCCCATCATATTTGTCCAGCCCTTGCAGATACGAGGTGGCGTCGCTTCCTTCACTTCTTCGTCGGATTCGAGTTCGAGCAGATCGAAAGGCTCAAGTGTGAGGTCGGTGTCGCAGAGTATCCGCTCTCGAATATAATTCAAGCAATGGCCTGAATGCTCGAGCTCCGACGTCGGGTCTTCCGGGAGGTTTATCGCTCTTACGAGTCGCATCAGACAGTGGAGCTCGTGTCCTGCCACCACGACGAACTCCCGATGGTATTCGCCTAAGCGGACGACACCGTTACCCTTAGGCACCTGCTCGTTCCAATCCGACATCGCCTGCTCTCCGTACAGTTCGTATTCAACGAAGTCGTCGGCGGTGACAAGTACGTCAGGCAGGTCAATCGGAAGCATCCTCGGGAAGTCGTTGCCAATGTACGCTGTTACGTGTAGGCTGACGTTAATACTAATTCATTGGAGAGAAAGCTGAGATAAGAACTTACAGAACGTAGCCTGGTCTTGGAAACTGATTAACGAGGGCGCCATCTTGGGCAGAGAGAACCAAGCAAGGGCGCATGCATTGAGAAAGAGAGCGAGGGATACGGCGGAGGTGTAGAGGCTGAGGCGACGCGATGTCTCGTGAAGGGTCATAATGGACGACACTGAGCAAAGTCAAGTCCGTCGTGGGCGCAAGCAGTCTATTTCCCCGCCCCCGCTGATCCGCCCTGCAGCACAGTATCACGAAGTAAGAAGAGCAATGCTCACATCTTATATTTTCCCAGCATCAAGCATTGTCTCCTATTGTCTTCGTTCGAGGTTTATCGTCCCCCCACGCCAGAATACCAGTAAGGTGCTCTTGCCGCATCGGACAAATCCCGCCCATTTCAAATTGTGGCGGTCTGTGATAAAAGACGAAAGCCGCACCGCTGTTCCCTCAGTCGTGAGATGGCATGTGCACTGCAGGCTCACAGGAAGAGATCGGACGCTCTTGAGAAATTTGTGAGAGCTCTCGGTGACCTTATGGCTATCGGTTCCACCTGTATCCATCTGCTTCGAATTGATTGCAATGTTTAATTTGCGAGATCTCCGGCAGCCTATTAGAATGAGTCAATTTAAATTGAATCGCGATTTATTCGAACAATACGAGCAACACCGCTGCGGACATACCGCAGTACGCCGGCGGAATATAAAGTCGATCGCTTCGTAGTCTGAAAAAAAAGAGTCAACTCCGATTGCGAACCATGTACTTCACTAAGCCACTTACCGCAGCCTTTCTCTTGGTATCATATCTTACAACGGCGTCCCCGCTGTTATTGAAGAGGGTAACCATTGATGCTCGCAAAGCTGACGGTAAATTTATTCCAATCCAACTTCCTTTCGCCAAAGCTAAAAAAACTGTAGGTTTATCTTTGTCAAACCGGGCGTCTGCTATTCGCGAAGTCGTGGAGCTTGGTGAGTCTTCCGTTGTCTGCATTCTGTTCAAAAGCACCTTTGAAGTGACAATGAATTCTGATCAATATCGTAGGGCAAATAAAACGCTCACCTTGCGAGTTCCTGAAGCGCGATACGGAGAACAGTGACGGCGTCGACTTTTCGGCATGCACTGGCAATTGAGAGAAGACAATTGTCACCACTGGCAAGTGCAAGCACAAGGCGCATTTGTAACAGCGCTCTATACCCGATTTCTTGCGCGAGTTGTTGTCCTTATTTGTTCTGAGTTCTTGGAAAACGACGCAGAAACCCCTATATAGACGCTTAGAATTAGCAAATCACAGATCACTAGACTCTTACCCTTCGCTGAACATGATCATCGAACCACAGGAAATGTAAATCCCGTTATTTTCACCCCCGTTATGGAGGACACGCGTACACCCAGAATTCCTGTAATGCTTATCCTTGTGGATGTCTCTGAATCAAGACGAAAAACGCTTTACTGTTCCCTCAGCTGTGAGAATCGGTAGCTGAAGGACACTCACGAGAAGAGCCAGGCACCCGCGAAAGCCTTGTGAGACCTATCGAACACTTTTTGGACGTCCAGCCATCTGCTTCTGACCACGGAACCATGGAAGAAATCGTAACGTTTGATCTTGGAGATCGCCGGCAGCCCCTTGAAAGCCTGTCAAAGATGCATCAGTCGAAAAAAGCACGATGGATTCGAGCAACGTCGAAGAAGTTGAGCTGAAGAAGATGGTCCACACGAAATATAAAGGCATCGGGTTCGTCATCCAGAAAGCAAGGCCAATTCGATGTAATTCTCCAAACCACTCACCGCAGCCTTTGTCCTGGTATCATGTCTCGCAATAGCGACCCCATTGGCGCGGGAGAGGACGGCGCTTGATGTTCGCGTATCTGACGGTAACCCTGTTCCAACTGTGAACTGTAATCCTGATGAAAAGCTAATGAGAAACCAACCGATATCTAGATATTTCCCTGCTGGATCGAGCACCCGAGTCTTTCGCACGAGCGGAAGTACGTGATGTTGCAGAACCTGGTGAGCGCGCGATGTCACACATCTCGCTATCAAATGCCTTCAAAATAACAATGAGTTCTGACACGAAATCCAGGACAAGTGAAACGCTCGCCCTGCAAATTCTTGAAGCGTACCGAGATCGGGGATGGCGTTGACTTTGATTCGTGCACTGGCAATTGAGAAAATGTCAATGCTGTGGGCGATGAGGATGACTTAGGATGTATAACCCTAAAACCTTATAAAAACGGAGGCATGAGAACGGTCTCAATGTTCGTGTTCATGAATTGTCCAAACCGCCTCCGTTATTGCTCATAGTCCCGGCGGCCTCTGTCTCTGCCTCAAGACAAGAAAACTGTCTCTCCGTTCCCCCATTCGTGAGACTCCATAACAGAAGAAAAATGCACGAGAAGAGATCGGTCATTCTTGAGCGCTTTGTGAGAGCTGCGAGTCACCTTAAGGCTACCAGCCCCATATGATTCGCACTTCGGAGCTGATCGTAATGCAAGAAGACCGGTCGCCTAATAGTCTGAATCAATGCTAATTCAAATCATGATGGAGACGTTACAAAGAACGCCACGCACAGCAGAAGAGGACATACTTTTATTGTATATGCACCGCAGTGATGAAGGCTATAAAGACAGCTTTGTCGTAGTCGGAGAAAAGAAAGCAACATCAGCTCAAACTCTTACCACCATGTACTTCACCAAAACTCTCACCACCGCCTTTCTCTTGATGACATGCCTTGCAACCGCATCACCACTGGTGTTGGAGAGGTCAGCGCTCGATGTCAAAGAGCTAGGTAAGTTCCTAATGACAGCTTTGAGCGACTATCAGTACTGATGTAGATATCGCAGACGTCATGAAACGCTCACCATGCCAGTTTTTGAAACGCGACGGCACAGAGAACGAGGACGGTGTCGACTTCGCGTCATGTGGAAACTGATGAAAAGTAAGTTAGCAGACTCTATCTGAGAGGTTGTGTCTAATCAGCAGTGTTTTAGCAACTTTTCCCTCGTAGTCAACATTTCAATGGTTTCGTAGATTACTGCTCACGTATCCGTGTCACGATCCATCTCTGCCATCGTCCATGTAATGAAGCTGTCAATAGAATATCGCAGGAAAATCCCTGTATATACAGCCGGAGTTGAATTTTCATTTCATAAATCTCCTGCACCATGAAGCAACGCGAGGTGTTTCGCGCTGCGGGGTATAACACGACAATCAAACGGCTTCGGATGGCTAGAAACCCCACAAACGAAAAGACAAGATTTCAATGTTCAGCGTACAATGCGAAAGGCTTCAACTTCACTCACATCGTAACAGCAGAAGTGAACTCGATCTTCGGCAGGACCTCCTTCCCCGTCTTCGGGTGGATGGGCGGGAGGATGTCATACACAGACAGTACACTGGCTATCGCAAGCCACAGCGCGGAGTCGGCGAAGTGACGCCCAGGGCAGATTCTGTGATGAGTAAAGCGGAGTCGTTAAGTTGCCATTTCTTAGATCGAGATCGAAAGAAACGGTGGGTTCTGCTATGAATGCTCACCGTCGACCGAATCCGAAAACGACGTCGGTGGGGTCGAGGATCGGAGCGTCGCCGTCCTTCTGGATGAAACGCTCGGGGTTGAAATCGCTTGGACTGGGGTAGACGGATTCGTCGTTCATCATGTTCCTAAGAAGTATTTTGAGTCAGTCTACATATATGAGACAGACCTTTTATTGGTCGTCACCCGTACCATATGTTGGACATGATCATCGAACCACCGGGAATGAACATCCCTTCGTACTCGTCATCATTTTGCGAGACGTGGGGAATGGCTGAATGTCCGTCGTCAATTCGAACAAATCATTAAAGAATTTGGACTACGCACACATAGGAGCAGGTGAGCTCGCTCTGAAGACAAGGTACGTTAGTACTCATAGTTCACATGTCGAGACCTCACTCTCACCTGAACGTCTCCTTGAGTATGCAATCAATATACGGCAGTCGAGGTCGGTCTTGCAGAGACGGAAGTCTTCCTTCCTCGGCAATGAATGCGTCTAGCTCGATCTGTGCGGCTTTTGCAACTTCCGGGTGGTGGATGATCATGATGAAGAACGTAAGGAGAGTGGACTCTGTCTGATAATATCATTGAATCAATGTGAGACGGATTGACGATAATCAGATGCAACTAACCGTCTCGACGCCAGCTGCAAATCAGAAGCAAGTATTAAACGACGAGTTCGATCTGGGACGAAGGCGCCACTTACCAACGTATGTGCAAAAGCCTGTCAACTTCAGGTCTTCATAGCTCACTCCTGGTAATTCCGAGTTCTCGTAGTCCTCCTGCCATTGAGCCATGAGCGAAGGTGCAGCCGTTCCAGCAGTCTAAGTAATGCAGTTATCATCCGAACGCGAGAATAGATTGAGATCTTCAGCTTACCCTCTGCTTCGTGACGATACCATTCAGTTCGTCGCATAGTCCTTGTATTAGGACATCTGTCTCCTTCGCGTGACTGACGAAGCCTGCACCCGGGAACCATGCAGGAAGGAATCGCACTGAGAATGATCCGTGAGCCAAATAACATTGTGGGTTTGATTACGAACTTACGGATAGGCAGGAAGTCGACAGGGACCGCACCCGGGGTATATTTCGCCGTCAGATAGGCAGCGTGCTCGATGGAAGCGACGTAAGGATCGTTATCCGTTGTAACTCGATACCCATAGACAAGGTTTATCGTCATACTCGAGAACAATCTGTTGCATGAAGTTGGCATGGTGTAATGTCGAAAAAAAAACGGACAAATCATACCTGTGCATGTTTGTCTTGTATCCAAGCGGGTCGGATTCAAAACGTCGAAGGAAATCGTTGACTTCCGTCTCGATTACAGGGAAGAAAGTCTTCACGGCTGTGGGTGTAAACTTCTCCGCGATCATACGTCTCAACGGCCTCCATCGGTCGCCATACGGAAGACAGAAGATAGCTCTCGACCAGTTCATCCTATGATAGATAAGAAGTTTTAAGAACTAGTCGGAGGCGAAGATTCACAGCTTGTCTCACATATCATATAATGTCGACGTGGGCCGATCTGAATAGTTGACGCCTCGCTTCTCCAACAGTTCCCTGGCCACATCCAGTGAGTTTATGATGACGATCGGCCGCCCAAGAATGTGCACGTAGATGATGTTTCCTTGAAAACCGAAGGTATCACTATACGAGCCGTGAAGAAAACGCGACACAACACGTACCAAATTTCTTGCCCCAATCCGCAAAGACAGTGTGGAAGTATTCCAGAGGAAACACCCGGGCGTGGCCAATGATAAGATCTGCTGGAGGACCAGGAGGATACACCTTCGACGTTCGACGACGACAGATCCCAACATACAACAGCGAAGCAACGACAGCTGTCGCGACGTACTTGTTGATTGGGAGCGAGTCCATCGTGAAGAGCGTCTTCAACGACGCGTCAAAGTCGCGGTAGTCGTCGTTGTTTTATAAAAAATACCCGGGCTGTAACGGCCTTCTCCTCCTGGACAGCTGCTTGGCGTCTTCATCGTATTTGCCGGCAATGCGATGGTACCGCGAGCGCTCGATTTCGTTCCGCGTTATGGGCGCCGCACAGGTGCACGTCGTGCTCGTCGTCCATGATGAAGAAGAGAAAGACACCGATCGTCACTGCTGCGCGTCAACTCGTGGACCCAATTTCTTTGACGGACCACGACCTCTTTCCTTCTTTCCTGGCGACGACGACGACGACGCGACGAAAACAACGTTCATGGACGCTCCCAAGCTCGTGTCAGATGATGAGCACGCCGGACCGCGAATAGCAACACACCCGCCGGCGTCGACGTCAATGTCGCCATCCTTTTCCTCCTCGCGGTTCTCCTGTACTATTCTTTACTAAGCAGCTTATATACCGTCGTTCGCAGGCAGTACGTCTCTTGCTTTTATCTCGTTGAGACTTCATCTTCATCTTGAACTTCAGCTGAGAGACGATGGAGTTCCAGACGAAGAACATGTTGTTTCGTCGTTTGGGTCCGAGTGGTCTTCGTGTTCCGCTCTTCTCACTTGGAGGATGTACGTTGGACGTCTTTGCTTCGTTGAAGCTGATTGTAATGGCTTCGAGTAGGGCTGACGTTGGGAGGGACGGTGAAGGAGGAGGAGCAAGTGACGGTACGTGTCAGCGTCTCTCTGAATTGATAACAGTTCCGTACTTACGACCGGCGAACTACCAGGAAATCATCAAAGTCGCCTTCGAGAACGGCATCAACATGTTCGACACAGCAGAAGCCTACGCGAAGGGCCAATCCGAGATCATCATGTATGTAAGCGCTCATTTTGGTGCGAAATAGTAATCCGGCAATGAAGTTTCTAATACGTGACAATGAAGGGGAAAGGCTTTCAAAACGCTTGGAATACGTCGTCAGGACTTGATTGTCACTACGAAGCTGTTCTGGGGCGTACATAATGGACCCAATGCAGGAGGGTTGTCCCGTAAACAGTGCGTGGACTTGAAGATTTTGAAGAAGATTGCAAATGATCCTGACAAAACTGCGAAGTATTATTGAAGGAACCCAAGATGCTCTTGAACGTCTACAGATGAGCTATGTCGACGTGATCTTTGCTCATCGTCCCGATCGGACGGGTGAGTAGAGTACAATAGCCCCTTCAACCTCTCACAATCTCACTGATCGTCACTGAACTGCAGTACCGATGGAAGAGGTCGTCCGAGCATTCAACTTTGTGATCGACAACGGCTGGGTGCGTGATATTCATTATCTTTACGTTGTCTAATGCTAACTGCCATTCAGGCATTCTATTGGGCAACGTCAGAGTGGTCTGCCCGCGAGATCGAAGAAGCATATCGTACGTATCCATTCCACAGTTCGATTAACGCCGAAAAGTTGATTATTCGCTTAGACGTGGCAGACAAATTGAATCTCATCCCTCCCATCGCGGAGCAATGCAAGCACCAGTGCGTATCTACTCCGAGATAGCTCATATTCGACTATTCTATGCGCATATATGCGGGATTCCGATATTAATGTCTTCTACACAGTATGTTCCATCGAGCACGTCCAGAGATCGAATACGCGTAAGTTTTGTCGACTACAATCTGCCTTCCGACGATTAAGACGGCACTCCTGCAGACCACTGTACTCCAAGTACGGCATCGGCACGACCGTCTTCTCTGCGCTCGCAGGGGGCATCCTCACCGGGAAGGTACGTTCGTTCAACCTCTTTCAATTATAATTTTTCTTCCTCATTAATTATTTCATTCACACCTTTGTGCGTTCTTTTTCTAGTACAACAAAGGCATCCCCGACGGCTCCCGCTTCGACAACCACAAAGACTTCTTCAAGCAAACTATCCAGGGCTTCTCCGAAGCTGAGGGCAAGAAACAGTTCGAGGCAGTCGACGAGCTCATGGTCCTCGCCAAAGGTGCTCCTTAATTGATCATTTCATTAATCTACTTCTCTCTGACTGCATTCCAGACCTAGACTGCACCCCCGCCCAACTCGCCCTCGCCTGGATCGCCCGCAAACCAAACACAAGCACCGTCATCCTCGGCGCCTCCCGCCCCGAGCAGGTGCTCGAGAACCTCAAGGCGCTCGAGGTCATCCCGAAGCTCACCCCGGAGGTGGACGCGAAGATCGAGGCGATTTTGAAGAATGCGCCGGAGCCTGATGTGAGTTGTTTTGTTTGGATGTTATTGTTGAGGTGTTGGTTTGTTGGTTTGCGGTGCGATGCTGATGATGGTTGGCGCTGTAGGCTACGTTCGGACGACCGCCACTTGACCCGCTTTCGAAGACGCTGTACTGAACATGGCGATGAGCTGGAGA
The DNA here is from genome assembly GCA_001020605.1 of Schizopora paradoxa. NCBI lineage: Eukaryota > Fungi > Basidiomycota > Agaricomycetes > Hymenochaetales > Schizoporaceae > Schizopora > Schizopora paradoxa. The sequence goes on from KQ085900.1 coordinate 28,798, forward strand.
ATGGCTGTCCAGGTAAACTAGAGATATACAACATGTACTTATATCACCTCTCGTAGAACATTAAGTGAATGTACAATCGAAACCACGTAGTCTGAATCGCGAGCAACCCATTGCAAGCTATAAAATATCATGCCGATATTTGAAAGGCTTGTCAACAACAGACAACATTTCATTCAATGACTACAATAACAATCATCAGCGAAGCATCCCCTATTACTACGCCGGCCCTCTATTCAATCACTATATACTATGGGTATCTACACGTAAATGAGTATCACAAAATGAGTGTCTAAGATTCATGATCTATGGTCCGTTAATGAGTGTGTCCGAGAGCGAAAACAAGTATATTTTGCGGAATGCGGAAGTAATGAAGAGAGGAGGTTCGAGGTTTGAGGTTTGAGGAGGAGGCTATACTCGCTCTCTGCTTTGCAGACGGTAGGAGTCTGATGCAACCTTCTCGTCGACGTATTTTCCGGGCCAGAAAAAGACGTAGATAGCGGTAGCGAGGAATAAGGGGAGAGCGTCGAAGAGGTAGAAGTAAACTTGGTGGAAGCAGGGAAGTCAGCATCGGTGAAACCTTGAAGTAAATTTCAACTCACTTTCATGTGTGATGAGGAACCCGCCATGCCCTTGCGAGAATTCGATCGTTCGATAAATACCACGAATCTAAGGGTCGACAAAAATAGTAATCAAAAAGCGAACTCGCATCTCGTACAACGAAGGCACATACCATAATGAACACAGATGAGAAATACACCAGCCACACGACGAAGAACGCAGGCTCCTGGCGGATGGGATGTGGGGGCGAGCTGGAGACGATCCGGCGGTGCAAGTACGCGACAAGGAAAATGAAGAACATGTAGGAAATGAGCTGCAGGATGAGACCGACGAGCACGACGCGTGTGCCGAGCTGTGCGGTGTCCGGCTTCGAGCTAGCTTGCAGACCGCCACCGCCGCCCTAATGTAGTACACGATCAATGCGAAAGACACAAGGCAAAGCAAGACGTTAGTTTCCGAACATAGAACACAAAACAGCAAACAGCTCACCTGAATCAAGAACGTCGTAACATCGCTCGTGACGAAGATGAGGGCGACCTTTCGAGGAGAGATAAACCTCGGTGTATAGCCCTCTCCAACGCGATTCCGAACAAATCGGCCATAGATGATGTAGTTGAAGGCGAGGAACGTAGCGGGTGACGTGATAAGAAAAAGCTGCATCGCAATGAACAGACCCTCGCTTGTCGGGTTGTTCCTGACGACGGGGCGGAGAACGAAGCCCGCCATGTACACTGAACGATGATCGGGCAGAAAAAAACGTTAGCAAAAAGTGTTGGGATGATGGGGATGAAGTGTGTGCCTTACCGAATGTTCCGACGATTATGCACCAGGCCCATCTCAAATCCCCAAACCGCCAACGTTGTATGATGCGAAATAAGAGGCCAGCGCCTGACAGGGCGAAGATGATGGTGGCGACCACAGCCAGAGGTGTACTTGGTTCATAACCTACAAAAGCACGAAGTCAACACACATCCTTCAAGAATCGTCTTTCAACTCACCGAACGCAAGTTGTAAAATGTTCGGTTTCACTTCTACATCGATAAAATCAGTCGAGTGAGATTATCCCCAACCAATTGCACGTACGAGTCGCCATCCTGAAAGCCGAATGAAGTGAAACTTTGCTGGCTAAAGGTCGGAGGGCGGAGGGGGGAATGTGGAAGACGGAGAAAAGGATCGTTGGGCCTTATATACAGCAGCTACCCGTGCTGCGCTGATGCAGGGCGAAGAACATGCGACGAACATGGTCGGCACAGCAAAAAAGAGATCGACCCGGGCCTGTGATGACAGTTCCTGATCGACATCCGCCGGCCCTTGGAGGCGCGTCCGCCCCCGCTTACGAAGTCTCCGTACGTGAGCCGCAGCGTCCAATAAGATTTGAGAAAGTCCAGCGCAATCGTTTCGTCTTTCAGTATTTTGTATCAAATCTCATAAATTGTAGTTCAGCTTGAGTCGTCTACCTCTTGAATAGCCTTCATGGGAAACCAAACGGTGTCGATATTGACATCTGTCCAACAACATTGAGACCTTTTTAGCCTAAGACATCTCGCTTAGCGTTGTCAAACCAAATACATCAAGGAGACAATGAACTGACCTACGATAAAGTTGAAGAAAACTGCAACTGCTATGTCTTCGAAGAAAACGCGTTCAGAAGGGTCCAGTCGATCGACACCGGGCCGCCTTGTAAAAGTGATTCAACATCCGGGGCCTTCTGTCTCAAACCTAAGTTGCCATCCATGATCCCGAATTGAACGGTGCGCAGCGCATAGGTGAGAGCGAGCTCCAGAGTTTACTGCGATCCATTGAAAGGGTTTCTATCTCAATACTAGTAGATGGTAATCATCGCTTCCAATCCAATGTTCCACAGGCAATATCCACGGGGCGTAGGCGAAAGCCTGGATGTCGTCGCTTGAGTTAGCAGGCGATGCAGGGCGACGAGGGCGGGCGGGATGTTGGGGCTTCTCGGTGGCAGGGCTGATGGATGTTTTCGGAAGATATTTTCCAGGCCCGGCGGGCGAGAACTTCGCGAGCAGAATCGAAGCAAAATACGAGAATAATATTATAGATTACCGTCTGCGCTGTGTAGTCAATCCAAGACGAGTGGGGACTGCGAAGGCATGAGCTTCGCAATCTCTAGCTCATTTTGAATTTTCAGCTGTGCGCGAATTCCGTGTCGGATTCGGGTGCGAGGCTCGCAAACGTGGACGGCCCTCCCTTGCCTCCGAACCATGCATACATGACCGTAGAAAACCCGCCATTGCCGCCATCGGTGTCGTCGCAGCATACACAGGTGACACAGAGATAAAAGAATTGACTTAAGCGGCTACCCCGTTCCGAAGCACAGCTACGATTCCAAGAACTGGATCGTCCACATGCCCATATTTTCTCCGTCGGGAACATTAGTTGTATGGACGAAAACTCGTAGTCACTGCGGCCTGCGGAGAGAAGCGAAAGGGAAGCACGAAAGTCAGAATGAACATGGGGTATAGGTTCTACAGACGAGATGACTGAGGATAATGCGAACTGCGCAGGTGTATTCGTATATATCAAAGATAATGACGTGGAACGGAGGGCGCATACACGCAGGTAGAAAATGTTAAAGGGGAAAGTAAGGAATGGCTCCAAATGTTGACGCTGATTTTGAGAAATACTAGTACTACGCCCGATCGACGCTCTGGAGTTGGATCGAGTCGTAGGCAATATTTTGTTCGATGTACTGTCCAGGCCAGAACGGGACGTAAACGACGGTGGCGAGAAAGAGTGGCAAGGCATCGAATGCGTAGAAATAGACTAAAAATCGTCACAAAGAGTCAACATATGGTCAAATCCGAGGGAGAAATAGCTTACCCTCGTGCGTGATAAGAAATCCTCCAGTTCCTTGAGAAAACTCGACCGTTCGATATATACCGCGGATCTACGAATGAAAAGACCGTCAGAAGGTGACGAGAGTTTTATGACGAATTGCGCGTACCATATAGAATATAGATGTGTAATATATCAGCCATACGACCTTGAACGAAGCCTCTTTGCGGACGGGATGAGGGGGAGCGACGTTTACGATGCGGCGGTGCATATACACGACGAGGAATATGAAGAACAGGTACGAGATGACCTGCAGGACGAGCCCGACCAGCACGATCCACGTCCCGATCCGCGCAGTGCTCGGCGTCGAGCTACCTTGCAAGCCTCCGCCATTGCCCTGTTGTCAACCACAGACTTCCGAATCAATTTCTGCGCAGTTAAATAGGGCAACGCACCTGAAGCGAGAACGTCGAATAATCGCTGATCAGAAAAATGAGCGCAAGGCGGCGCGGGGGGATGAACTTGGGGGTGTACCCGTCCCCGACACGATGGCGAACGAACCGTCCGTAGATAATGTAGTTGAAGGCGAGGAATGCGGCAGGGGAAGTGACCAAAAAGATTTGCATCACGATGAAGAGCCCGATGCTTGTGGGGTTGTTCTTCACCACAGGGCGCAGGGCGAAGCCGATCATGTATGCTGGAAGGATCGCATTAGCGTGATGTTTACGAGGGGGAGCCGTAATTCTGAGAGAGGGGAGGGGAGGGGGGAGGATGGGAAGAAAAGCCTCACCGAACGTCCCGGCTGGCAGACACCAACCCCATCTCAAGTCGCCTCTGCGGTATCGACGTGCGATGCGGATAAATAGGCCTATGCTGATGAGGGCGAAGACGATGGTCGCGACCACTGCCAGCGGCGTATTTGGTTCGTAGCCTGTCAATTGAGCGGTGAGCACTGTACGACAGATGACCAACTACAGTCCGACAGGACGCACCGAAAGCAAGTTGAAGGATGTTGACTACGACCCCATTGAACCATTGAAGTCAGCGCCATCTAACAAGGCGAGGCGGTGAGACTGGAGAACGTACCAGCCATCCTGCTGTCAAACCCTCCAGACGATGCAACGTGCGCGCACTTTTCGGGTCAAGAAAAGACGACTGCAGAAAAGAAACGAAAGTCCAGAGATTTATTCATCGCTGGGGAGTTACACGGGGAAAGAGAGGTGCTGCGCCAGTGCGCGGTCATTGTTGAATGAATGCATCCCAGCGCTGCGCAGAACGAAGCGGGATCGTCTTCGACTACGGCGACAGACCCTGATCGACGACGACAAGCGACCACGGTTAATCGACCAAGATGTCGTACGATATTTGAATGCATGTGTAGAGCCAAGCCTATTAGCTTCACGGAAAGGGTAGAGTTGATTCTGGTGTCGACGTCCGATAGCGAGTCCAAGCCACAGTAGATATCTTGCAAAATTTGCCACCTTCTTCCATATCGCGTCGACCTAAGAAGTGAAGCGATTGCAATCATAGCGTACAGGTGCCTTTCCTTCCGAGCTCGAGCGACAAGTCGCCAGCATGCCCGCCATTCATCGCCAAAGTGAACGAAAATCCCGATTGACCACGGAAAGCGCAGCATTTGTTTGACGACAAGAATTCTGCTCATAGGCTGCGATCTTCTTCCTGGCCAGGAATTATTGTTGCGCTTGACCTTGTAAGCGACAGAAGGAGATAAGGCCCATTCGCAGTCGTTCACGAGAAGTGCGTTGTGAAATGAGTTTGGACTCGAATGTCGCTGCTGCTGCGGGGTCGATGCAAAACCCATGGTGGATTCTAGCCGATTGACGAGCAAGAAAGCGGCTTCTGTCCATTCGAACGAGTCGATCCGAGTGCATGAAGGTTTTCGAAGTTCAAAATTCGTGAGGTAGTCTTTGGAAAAGGTAGAACTGATGTCGAGTTGGATGGAAGGTCGAAGGAACTGACTGGAAGATTTGACGGCGGTGTGTAGCGGTGTGTTACCACTCGGTACCTTTTTCTCCGCATCCGGCAGTCATCCGTGGGATCCTCTTCGGGACTCTCCCCTAAGGCAGATGAATTGTAAGAATAATAACTTGAGAATACTTTTCCTCCATTTGAAGCTACAGACACGAGTAAAAGGGTCTTTTAGCCGAGTGGTAACATGCCGCTATCAACTCATCTTCCAGACACGCCAAATGCAAGAGCGAAAAATCGACTCTATCATAACATATGCAGGAAGGAGAATTGATTTGATTGTGTATGGTTACAGTCTATTGCAGGTGTGTTGATATCACTTGTACAGTGCGAAGAATAAATATGATGTATATGTATTATGGAGGGGGTCCGAAATTGCGGTTGTCCGCCTTTGTCCGAGTGGTGAAAATGTTCTAAACGAGAGGCCCTGGCTCTGGGACGTAGGTGTACATGAATGTGCCCATATTCCTTACCACCTCAGTTACGAGTCCTAGTCTGCCGCCGATAGATAGGGAGACGGAGATAGGTTGTTTGTCGCTCGCTGCAGTCACTGCGGCCTGCGGAACGACACATGATGATTGAGCTTCAAGGTCAACGCGTTTCATTGAAGTCTGGAGAGTTTAGAAGCAAATCTTTAGTCAAGGGGTAAAGATCGAGAAGATGCTCCAATGCGTACTGATTTATCTTGAGAAAGAGGCATCGCAGAGAGGGGAAGTGATGATGATGCGCAAGCCATAGATGATAGTCTGCAGTTCGACTTGACGAATAACGGGGAGGATTTGAAGTAGGCTTTGGTTGAGAGTCTGCAGATGCTTCGCTGCTTTAAAAGCTTTCAAAGGTCCACCTGGCCACTAAATACGTGGTTGACCGCGTCAAAGCCACTGCTCCCGAGTCCCGACAAAGCGCGCGCCACTCAAAGCGTTGCACAATGTCCATGCGCGCACAATCGCGAGAGTCAAGACAAAGCTCCGCACAAAGACTTTGCTGTCCGTAAGTTCCAGTCCGACACGCGCTGGAGGCTGAAGCTGTCCAAGGAGTATTGTTGAACAAAATCACAAGAGCGCTGCATCGATGGTGAACGTGCCCATCTGGAAGCGGACGACCCTTCAAGAAGTCAAGCCGGCATAAGAATCGATGTGAAACACCAGACGTCGGCCCCATAGTTTTGAAGAAAGTCACAATGGATGTGCACTGTCTTTCTTTTCTTCTTTGTGGTCAAATGAAGACTCCAGGAAGCGAACCATCCCACCGAATCGACAGACACTGTTCGCGAAAACCTTGATGATTTTGCACGCCAAAATGGACGATATTCAGGGAGAAGGTAAAAAGACACGCCATAGAAAGACGGCGTTGAGAAAATAGAATGATAGAGCGGGACGTCGTCGTCGTCTTCGATGGCGACAAAATAAAAAAAACGACCGCCAGTGACGTCGGCACCAGCCGAGCACTTCAAGCTCCGCGCGTCGGAGAAAGAAACGCGGTCACGTTGTGTGGCTATGTCTCCTCCTTCTTCGTCCTCGACGGCCGTGACGCCTTTTCACCTTCACAAACGTCGCTTTCGCCTCTTTTTCGATTGGGATAGTCTGCAGCGTGAAACATACGCGACTCTACGTGAACTCGCGCGTGAAATCTACCCTAAATTTGTGGAAGGCGGAAGTATACATGTATGTGCGGGCGAGTCGTTGTTTGTCATGGAACTGTGCCGAAGACCTCATTCGTTCATTCCAGACATGCGCGAGTTTAGCATACATAGCCCATGTTTTCATACCAAAAGAGAAGATATACACTGGAAACTTTTTTTTTCATGACTCGTAAGGATTTGGAAAAACTCACGAGGAGCGACGTACCTTGCTGTTCCTTCACGGGCGATGAGTCTCGTACCATAACGGTGAGCTATCGAACATTTGCTCCGTTTGTATCTGAACAATTATCCGCATGACAGGGAAGTTTCAATCGTGGACGACCTTGCGTTTGTGATTGACAAGTTCCAATTCAGTTTGTCCGTCACGCGACCCCAAAATCATAACGTCGTGGCAAGCTGCGGTCTCTTCCCAACGCCGTCCCAACTCATGTTTCTCCTCGTTCCTTCAGGCTAGCCTCCAGATCACGCCTATCTTAATTCAGGAACCTCTGGCCGACCCCTGCTTTATGCTAGACCAAGAGGCGTGCGGAGTCCTCGTTGTTCTTCAAAGAACCCGTGTCTAACCCGAATCTCAGAAGCAATCTGGTCACGAAGAACGTCGCTCGTATTCATACTTGATGCCGCTTGGGGAAGATAACGCTAGATCTCATTATAAGGGGGCCGGCGGGCGACCCTTCCGGATAAACATCCTAATAGCAGTTCCTCTGGTGAGTCGCGGATCGATATATGCTGTCAACATGTTGAATGTTTCGAAGAGCGACAGGGGACATATGATCCGGGGGTGCATGTTTGAGGAGTAAGGCGTGTATGTTTACGAGCGTACCGTCCACGGCCTGACTGTTTGGTACCTCTTCACCTCTCCGTCGGCCTTGAGTAATCTGTGGACCAATATGTGTGCAGGTGGATGCGTGGATGTCGCGACCAGTTTCCGCCGTCAGCGGAGTTTCCAGACGTATATAAAGACACTCGCCAATCCAACAATATACCTCATTGTGAGTCCGTCGACTCCAATACTCGTATTCTCTACTCAACCTCGTTTTTCGAATGCGTCCGGCCTTCGCTTTGTCGCCCGCCACCGCGAGCAGCAATCGCGACGGTTTATTCTCGTGGAAGCACACCGAGAGCATCTGGAAATTCACGGTCGGTGTCGTCCGGATTCTCCACTGCTCTCTACCATGGGAGTAAACGGTCGCGATGTCATAGCGGTTGCGTCAGGCTATAGGCGACTAACTCATCAGTTATGCAGGAAAAAATATGTGCGCGCGCCTTGATGTCTGATTTAGGTGCGTGATTTGATTACTTTACTTCGCTCGTTTGCTCAGTTGATTCATATTCTTGCATCCAGTTCGTCGAAAGTAGCTGCGCCTTTCCTCTTCGTGCGGCACACGTTTGATAAAGGACGTCGGCGTCAAGGCGCGATCGTCGAAGAAGCTGATCAGTTCTGTTCCCTTGATGATTAACATTGCTCACTCTTGTTGACAGTGACAGGTCTTCCGACACTAGCGTTTGCTTCTTTTCAACGGTTTGTTCGTGAATCCCACCCGCCTCGTTATGAATCTCCACATTTTTTTGCAAGGGCTCCTGATGGAATGACCGAGAGGTATGTCATTTGTCTCGGTTGCTTCAAACTGCTGCCTGTTCATTCATCTCCAACTCCTTTTTAATTTGTTCATGTGCCACTGACATCTCACGGATGTTTCCGCGTTAGATGGAAGCTGGCCCGTTGAGGATATTCGAGCTCCAGGAGGGAAGTCGAACCATTACGGCGTTCTCGGTCGACCCACGATTTGCTCATATGACGCCACCTTCTGCGCGTTCGACCGACGCGCCCGACCATCGAGCGCCGCGATGTTTGGGCGATGTCGACAATGCCACAGTTCGATTTTCTTCGTATAAAAGGCGTCGAAATTTATCTGAATTTTTAGGTCTCTCGAGTCCCTTCCCCCCTCCACGTCTACACCACCATGAAATCCACTTTCTTTACCGCTTCGATCGTCATCGCCGTCGCGTCTGCCTCTGGCGCGCTCGCATTTCCCCTCGTGAAACGTGCGGCGGATCCAGTCACGACCGTGCTGCAGTTCGCGCTTACTCTGGAGCACCTTGAGAACGCGTTCTACTCGCAGGCCCTCGGCAAATTCGACGCGGCTGCGTTTGCAAAGGCGGGTTTTCCCGAATTTGTGCGCGGGCGATTCGAACAGATCGCCGAGCATGAAGCCACCCATGTCTCCACCCTTCAAGGCGCACTTGGAAGTGCTGCGCCCGCCCCGTGCACGTACTCCTTGTAAGTTTTTTTCTCTTCTCAATTTTTTGCACATTTTACTGATATATCTCGCTACATTTAGCCCGTACAACGACCCTAACTCCTTCGCAAGCCTCGCCATGACCCTCGAGGGCGTTGGCTCCTCCGCCTACCTGGGATCTGCGGGCAACCTCGTCTCTAGCCCCGCCGTCCTCCAGGTCGCGGGTGCCATCCTCCCCATCGAGGCGCGCCATAACGGATGGATCACCTCGTCTGTCCTTCACCAACAGCCTTGGAACGGTGCATTCGAGACCCCGCTCGGCCCCAACCAGGTCTTCACACTCGCGTCGGGCTTCATCACTTCCTGCCCCGCCTCAAACCCAACTCTGCCCTTCAAGGCATTCCCCTCTCTCGTATTTGAGGGCTCTCCCGCACCCGGCCAAAAATCCACGGTTGACTTCAACGCGACGTCCACCGGAGAGTCGCTTTTTGTCGCGTTCCTGTCGGGATTGAACTCCACGTTCGTGCCGCTTGATGGAAAGACAGTTACCGTCCCCAAGGGCTTGCAAGGAACGGTTTACGCAGTCGTGACGAACAACGGCTCCGCCTCTTCAGACGCCAACACTGTTGCTGGCCCTGCCATCCTCCAATTCCCCTTCAGTTCGCAAGTTTCGAATTCGTAGTACATCAGTATCATTGTGACTCAAAAAATTCTTTCGCTCATGGACTTCGTTCATTGATGACTTCGTGTTAACGATGCTATACCTTTGCTTCCGTAAAATTGTCTTTTTTATCAATAAAATTCGTTCCTGCACAAGAATGTTCAATTTTCACTGAATTGTTTTGATTGGATAGCCCTCCGAGTGGCCACGTGTTTGTTCGATTATCAATGACTGCTCAATGCAGGTCAACGAACTTCTTCCTCCAACTCCCATCACCATCCCATACCCTGGAAAAAGCTGCTGAAGGAAGACTCCAAAAACCTTGGAAATACTTTGACGTTCAAATCGTCGTAGGAGATGTCGTCAGAACTGGGTCCGATGTTCTGCTTTGACAGCAAGCTTCGTACACCCTTCCAGTTCAAGAATGCCTCTGATGCCCTTCTCGCACGCCTTTCTCTTTCGTACGGAATCGAAGATATTATCCTAGACTTATTCCTTTCCGTGGTAAACGATCCGGAATTCAACCCCAAGGAGGTGAGCATCAAGCATGCAGCGGACATACATGGCTTCGTCTCGGAGCGAAGGCAGGAAAACATGGATTCGTTGGGAAAGCGCTCGTCACAGGATATGGTCAACGTTACGGCGGGCCTCCCAACAGTTGTTTTGGATGGTGTCATCGACGTGCTCAAAGATGAATTCGAAGACGCCGTCGCCGCGTTGCGGTCGAGGGACGGAATCGGCTATGCCTCGATTAATCCTCCTTCAGGCTGCTTTGGTTTTGTCGACAGCGAACGAGAGGCAGTAAGCGCTAGCCGCCTCGTACTATCGACGTGCTGCACCGTGCACACTTCCTGGCTCGGTAGAGCAGTCCATGCTCTGGGATGCTCGCTAATTACTCCCCCGAAAGTATACATGGATCCTCTTTCGCTCTACATTCGCAGTCCTCTGTATTCGACGTGGACACGTAACGTCGAGATGGCAATATCTTATGTGGAGAAAATGGAGGGATTGGCGTCCCTTTTCTCGCGAATGCCGAACGTCGACTTCCTCCAGATAAAATTCACGGTGACGGATATTGATGAAAGGTCCACGGCAGTTGTGCGGTACGCTTCAGACAATAACTGTTTCTACTTGTGCCCTGCGATGTTGATTACAATCTGAGCAGAAAACGTACTGACGAACAAATACAAGTGCTCTGCGATGCGATTCGCAGCCTTCCAGAGCTACGACAGCTAAATCTCGTCATTAGAGAAGATTATTTCCCATCCCAGTTTTTCAACCTCGCCCTCCCAAAGATAAAAAGGATTTGCTTTATGGGTCCGAACGCCGGAAAATTCCTAACAACGGATCTTTCGGTGGACCCTTCGTTGAATCACCTCGTCAGCTTGAATCCATCTTTAGAGCACATCGCAATCTCATCCTCAAGACATTTATTGGCCAGACGTGACCGCTGCACAACACAGCATATTTCATGGACGAAGACGAATGATGATTCAAATAAATTTTCCTTGGACGCAATGGGTCTCAACCTTGAGCAGATCCTTCGTACGGAGCCATCAGAAGTGCACCGGCCATTGCTTTCCAAAGTCAAACATTTGAGGGTATGTTGTACACAAGAGAGTACCTTATCCTCGCACGTTGTAGTAGCGACGTCCGCAACGTCTATTTCCCTCTGCTTGCACGGCGCACCTCCGGAAACGGCGTCATTGGCATTGCAGTCCATCCCCAACTCTGTTCAATGTGTGCAGCTGGTTCTGGCCGCGATATATAACGAGAAGGTCCTGGAGTACTTAGTGCCCTTAGACGCCCCCCTTGCAAGCGTGCTGGCATCGAAGACCGGCAACCGTGCTTTCAGTCTACGCCGCATTAATTTAGCGTTTCTCCCGAATCCATCATTGGACGGGATGGCGAATATTGAATCTGTGGACCTTCGGACCTGGCTTCCTCGAAGCAAGACGTGCTGCGATAGACTTGGTGTGCTGCTAGACCCGACAGTTGTTACCCGTAAGTCTTGATGCAATACACTAGTCTCCTAAAACAATGAGCATACCATGCCTATCTATTTAGCCAACGAAACGCTTTGATGGAATGTCGATGTAGTCACACTACATCAGTGGGCCGAACCAGTTGTTGGAACTTTGGGGCATGTTGAGACTTGCTACTTGTAAGAGCGCTTTTTTCAGAACGAATTTCAGTTACAAACTATTATTCGGAGAGCTTGAACGTAATATCACAAACGCCGTCGCCAAACGCAAATATTCGATTTTGAGCTATTTTCTTTGTCCCCGCTGATTGGTCCGTTCTTGTACACACGTGGAAGCTCATATTTTCATTTTATCCCCCACGACTCTTTCTTCGAACCACCACCACCACTGGCACACTTTCGAACACAAACTTGACTAGAAAAAGCACCAGGCGACGCGAAACCGAGTCGACACTTACACTATGGCAGCAATGGATCCAACGCTCTGCTTCGACAACGAGTTACGCACCCATTTCCAGTTCAAAAGCGCCTCTGATGCCCTTCTCGCGCGCCTTTCAATCATGAACGGTATTGAAGATGCGATTCTAGATTTATTCCTTTCCGTGGTCAACGATCCAAACTTTGATTCCAAGGAAGTGAGCTTCAAAGAGTCAGCGGACATACATCTCTGTGTCGCGGAACGAAGGCAGGAAAACCTGGATTCGCTAGGAAACCGTTCGTCGCAGGACATGGTCAACGTTACGGCGGGTCTCCCAACCGTCGTTTTGGACTGTGTCGTCGACGTGCTCAAATATGAACTTGAGGACGCCGTCGTCGCATTGCGGTCTGGAGATGGGATCAGCTTCATTTCACCCGGTCCTCCTTTAAGTTGCTTTGGCAACATAGAAGAGGAACGGAAAGCCATACGCGCTAGCCGTCGTGTGCTATCGACGTGCTGCGTCGTTCATACTTCTTGGCTTAGCAGAGCGCATCGGGCACTCGGATGCGCGTTGATGCTCCCCTTGCGAAGAACTGAGGAGATTCCCCTCCTTTCCCATTTCGTTCGCAGTCCACTCTACTCGTCGTGGACTCGTCAGGTTGATTTGAAGTTCTCCCTCACGGACCATAGGCAGCGCTTAAAGAATTTGCCTTCAATGTTTTCGCGAATGCCCAACATCGACTTCCTTCAGCTCGACTTCACGGGGAAGACTAATCCTTTCTCCGTAATTGATCAAGAAGAGCGGTAAGCTTGCGTCGTATTCTCGTCCACTTCTCATCATTGATCATAAATATCACTCTGGCAGAGACTTCGACACTGAATTTATTCAGTTTATCTTCGATACGATCTGTGGTCTTCAGGAGTTACAACAGCTTAATCTTGTTATGAAAGAGAAGTCCTTCCCGGATTTATTTTTCAACATCGCTCTCCCAAAGCTGAAGAGCATTTGTTTTGTGGGCCCGAACGCCGGAAGTTTCCTAGTAGCAGATCCTATGGCGGAACCTTCATTACAGCAGCTCGTGACCGCGAATCCTAAATTACAGCTCATCGCAATATCATCCTCAAAATATGTTTCTGTTACGAACCATGTCGAAACGCGGTACATTTCGTGGGCCAAGACGAGCAAGACGCCCGTGTTCTCCTTGGACGCAATAGGTCTCGACCTAACCAAGGTTCGCCGTGTAAACCCCGAACCATCGGCATTGCGCCTGCGCCTGCTTTCCGGAGTCGGAGATCTGAGAGTATGCTGTTCTCATAACAGCGAGATGCCTGCGCTCGTATGTGCTGCAACATCTGCGCCTTCTATCGCTCTCTGCGTACATGGCAATTCGCCCGATGTGGTATTGCAGGCATTACGCTCGCTCCGCGAGTCCGTCAAATGCGTAGTGGTGATTTTGGGTCCAATGTATAACAAGGAATCCTTGGAGAAGTTATCAAATTGGGACCAATTTCTCGCGGACGCGCTTGCATCGAGGATTGAAGGTCGTACTTGCGGTCTGCAACGCATCGAAATGGCGTTTCTTCCCTCTCCATCTTTTAAAGGGATACGAGACTTGGGTTCCATGGGCCTTAGCACGCTGCTTCCAAAAAGCAAGAGTTGGTGTAAAGAACGAGACGTGCTATTAGAGTTGACGTTCCACTATCGTGAGTATCCATGCTAATATTTATTCAGACACGAGCCTTCCGTGAAGGTGGTTACTAACTGCGATATTTGCTTCTCAAGCCAACGATGTTCTTTGACGAACGTACGAGATCCCTCACTCGCTTTCAAAATTATGTGTCTGCCTCGGGAACTCCATGAAACGCTGCAATTTGCGAACGATATACTGCGCAAAGGTGATGATAGGTTTCGAGTTTAGATTGAATTTTAGAACTGTGGGCTCATGTTTTCGATTGTCGCCACTTTCGCTCAATTATCGTCCATCCATGAGTTTTCCTCTTGATGAATCGAGCGCGGAAATACAATGTCTGCCTTATGTTCTACACTCAGCACACGGTACGAAACGACTGCATGCTTGCCCTCCACAGTTTTGAATACATGCATGGCGGCCATATATTTGAATTATCTTCCTTTTTCTGATTGGCCCGTTCCTCGGGAACACGTGTTGTTCGACGACTTCACAACTCTTCCTCAAACCACCATCATCACAAAGCTCTCGAACGCGAAGCTGGCACGAAAGACAACCAAATAACGCGGCAATTCGTAAATAATCATTGCTAACAGGAATGAATCCTACGAATCCTACGTTCTGCTTCGATAGCAAACTACAAACCCACTTCCAGTGCAACAATACCTCTGATGCCCTTCTGGCTCGCCTTTTGCTAACGGATGGAGTTGAAGACACAATTCTAGACTTGTTCCTCTCCGTGGTTAACGATCCCAACTTCAACCCCAAGGACGTGACTTTCAAGCACTCGGGAGATGTCCATCGCCTCGTCGGGGAACAGATAAAAAAGAACACGGATTCGCTCGGGAATCGTTCGTTGCAGCACGGCATGATCAACGTGACGGCGGGCCTTCCAAGCATCGTTTTAGATGGCGTTATCGACGTGCTCAAAGGTGAACTCGAAGATACCGTCCTCGCGCTGCGATCAAAGGATGGGGTTGCTTTCACCTCGATCAATCCTCCATTCGCTTGCTTTGGTTTTGTGGACGACGAACATCGTGCAATTTCTATCTGCCATCGCACCTTGTCGAAATGCTGCGTCGTGCATACTTCTTGGCTGAGCAGGGCGCGTCGTGCGCTTGGTTGCTTTCTGATATCGCCCATAAACTCGAAGGCGGACACGGTTCTCCTTCCGGGCTTCGTTCGTAGTCCCTTGTATTCAACGTGGACCCGCCAGGTTGAGTTGAAAGTCACTGTTACGGACCAGGCGAAGAGGTTAACATACCTGACGTCTCTTTTCTCCCGAATGCCGAGTGTCACTTTCCTCCAGCTCAACTTTACGGAGCATAATCATAGACCTTCTCTTAAAAAACTAAGGTGAGCTCCCCACTATTTTCTCGTGACTGTCAAAGACATTGACTTCAATGTTGAAGAGAACTCAGCGGTGAACAGACACAAATTGTGTTTGAAGCGATCTGCAGCCTTCTGGAACTAGAGCAACTTGTTCTTGTCATGGAAAACGACAGTTTTCCGCACGAGTTCTTCAGGATTTCTCTGCCGAAGCTGAAGAGAATTTTCATTTCAGGAACGTATGCAGGAAGATTTCTAGCAGCAGATCCATTGGCGAACCCTTTCCTGAAAGAATTCGTCCCTCGAAATCCGAGTCTACAACACATTACGATTGCCTCGATA
Source organism: Schizopora paradoxa (assembly GCA_001020605.1). Taxonomy (NCBI): domain Eukaryota; kingdom Fungi; phylum Basidiomycota; class Agaricomycetes; order Hymenochaetales; family Schizoporaceae; genus Schizopora; species Schizopora paradoxa. The sequence goes on from KQ085900.1 coordinate 44,448, forward strand.
AATCACTCGTTCTCCCCTCCCGCCGATCCTTTCACTTTCCAGCACATATCATGGTCGAGGATGAATAACTCAGCCGGGTTTTTATTGGACGCAATAGGTATCAACCTAGATGAGGACCAAGATACCGAGCCCTCCGACGTGCACCGCCCTCTTCTTTCCAGAGTCAGGTATCTGAGGGTGTGTGGTTCGCGAGGCCGTGGCACGTCGGCTTATGTTTGCGCTGCAACATCCGCGTCGTCTATTTCACTTTGTTTGCACGGTGCATCACTGGCAACGGTGTCGTTAGCATTGCATTCTCTCTGCGACTCTGTTGAATGTGTGCAACTGGTCCTAGCCCCGATATATGATGGCGGTAGCAACGACAGCATAACAGAATTGCCGCTCTTGGACGTACCCCTCGCGAACGCGGTTACACGGAAAGCTGCTAATCATGCTTGCCGTCTGCGCCGCGTTGTTCTGGCATTTCTTCCGACTACCTCGTACAGGGTGAGGATAATCAAGTCTGCGGAACTTCACATATGGCTTCCCCAAAGCAAGGCATGGTGCGAGAAGCTCGGTGTGCTGCTTGAGTCGACGGTGGTTACCCGTGAGTATTTATAATATGATAGGTCCTTAGAGAACGAAGTGCTAATCGTAGTATTTTTCAAGCCAACGATACACTTTGACGGTATGTGGACGAGGTCCTTGCCAGCGGTGTACCATGGTCTTATTGAAGCTCCTCGCTCGCTCAAGCTTTCGTGACCTCGGATACATCGAAAGGCTGTCCCTCAGGCTGGCACTGGCGTGGTGAACGGCGGCACCAACAAAATGTAATCGGACGCAAAACCCCCGTTCTTCTGCTCTCCCTCGACCCAAAGGTCATGCATCTGTCACGCAGATGTCGTGTGCGCGAAGATTATCAAAGACTTTGAGCCTATATCAGATACTTTCGTTCTTGTATGCATAGTTCGGCTGACTGCATGTCTGTGCTTCCGCCATATTGCCATAGCACATTTTACTCTACTTGATATGTCGAGTTCTATGATAACATCCCGTCCATGTTCTACGCCGGGCTATCTGTAGGCTTCACAGATTCCGTATATTTGATTTGTTACCCTTTTTTCTGATTGGCTCGATGCACGGTTACACCACGTGTTATACGTATCACTCGGCAACTCAGGCTTTTTCACGACTCTTCCTCAAACCACGACCACCATTTTAGTCCCTTGGAGATCGACCCAGTACAAGTCATTAGACTCAACCAAGAATTCGGAAGATATCACAAAATTCGGATCACATCTGAAACGTCGTCAAGAATGGATCCGACGCTCTGCTTCGACCACGAGCTACGCACCCATTTCCAGTGCAACAACGTCTCTGATGCCCTTCTCGCCCGCCTTTTGCTTACGGATGGAGTTGAAGACACGAGTCTTGACTTATTCATTTCTGTGATCAATGACCCGAACTTCAACCCCAGAGAAGTGACCTTCAAACGGTCTGGAGATATACTTCGCCTAGTTGCGGAACAAAGGCAGCAAGACATTGATTCGTTAGGGAATCGTTCGTCGCAGGGAATGATCAACGTGACGGCGGGCGTCCCGGGCGTCGTCTTGGATGGTGTTATCGACGTACTAAAAGATGAATTCGAAGACGCCGCTCTCGCGCTACGATCGAGAGATGGCTTTAGCTTCGCCACGACCGACCCTCCCCCGGATTGTTTTGGATTTGTTCTTGAGGAACGCGCCGCACTGTCTGATAGCCGTCATGCTCTTTTGACATGCTGCCTCGTGCATACTTCTTGGTTGGGCAGCGCACAACGCGCTCTCGGATGCGCACTTATTTCCCCCTTGAAGGATCTAAGAAATACTCTATGGTGCTACATTCGCAGCCCACTGTATTCCGTGTGGACACGCAGCGTCGAGTTGAAAATCTCTTGCGCGGAGGTGATGGAGGGATTCGCATATCTTCTCTCTCTTTTCTCGCGAATGCCGAACGTCGAATTCCTCAGATCGATTTTACGCGGACACATTTCATGATCAACGAGGAAACATCCGCGGAATATGCGCGGTACGCTCTAAGCATTGATTATTTCTACTTGTGGGCCGCAGTATTGATCAACAAACTTGCTAAATTGACAGAAAATGTAGTGACGGGCAAGTTCAAATAATTTGTGATGCGATTCGCTGCCTTCAGGAGCTACAGCAGCTTAATCTTGTCGTGAATGGAGAATACATTCCTCACGGGTTTTTCAATCTCGCACTTCCAAAGATAAGACGGGTCTGCTTTCTGGGTTCTTGCGCCGATCACTTCTTAGCAATGGACCCGGCGGAAAACCCTTCGTTAAATCTCCTCATCAGCATCAATCCCACTTTAACGTACATTGCGATTTCCTCTTCCAAGTGGCTGATGTCCTTAAACCATTTCGTAACGAAGGACATTTCGTGGACGAAGACGAGCGATTCAGACAGTTTTCGCTTGGACACACTGGGCCTCGATCTTTCGCGGAGTCCGAATAGGGACCCTTCGGAGTTGCATCATTTATTGCTTCCCAGAGTCAGACGTCTGAGGGTATGTTTACCACACGACAACACCATATCGTCCTACGTTCGCGCGGCGACGTCCGCGTCGTCTATTTCTCTTTGCATCCGCGACACACTTCCGAATACGGTGTCGAAGATATTGCTATCCTCTTCCGAGTCTATTGAATGCGTGCAACTGGTTCAATGGCTGGATCATAATACTTTGGGGGACCTGGAGATCTTAGACGAGTCACTCGCAGACGCGTTAGCATCGAGGGTCGACAATCATACCTGGAATTTGCGTCGCATTAATCTCGCGTATCTCCCAAACCCGTCGTTCAGCGGGATAAAGAATGTTGTTACGGAAAACCTTCGCACCCTGCTTCCTCTTAGCATGGCATGGTGCGAGAAGCACAGTATACTGCTGGAATCTACAATCCTTGCTCGTGAGTGTTCTTATTGTGAGAGCTCTTTTTGTGGAGAACGTAGCGCTGATCAGGATTTCACCAAGCCAACGATAGGTTATGAGAGACGTGCTACATTCGGTTTCCATCCTCAGCACGGCTTCTACATTATTCAAAGGGTTGGGAAACGGAAGGAAAGTGGAGACGTCAGGTCCTGTGTCTCTACAGAGCCCTTTGGGTTTCCCTCAGAGTATTGAGGTCTTCAAAGTCGTTGATATACTATCACCCCGCCAAGATAGAACGAAGACAATTTTCAAGTTATACACTATACTGGTTATCTGTCGCCTGTCTCTCCAGGTGCTTTTCGACATCACGTTGAGAGTCCATACGACCTGCATTCGCCATGTCTTGTGCCTCGGTATAAATTCCAGGCCATTGAAAGACGTAGATCACTGTTGCGAAGAAAAGGGGCAGCGTGTCAAGGGTGTAAAAGAAGACTGCGGTGACGGATTAGTGATAGAAAATAAACTTTTTATAGAGAGCTCACCTTCATGGGTCACTAAGAGACCTAATCGGCCCTGACCAAACTCGACGATACGATATACGCCGCGAATCTTGTGCGCAAAGATCAGTACCGTCATCGAAAACCAGAGGAGAAAGGCTGATTCACTCACCACGATGAAGAGTGAAGAAAAATAAAGCAAGTACACCGTGCGCCATGCACGGTCATATCGAATGACTTTATTTGCTTTCGCCACCGTACGGTGGGTATAGAGAATGAGCGTGACGAAGAAGAGATATGACACGATCTGGAGTATTAGGCCAAGGAGTAAAATATTGGTCCCAAGTTTTCCGTTACTGCGACTGGTCTCGATACCCCCTCCCGCGCCCTAAGAGAGAGACAGTTAAGAGTCACAAAGCGCAGCCATAAAGTGAGCAGCATACCTGAATCATAAACGTCAATACATCGCTGAATACGAATATTTTGGCGATGCTTGTTGGCCTAAAGAGACAGTACCCTCTTCCGATGCGATTGCGTATGAAGCGACCGTATACAATATAGTTGAAGGCGAGGAAGGTCGCAGGAGATGTAATGATGAGTAGCTGCATCGCGATGAAGAGTCCCGTGCTGTCTGAATGGTGCTTCACGACGGGACGTAGTGCGAATCCGGAAGCATAAGCTGGAGACGAAGGATGAATACATGCATTTATTCCATTCTATCAACTGGTCAACTCACCGGAAACACCAATCGGCAGGCATAGGCCCCACCAATCCCTCCGCAAGACAAGGCGATATAGCAAAGAGGCTGATATCGTTACGAAGACGGCGCCTGATACAACTGCGAGAGGTGTGCTCGGCTCGTAATCTATGATAGACAGTTTAAGAAATTCCTTCTGGTAAGGTAGACATGAGTGACGCACCATAGACTGACTGCAAAGCGGTCCTCTCCATGTCTAATTGAACATAATGAAAATTCAGTTTTCGCCGTGAAGAATAAGTAGACCCTTACCGGCCATCTTGTCAAAAGATTTCCAACTCCTTCACTTGGCTTTACTATTCAGGCGGGGGAAGAAGGGTGCGCGAACGGACAGTGAAGCGTTGCATGAAGCGAAAGACCTACCTTTAAGACGGAGGAGCTGGCGTCAAGCCATCCCTCAACACGCACACGATGCTGCGCATTAGACTCGAGTTCGACAGGTCACGGTGTCGATCGCAGCACTCAGAAGACCTTCGAGCGTCTTATCCGCGCTGCTGCGAAACTGATACAATGTACTGCGTTGAAACCTTAACGAGTCTCGTCAAACGAGGATTGTTGTTCAACACGAAGAGTTTTCTTCGATGCTGGTGTGAGCTTTATGGAATCCACAAATGAACAGTATATTAGAATCCCAGGGGTATATGTATCCAATTACTTGCCATAATATATCGCATAACTCATTACTATGTCTCTTCAATCCCGCAGGAGACTGAGATGCCTTTCGCTTCGAGGTAGGACGCGGCATTTGAAGTCTTTAGGTCGTCTATGATGAAACTTGGTATCAGCGCTCGTTCAGTATTTCATCAAATAAAGCATACTGACGCTGTCGCCGTCGTGATGTATTCCACTTCCGGAAGCTCTGGTTTCCCCGTCGTCTCGTTCAACGGAGGGAGAACATCGAACACCGCCAGTGTTCTCGCAATGACCAGCCAAACCATCCCATCCGCGAATTGTTTTCCTGGGCAGATCCTGATAGCGCCAACGATGAGCATTACGAACCGTAGCAAAGGTAAGAGATTCCTCACCGTCTGCCAAATCCGAAAACCAAAGTGCTTGGATCACTAGCGATTGTCTTTTCAGATCCGAGCTCAACGCTACTGACTTCATTCTTGGTCTCCGCCCCCGTTTTCGTCATATGACGGTCGGGATTGAACACATTAGGGTCTGGGAAGACCTTCTCATCGTTCATTAAACCCCTTCAGACGAGAGATAGGTGATGTTTAATACTGTTTCTTTTATCAGGATTTGTCGACGTACCAAATATTGGGAATAACGAGTGATCCGCCTGGGATGAACATGTTTTTGTACACGTCATCCTTGAAGGTGGTGTGCGGAACGGCTACGAAGGACATAGATAGATAAGGCTCGATTCACCAAATGGGCTCGAACAGATGAAATTACCAAGAGGAAGAGGAGGTCCGAATCTATTGCATAAACATCAGTATTCAGCTGCGAAGGCTTTGAACAACACAACTCACCTATACACTTCCTTGAGGATGCAACCCACGAACGGCAATTGAGTGCGATCCTCGAAACTAGGGAGCCTCCCTTCGGTTGCAACGAATTGGTCGATCTCCAACTGAGCTCGCCGTTGAATCTCCGGGTTAACGATCATCATAAGGTAGAACGTGAATATCGTGGACTCGGTCTATCCATGTGCATATAGTTACTTTGAAAGTAGTAGTTGTTCGATTTGTGCTTACGGTTTCGACGCCAGCTGAGACGTTGAGAGTTAAAACAGGGAGGACACGAGATTTAGACGAGACGAACCGACGTAAGTTGTGAACCCATTCATTTTGACATCAATTATATCATCACGACCGAGCGATTTTGCTTTCTTAGAATCGCCGCGCCATTTCGCCACGAGAGATGTGTTCATCCTTCCCGAAAGCTATGATGCAAGTTGGTGTCTGATATCCGAAAAGTGTCCTAGAAAACTCACTACATCGTCTTCAACAATCTTGTACAGATCCTCCGTCAGTTCGGCGACAAAGTCTCTGGTGGAGTTCGCGTGACGGATGAAGCCCATTCCAGGGAACCATACCGGGAGGTAACGTACTTCACCCGTCGAATCCAGAGATTAATATACAAGAAAGTGAAATTGAGTGAGGTGTTCGCAGGACATGAAACAGAGACTCACGGAAAGGAAAGAAATCCACAGGCATAGCTCCAGGATTGGGATAAAGCGCCAATAGATGCGCTGCGCGCCCAATACGCTCCATGAAACTGTCATCGTCGGATTGTACAATATGTCCGTACGTGAGTCTCAGCATAGTGCCTGAGAGAAGTCTGTAGGAGTGCATCATTTTCAATCGACAAGTGGAATGACGCTCAAACTCTCGCTCACCTATGCAAACTCTCATCCAAGCAGTCTGGACGGCCTTCGAACCGACGAACGAAAGAGAGCACTTCGTTCTCAAGCAGAGGAAAGTACTCCTTCACGGTTGTCGGAGTGAAGTTTTCTGAGATCATCCGTCGCTGTTTCTTCCATTTCTCTCCGAAGGGGAGGAGGATCACGGTCTCCGACCACTTGATCCTATAAAAAATGAAGAAGTTCACACCAATAGTCGCTGGAGGCCTAAAGAAGGTATATAACGCACATTTCATATAATATCGCTCTTGGGCGGCCTGAATAGTTCATCCCCCTCTTGTCCAACAGGTTTTTGATGATATCCAGCGAGTTCAATACAATGATGGGCTTGCCCAGTACGTGCACGTAGGTAAGTTCGCCTTTCGAAACCGTCAGCTTCAACGGACGTCCTCAGAAGAAAAGATTAAGAACGTACCAAATGTCTTTCCCCATTTCGAGAAGACCTTATGAGGATCGTGTTGAGGAAAACTGCGAACGTTGCCAACGATAGGATCGGCTGCAGGACCAGGAGGATAGCGACGTTTGTCTTTCTTCCGCGATCCAGTGTACAGGATGGAGAGTACGAACGCGGACAGGAGCGCACTGACGGAAGCCCAGTTCATGATGGGTCGAGATTACGAGGCGTACCCAAACCTCCCCGCGCGAGGTCGCACATCCTTTATACCTCCTCATATCCCAGAGCCAACCCTCCGAGTCGCAGCGCAGCGTGCCGGCGAAGCGGCGCCTAAACTGGTTCCGAGGGGGCCAGGAACACCTTCGGGACGACAAAAAGATTCGAAGAAGCACACGAGGCGTAGCATGCGTCCGCTCTATGAGTGTGAGGCTAAAAGCTGGTTCTGGGCGGAGAGCAAAACAGTCTTAGTCGCGGCTCGTGCACGAACACGATACGATGTGAGTGTTTGCGCACCTTGTAGAGACGAGTTTATTGCTAAGTACAGCGTGGCGTTTGCCTGCGTGCATGTTCTGTGCGTGCGTATTTTGGCCGAGTTGTCGATCCCCTCGGTTAGCCGTATCAATTGGACGCGAGTGCGAGCCGACCTCGGACGTCACGCAAATTTTGGCTTTACGCGCGATTTTGCGGAGAAGAGTAGTGGGATCTGTTTCGAAAACGCGAGTCGTGTCCGTAAGCCTCGTGAAGGCCTAAGCTTTTGAAGATACGAGAGAGCAATCGTACGTGCAGGGTGTGCGGGACAAGGATGTGTGACCGAGGGCAATGTGGTGGGAGCCGCAAGCTTCCAGCGGATGTTAGTGGGCGCTTGACGCCAATCGCGATCCAAAGGGCCGCGCAGGTAACGCGGTGAGCCGGTCGCTTCGGTATATCCTTGAGCATCAAGCTGCTGGAAGTTTTCAGAGAAAATGGACCTTAACGCTTGAAAACATCCAGAACAGTTCTTCCTTGACACTCGGTGGCAGAGTAGCTTTTTAAATAGCCTTTTTTTTCAAAGGGGAAGGGTCAACCAGGTCAACCGGTTTAAAATTGAACACAGTGCGAGGATGTTTTCTGTTTTCTTCGACTGGCGAACGGTGATCAGATATCAAGCACGAGGTCTTGATGTATCACTTGACACAAAAGTGTCAAAGTAAACTTACAGTGGTCTGAAGAGAGTTCGGATTCTTTGGCGATGAAACTGAGATGCATCAAATGGGTTCGAGGATGGAGATAAAGTCTTCTTACATCGCCGTGTTCGCCGCATCGTATTCATCGCCGTGTTTAGAGACTAATCGTCAGATTATTTGGGCGGTGCCCTAGCACGTAGGGAGGGTATCTGCAATAGAAAAAACTTGGATCGTCAATAGTGGCAGAGGCCTGGGGTCATTTCCATCCGCCAGATCTTCCACGAGAACCTGATTCTTTCGCAATGGAGAACGTTGGGAGAAATGTGGACTTGTTGTAACGTTGACAAACAAACACCAGGCTCGGATGAGTCTTTGTGGCGGAGCTTTGACAGGAAGAAGGGCAGGCCAGTCCGGAGTGTAGTTTGCTTTCGTTTAGCATGAATCTCAGCTATTCATTATATATATGCACTGGAAAGTCGAGCTCAACAAAATTGTTACTGATCTGGAAGAGCGGATTGCGCACCTCTCCGTCAAGTTCTTCCCCTCGCGCAAGCAGGACCCATCGACCGTAATCATTATCCGCTTTGCTATTAAATCACGTCTAAATCACGTCGCACAAGAAATAGCGCGATCTCGCTCGTTATGCTCTTGGACCTGGTGGTACCGAGTGCGTGCGTATGGTGAAGCCGCTGCTATTCGACCTCAAGGTACATTGCTCGACGAGGAGTTCAGAAAGTTGTGTTATCTTGAATAGACACGACGATTATAGAAACGTTTCTTCAATCCTCAGGCCTCAGTTCTGTCGCGGTATTTGAGTTATTTAATGATCGAGCACACTATTGAGATGTATGAGAGGTGGCTCACTACGTCGCTTTCTTCGAGGTTCTTGATGTTCGAGTGCGCCTTGCATTCTTTTTCTGTATTCATATTGCAAATGTATCGTTGAGACTCGAGAAATTTGAAGAAACGTCATCGTGGTTGTTGTATAACCCGTGCCGCGCAGCGAATTCCTCAAAAATTGCCTCCGCCGCAGTCGAGCTTCGACGAACACAACAACTTGATCCCAACACCCATGTTGGCGATGTCCCACCAGTCGACGCTATAGAAATCACCAACGATGTACCCTCCACGACAATTTCCTACGGATAACATGAAGAGCTGGACGCGGAAGCTAAATACCCCCACCTCTCGCAAAGTGTTCCTGTGCCTCTTCGTGCTCTTCGCCCTGCACACCCTCATTCAGAACTTCTTCTTCACAACTACGGAGTACTTGGGCGATTACAACGCAGTCATCCTCTACCTCGCCAGCGAGTCTCGACAAGCAGAGCTAAACCACTCGCTGACGGACTTGTATCACAACGTCAAGACGCGACCATGGCCGATTTTGCTGATGTATGCGGACGACCTCGACGAGGAGAGTAAGAGGAGCGGGATGGTGGATGAGCTGCACGAATCACTGGATGGAGATGAGCAGGCGCGGAGGGAGTTTGTGGACAGGATCGAGTGGGTTAGGCTGGATGATTGGAAGCTGCCCGACAATATGCCTCACGACAAGGCAGAGGTCAACCCAGTGTTTGAATATGCCTGGCCAGGTGCGTACTGAAGCTCTTTTCCTGATTTATGATGTTGAATGTTCTCCGTTGCAGGATACCACATGATGTGCAATTTCTTCGCGACCCAAATCTTCCACCTCCCCCGCCTAATGAACGTCACGTACTACATGCGCCTCGACACCGACTCCTACATTCACGACCCATTATGCTACGACCCCTTCGAACGCTTCCACCGACACAAACTGACTTACGCCTTCAACACTCGGACGTCAGACCCCTCATGGGTCACATACGGCCTCTGGGACCTCCTGGACGACTACGCGCGTGCCCACCCAGAAGTCGAGGCGAACCTGAACGCCAACAACTGGGAATGGGTGGAGAATAGAGAAAAGGGAAAGATGATAGACAAAGACTTCCCGACGTACTACAACAACTTCGAGATTGTGAAGATCGAGGCGTTCAGGCGTCCTGAAATCACGGCGTGGCTTGAGGAAATTCAAAAAGATCCACTTCGGATTTACAAATATCGGTGGGGTGACGCGCCAATCCGATACGCGACTGTGCAAATGTTCCTGGACGTCGAGAAGGAGGTTGAGGACTTCTGCGGGATCGCTTACTATCACAACGGCGAGCGGCAGACTTGTTCATGTGTCGATGATTAGATTTTGGGATAGGTAATGCCTCTTCATCTATCTTCATTCTCATCATTGACGGTATTTGGGAAAGGGTTTAATTTGTTGTAATTTAGATATACTGATAGGGTTCGAGGACCAGTTCTCTGGTACGGGGCAACGGAGCAAACAACAATGAAATTGCACCGTCTACATTTTCTAACGATCAATCTTCTGCACCGCGAACACGACGATGTGAAAACAAGCCATTGACCGAGGATAGCATTACGAATCAAAATCTCATGAACAACTCGAGGACTGAAAGACACGCAATGCCTTTTTAAATTGACAGGTAGAGCTTACGCCATAGCTGACGTCGACCAGGACTCCTAACCTAATCCGAGTCGGCCGCAGCAGATAACAGACACCTAGTCTCCAACACCTCCTCATGCCAAGTCTACCACTCTTCTTTAGTGCAGATCCTGAGCACTGCGATCGACGCGTCTACCGGTGCCGTCAGTGGAATAACCTCTTTGCACCCGTGCCGCAGCTGTTTCCTGACACATTCTGGTATCCGATTCGTGGGTTGCTTGCATTATCTTAGTACTGATGGCCGTAATGACGCTGACTGTCTCAGGTTGGTTCCTTGCAGGGAATTGAAGACGCGATTCACGATTGCTGATTGCGACTACGTATAAAATGGCGCCCAAAGGTTCACAGAATGCTATCAATAAGATACAACCCACTTTTCGTCAACGACAATGAGCAAGTCTTCATCCAAGCAAACCGTATTCATCATTGGCGCGACCGGAGTGACAGGCACTTCGATCGTCGATGGCCTTCTCGAATCAGGGAAATATGTATGTCATTTCACCAACTTTACAAGCAAGACCAAGATGCCTACTTTCTTTTCCAACGTTTAGCACGTCGTGATCGGCGTCCGCCCAGCATCGCTCTCCAAGCCCGAAGTACTAAAGTTCCAAGAACGCGGAGTCGAAGTCAGAGCCCTCGAGCTCACCGACGCGCCAGAGAAACTCGACACCGCACTTCAAGGCGTCGACACCGTCATCTTCGCCGCAACGTATACGGAGATCGACAAGCAGCCCCGTCTCGCAGATGCTGCGAAGCGCGCTGGCGTGAAGCGTTTCATTCCGGATGATTGGGCGTCGCCTTGCGAGCGAGGGGTTAGGAAGATGTACGACCAGGTGCGATATTCTTCAACAAATTCTTCGCTGCTGTTTCATCTGACAGGCCTCCCAGAAAATCGCAGTCCAGGACTACATCAAGTCGATCGGCCTTGGCTATACTTTCATAGACGTCGGAATGTGGTGAGTAATTCTCGACGATTTATATATTGAATTGAGGTTGACCATAGCATGTCTCTAGGACTTCGTTGTCCCTCCCAGCCGACACCGAACAATCTCAGGACACCTTCCTCCCCTCTCTATCTCACAAAATCTCTGGATCAGGCGACGTCAAATGCGCCAACACCCACATCCCCGACATCGGCAAGTTCGTAGCAGAGATCATCGGCGACGCGCGCACGCTCAACCAGTACGTCTTCTGCTATGGCGACCAGAAATCTCAGAAAGAACTCTGGGACATCGCGCGCAAGGTGAAGCTCGAGCTGACTGGAGAGCCGCTGAAAGCAACCCCGAAGTACGAAAGTGCAGAGGAGGTCCTGGAGAAGGTGAAGAACGCGAAGGACGGGTCGATGGAGCAGATCGGTATCGAGTATATTCTGAGCTTGGCCGTCCGAGGGGACTGCACGATAGAGAACGCTAAGAAGCCGGAGTTTGGAGGTGCGCTCGACGCGAGGGAGCTTTACCCGCACTTGAAGGTGGCGACAGTCGAAGAGGTTGCGAGGACCTTGTATGCAAGTAAGCCGTCTGCTTGAACGGTTGTTTTCACCCTGCTCTATCCCTGTCTTGCGCCCTTCTGTCATCGCTTGCGTCCAGATCGTGTATGAAGACGTCCTGTATAATAATGAAGTCAAGAGCCTATACCAAAGCATCCCCGGCTTCGTATTGAAATTTATCCGTATAGCTGAAGCGCTGAAGTTCAGTAGATTCAGTTCTCTAATTCTCTTCCAATGAAGCACCATTTTTATAAAGTTGTTACATGAACTCACTGACCAGCATCCAGCTCGACGAATCACCCAGTGCGTTTTCGTGTACAAGCGGTTTTCCTGGACTCTTTTCACGAACCATCTTCACAAGCTCTTCACTGAGTCTTCAGCGTCTCAGTTCTCCAATCCGCGCCAATCGGACGTCGCCCAAAACCTGTTTACGAAAATACGTGAGTAACCATCGAACTTAGTAAGCAAGCCACAACGTAAAGGAGCTTACATTACGAGTATGCATACAGTCGCCATTCAATTCAATGACGTATAAAAGGGCGATCCAACGATCGTTGTCTGCAACATCTCCTTAAATTGTCCCGCCTCTCGTACTGGCAGTCATGAGCAACTCTGAGCAGAAATCCGAGTCGAAGCAAACGGTCTTCATCCTCGGAGGGACTGGGACGACAGGCACGTCGATCGTAAACGGGCTCCTTGAATCTGGAAAATACGTGCGTACCATCAGTCCAAATTCCGGGAATCCCAAAATCACGCGTCTAAATCCCATTCGGATTCCATAGCACGTCATTCTGGGAGTCCGATCAGCATCTCTCTCCAAGCCAGCGATACTGAAGCTCCAAGAACGCGGAGTCGAAATTCGTTCAGTAGAGCTCTCCGACTCACCAGAGAAGCTCGATGCTGTCTTGCAAGGAGTCGACACAGTAATCTTCGCCACGAGTTCCGCAGAGGTCGACAAGCAGCCGAGGTGGGCTGACGCTGCGAAGCGCGTCGGCGTGAAGAGATTCATACCGGATGATTGGGCGATTCCGTGCGAGAGGGGGACGATGAAGAAATATGACCAGGTGCGCTTGTGTTTTTGATGCGAGACTGCGAGAGTTTCGTTTCTGACTCGGATTTCTTAGAAAGCTGCGATCCATGATTATATCAAATCCATCGGTCTTGGTTACACGTTCATAGACGTTGGGGTGTGGTGAGCGAGTTCGCTTGACGACCTTCAGACGCGACATTGACTTGATCCGCTTCTTGAAGGACAGCATTCTCCCTACCAGCAGATACCGACACCTCCCAAGGCATGTTCCCCCCTTCGATCTCCCACATAATCTCCGGGTCCGGAGACATCAAGAGCGCCACGACGCACATCCCCGACATCGGCAAGTTCGTCGCAGAAATTCTCAGCGACCCCCGCACCCTCAACCAATACGTCTTCTGCTGGGGCGAGGAGAAGACGCAGAACGAGCTCTGGGAGATCGCGCGCCGGGTGAAGCTCGAGTTGACGGGCGAACCTCTGAAAGTGACCCCGAAGTATGAGAGCGAGGCGCATGTGGTGGAGAGAGCCAAGAACGCGGAGGATGGGACGTTTGCTCAGGTTGGGGCTGAATACCTTTTGAGTTTGTATGCCAAAGGAAACAACATCGTGGAGAAGGCGAAGAGACCTGAATTCGGAGGGGCGTTGGACGCGAGGGAACTGTATCCGCACTTGAAAGTGACTACAGTCGAAGAGGTTGCGAGGACGTTGTATAAACCGACTGCCCAGGCTTGAACATAAATTTCGTCTTTCATGTTGTCGAGCTCGTTTGTCCACACTGTCTGTATACCAGTTTCTTGACCGTACTTCGAGGCAGCACAAGGCAAGTCTCAAGAGACTGTCGGTCTCATGATCACTATCAAAGCAATTAGACTGCGTCAAGTCCGAGAATGCCAACAGGCTTACAGTCGGCATGCCAGTGCCTCCCGTCCAATTCTTGCTTCAGCGTAGACAGTCGATGGACTTCTCCACGCCGAAGATTTCATCCAAAATCCCTTCAACTGATATCGATGGTTGTATCGCGAGGAGCGAGCGCTTCATCCTTTCAACAGCTTCGGGGCACAAATTTTGAAGAGCGGCAGCAAGAACTTGAAGACTTTCGGAATCATCGTTGGGTGTAAAGCTTCTGAAGCCCTGTCACAGTTAAGATATTGCATTTAACCACGAGAGTTCTTCAGCGTACCAGAGCTTTTCAGCGGAGATTATAACCAACAATTCGACATGGGCGTCCAAGTAAAAGGCTGGAAGATGTCGACCTGTTCGATGTCTCGACAGCCTGAGCAGGTCCGGCTTCTCCCGGAGCCCGCATCCTTCCTCCAACCATCAACCACGACTACCATCTCAAACTTCAAAGCCTCAAGAGAAACCAAGGACGCGCTCTCGACGTACTGCACAGAATTAACCTGATGGCCATGGTGGAAAAACGTACGGGCCCAGAGATTATCGACATCTGTCACAGAATGAATTCGTGATTGGGAGAACACTGACACTGCGACCCATCGACAGCACGACCGTGACCTCGCTGAAAGAAAATAGCTTCTGGGACCGTCGCGAATGCTCTCCAACGTATATATCAAAGCTACTATAGCTCTCTGGATGCTGTATAACTTGGCGAGTGCAACGACAGATGATGTGTATTCAGAGGAAGAGGAAGAAAGGGAGGATACGAATGTGTCAGCCTGAGGTGTAAGTCCCAAATCGTCATTATACCTGTACCGTTATTGCTCTTAATTCTCAAAGCATTTCAAGTTCCAATCTCAAACGTTGCTTTCCCCAAACCCATTTTATGCTTTTTATATCCTTTTAGCTACGACATAAGAAACACTGAACGATGCATCCAAACTCGCAGATCCCTAACCACGGCAAAACAGACAAGAAACCCAAGACTACAGAAGAAGAGGCAACTACGCTACACTAGACAAGAGAAGCATCCCACTTAGTTGGGGTTCGAGGCGCTCGACAAGAAGGGGAAGTTGAGGATGGCCGGGCCTGCGATGACCGAGCCGTCCAAGAGCTGCTGGCCGTTGGTGGAAACGGTCGCGTAGACGAAGCCCTGGAGGCCCTGGGGGAGCGTCGCCTTGTTGTTGGTGATCGGGGTGAAGATGGTGTTCAAGCCCGTCTGGAGCGCGAGGAACAGCGACTGTCCGTTCACCTTGGACGAGTCGAAGGAGAGCGAGATCTGGCTGCCCGGGGTGTACTTGCCGTTGACGGTCAGCTTGGGGAACGCGGTGAAGGGGAGGGTCGGGTTCGAGGAGGGGCACGACTTGATGAAGGGCGAGGCGAGCGAGTAGGCCTCGTTGCCGTCGAGGGGGACGTCGAAGGCGGTGGACCAGGGAGACATGGACTGGGTGATGGCGTTGAGCCAGGCGGCGTGGCGGGCTTCCATGGAGAGGATCGAGCCAGCGGCGGTGAGCGCGGAGGGGTTCGAGCCGAGGTACTGTGCAGCGCCGATGTACGCAGCGTCGCCGACGTTCTCGAGGATGATCGCCATCTGGACGAAGGACTCGACGTCGTTGATGGGGCTGGAAGAGAAGGAAAAGTCGTCAGCCACAACTCATCGTCACGAGGCAAGCAGAAAGAAGACTCACAAAGAGTACTCGCAAGGGGCCGGGGCGCTGCTACCGAGCGCGTTGTTGAGGAACTTGACGTGGTTGGCTTCGTGCTGGGCGATCTGGGCGATGCGGCCGCGCTCCCAGGTGGGCATGCCAGCGTTGACGAACGCGTTGTTGTCGAAGCGCGCGAGGCCAGTCTGGTAGAACGCGCTCTCGAGGTTCTCGAGGGTGAGGGCGAACTGGAGGATCTGGGTGACCGTCGGGGCGGCGGCGTCGGGGGCGCGCTGCTTCACGTTGACTTCGGCTTTCGGATCCGCTGGGCCTGCTGACCCCGCTGGTGTGGTGATGGGGGTGGCGAAGACGCCAGAGACGGCGAGGAGGACAGAGGAGAGAAGGAGTGTGGTCTTCATAATGAGTGACGGGGTAGGAATAGCTGGATGGGTATGTGCAGAGACGAAAGCAAAGACGAAAGCGCAGGCGACTGAGGAGAGGAAAGAACTCGAGGAGGAACTCGATGAGGAGAGGGGGATGAATTTGCAGCTCTTTTTATGTGCTTTCCGACCCCGTCAGCCCTCGATGGTCGCGCACTCTTCAGGGCTTTCTCGGAGGTCGGAGACGCCAGCCATCGTCATATCTTTCTGGAATTCGTGGCTGGTTCGTCCAAGTTGGAGAAGAGGCTGACGAGAAGCCTTCGGGCTCTTCGGAAGGTGGCTGGAGGAAGGAGGAAGAAGGTCTAGAGCAAGAACGAACTCGATTGCCAGCGCCAGTGCCACTCGGATTTGCGACTCGAAAATTTGAACGTATATTCATTCAGTACACTCGAAGCCCCAAGAAATACAAATATTACAGATATATGTTTGTCCAACGTGTACAACAACAAGACGATGGTACGTGTAAGTCGTCAAGAAGTCAAGGAAAAGTAGAGCGGAATTCGACTCCGAAGTTTCGACTACAACTGAGACTGCTCAAGAAGAAAAGAAGAGAAAGGAAGAAGATAGAAAACCCTGTCGAAGACGCACAAGCGCGGCTGGATGGAAAATAATGACGACAATGTTCCGATGGCGGTGGCAGCAGCTGAGGAGGGGGAATAACATCAGGTATATTTCCTCGACCGTTACACCTGGCTTCAAGTCAGATTACATCTTCCCAGATAGAAAGACATCGGAACTCACCATACATCCGAAGGAGGGGGCGCATCAAACAACGACCGCCTCGACATTGGGCGCACGCCCAAAGTGCTTCTTGACGAGCGGCTCCCGTTTGCGCCAGTCTCGATCGCTGACGACGCCATCCTTGTCCTGCACACCAGCCACCCCGTTCCCCGAGGACACATCTGGGTTCGCCGCGACCCCGTGGAGGCCGCAGAGGAGGGCGATGGCAAAGAGGATCGTTCTGGAGGCGACGCGCATTTCTGTCTGTGATTCTTGGGTGTTGGTTGTTGGTGAAGGTCTCAAAGAGATTCTTTGCGAACTAGTGAGCAGTGAGTGGAGTGGAGTAACAAGCGCTGAAGGTTGCGTCCCTTGTCGTTTCGTAGGGGGGTTGAGTTCGTTGAGAGCGAGCGAGGGCCTGCGGACGAGAGTGGAGTTAACCAACATCCCCCCTCCCCTCGCTAGCACCTCTTTATACGTCGAGCGAGAAGTGACTCCCCCCCCTTCCCGTCGCCCCCTGCACCAAACCAAATGTCCGACGTCCCCACCCAGAAGGCCGCAGCAAAGTTGCGGCTAGAGAGAGAGAAGTAAGTAGCTCGGAAGCAGCACCTCAAGTCATAAAAATAAAAACTGCAAAAAACGTTTTGGACGTTCCTAGAAAGCTTCTTCCACTAAGCTTCAACGAACGAGGGAAAATACGCACCCAATTGCAATAACACCACTCGAACCTTCTCTTTCGCCCGACGGGTGGGATAGTCTCCGGTGGTTGAGGGTCGAGAGCTTAGAAACTCCCCGCCGCCGCCCTCTCCAGCGCTGCTAGAAGGCGACGTATTTCTGCGCGTTCCTGATATAACTTCGGCGAGAGGCGGGTCGCATTCGTAAAAATCGTTCATCGTTCCTGGCGTCGAGCTAATACTGAAAGGTATTATCGTTCATTCATTTATTTCGCAAGATATCCTTCATTGAATTCGATGAGTGATCGCAAAAATAGTAGGAGAGGGTATATATGCAGTACGTACCACTAATATACATACACGCCTGGACGAGCTAAGGGGGTAATAATTGATCCAAAATGTTCAGACAACAACAAGAACGGCAAAGAAGAAAACGGCAGTAGAGGAGAGAGAGAAAGGAAGAAACAGGACCCAAGTGATGAACTATACAGAAGAGGGGACGCCATGCTTGGGATCTAGGAAGAAACTAGCAGGTTTATAGTGCGCGATGTCGGAGGCTAATTGAAGGTGAGGAGAGAGGAGAGTGTTCGCCAACCGACATATCGGGAAACGTGTTGTCGAGGAAAGGGGAGGGCAGGGAGGGCAGGGGAAAGAGGTGAGAGGCGAATGTTTATTGAGTAGAAAGAATCATGTTTATGAATGCAAATGCGAATAAAGTTATGTTGAGTGTGCGGACTGAAATGCGAAAAAGTGAAATTGGATCGTCCTATCCGATGGGAAGAATGGCGTGGCGTGCATAGCAGATCAGAGGTGGAAGGTGAAGGTGGCCTCAATCGTCGAGATCGGAGGTCACAATCCCTTTCACCCCACCGCTCTGAGTTCGCCCTCCATCCCGAGCCCGAACGTTGCGGATCCTTGAGCCAGTTGGCGAGTTCTGTACATTATTGTTCTTGCTGTCATTCGACTTTACGTTTGCGATGGGAGTCCTCTGAGCGGTGCCAGTCCGCTGTCGCTGCGATGTATCAGACGATGATGTGGTCATATCGTACTCATCCGCGTCGTCATTATCGAGATCTTCGTCCTCCCGGTCATCCACGACGGGGAACGGGAAATACTCCTTCGCGCTCTGCACGGAGCTGCGCTTGATTCTCGAGCCACTCGAAGACGTCTTAGTCTTACTGGAGTTGGACGACCTCGACGGATTCAGCTTGGACTTCGTCGGCTGCAGGATGCGCGACGAAGATGGCGACTCCTTGCTCCCACTCCGTTTGCGTTCCCGAGTGGTCGACGAGGTCCGGCTGGAAGATGTGCCGTTCGAAGGTCGGATGACGCTCGCAAGGTTCACCCGCGAATTCGAGTTCGAGTCAACCCAGGATCCGCCGATATCTGTCTTCTCCCTCGCCTGAGGCGTCGGCATAGCGGCTGCAACCCACTCCTCATCGTCGTCCAAGAAGCCCCGGTCGTCGTCGGGAACTCCCGGACCAAGCTGGACAGCTTCGATGGCGCTCTTCTGCTGTTTCGCGAACTTCGATGATTGAGCTTGTTCGATGGCTTGCTCATGTGTCAGCGTATTAGCACCGGGAGTGACTGGCCCGACAGGATCATCTTCGGTGAGGACGTCCTCACTTTGCCTCCGACCCTCCTCTTCAGGCTCAGTGTCCTCATCGACTTTGACATCGAGTTCGTCCATCTGCATCTCATCCTTTGAAATGGAGCTGCCGTCGACGAGCTTCTTCTCTGCTGGATCATCCAGCTCAGGTGAAAAGGCATCCTCAGGACCCTCAATGTCCACGTCAACATCGGATACAGATTCCAATCCCATATCGTCAGAATCCGAAGGCCACGACGGCGGCTCGTCCTGAATCGCAAATATCTTCCTCGGCATCTAAATTAAAAACGAAACCATTCGTCAGCATCGCGTCGAGAAGCGAAGCACAAAGCACTTCGACGAAGTGTCCCTAAATCGGAACGGAGGTTGCAAGTTGAGTGAAATGAACATACCTCAGAAACTCGGGCGCGGAGATCGCGCCAGTCCTGTTCGTCTCTGCAGATGAATCCAAGCAGCATGCTAGGATCCAACCCGCTCAACGGCATCTTCCGAACTCTGTCGCAATGGAACGTACGCAACTCCGTTGGCGAGTAGGCGCTCACGTAATGTTCTTGCACAGGATCCAAGTTTTCGTACTGCGAACCCGTTGCAGAGAAGCTCGAACCACCGCCATCACTACGAACTGACCCAGAGTCGGGAGAAGGCGTGACACGTTGCCGTCGTTGTGCAGCAGCGACAGCGGGATTCTGAACAGAAGCGCCAGAAGTGGATTGTGACGAAGACTGCTTCTCTGAGGCGGAGTCATTACTGGGTGATGGAGGAGGACGGTAGGGAACAGCGGGGCGAGCGTGGTGAGGATCCAAGTAAAACAGACTGTCCGCTTGCGAGCCGACAAAATAGTATGACGAAGAGGGGCGGCCTCCAGCGATACCAACCGATTGAGGGAATGTGTATAACGTCTAATTAGCAGTAAATTAGCATTTGAAAATGTGTCCGTCAAAGTACTATACCTTAACAGCATCGTAATATATGGGATTGACGCCCTGAAGACCTAATCGGATGCCTATTAGCACTAACACAGGTCGTTGGCCCCACGCAGAACCCAACATGCTCTGCCTCTGCTGATCTGCGTGGAGTCGATTGCGGGCACGCTTCGAACCAGGAGAACTTGATCCAGTCGTAGGCATGCGTGAGTGGTGATATCGGTTGTAATGGTAAGGAGACACGTTGGAAGCAGCAAGCACGTCGGTCTCATATAACACCCCATCCATCGCGACGGACACGCCGATGCCTGCCTCTGGGAATGCGTGCACGAGCGTCCTGCAAGGTTTAATGTATAAGCATATAAGAGTTAAAGGAAAGAGGTCGTCGACGCAGTAACGAAGTTGTGCGGGAGAAGAGCGAGTGTAACTCACTTTATCGCACCCGCAGCCGTGCTTGGACCAAACCATTGTCCAACATCTTTCCCAAGATCCTTTCCTGCTAGCGCCATTCTATGCACGCTAAATGGACATCCTGGATCTGGGGAGTCTAAGAACCATGTAATAATTTTCACATAAGTTGCATAATCAGCTGTATGAACTGGCATAGGCGGTCTTCGCCAATCTGTGACCAACTATGAATAACCGCTGGATTTGACGTATGAATGGATTGTTGGACTCACCACGACCAAGATGTAGATGTATCAAAGCGTTTGCCAACAAACTTTGGCCTGTCCGTAACATACAACCCCACCCAGCATCGCTACTCCATCCTTTCTCTCCTCCAAGTAAATTCCATCTACGGGGGCTCGCCGAAACGGGAGCAGATTGAGAATCGGAGTGGGAATCGCTGTCAAGTGCCGCAAGAGAGTGATCACGGATGGGCGTGAAATGTGAACGGTAGGTGAGCCATATTCGAGTGACAAAATCAGCATAGAATATTGGAGGCCAATGAAGACTCGGGTCTGATCCGCTAGTACTTGAACGTGGATGCCTGGAGGTTGAGTGAGATAGTGAAGGTTCGGGTGACGATGTAGCGCCCCTTGAACTTGATTGTGAAGAGCGGAAAGATGATGATGATGACCTGCGGAAGTCGAGCGAGCTGCGTCTTCCTGATGGAGGAGATATGGAAACAGGCGGGGGAGGAGGTTCATATCCCGGATGCTGTACGCCTAACAGCCAGATGGGGTCTGTGCATTTGTCGGGCGTCGCGTCAGAGTCAAGAATGTAACGAACACCCTTGTCAAGGTATCCCTTTCCATGGCGAGCTGCAGTTAAGAGGGCCATGCCGGCTGTATTTGGTCGAGAAGACTTCGGGGAGGATGCCATGGGAAGAGAGGTAGCAGCTGGGGATGACGTTGTGAGCAAAGCTGGTAACGAGGTGAGGTCCGTCGAGGACGTGCTAAATGCGTGTGTAAACCAACCAGAGAGACGAGTTCCAACATCGGAGAAGCGGCCGCCATGCGAAAGGTGTGAGGAGGGATGATAGAAATTGGAGCCTGGATGGGCATGAGAGTCGGACGCAGACGCGCTGAGCGGCCTGTCAGCGCGTGTCAGGGTGCGAGAGCGGGGTGCAGGTGTCTCGATGATGACGGGCGAGTCCTCTGCCATGCTTTCGTCGCCGGCGTTGTCAAACCTGTCGTCTCTGGGTTCCTTCAGTATGCCCTTGAACTTGCTCGACCGGCGTTCTTGCCTGGAGTGCTTGCTCGACTCCGCCGCCTGCGACGACGACGACGATCCCGCTGAGCTGCTTGCCACCACCGAAGCCGACCCTCCCGAGAGCTTGCTTCCGCTTGTCGACGCCGTCGGGCCTTGTCCAACGCTTGGATGTTGCTCGTTCACCGACTTCGAGCGGTCCCTGTTGGTCTTCCCCTGCAAAAACTTGGGCAATTTTGAAGGGCCATGTCCGTTCGAGTTCGCTGAAGCTGACGACGATGGCTTCCCTGACATGCTGATCCCTTCGATTGGCCGCCCCCTTCAATCACTTGCGCGTCGTCGTCGTCGTTGTCGATAACGACGTGGTGGATGTGCTTGACGTGCCAAACATGGGCCTATGGGAATACAGCAACATTTTCGGTCAGGGTTTTTGAGCGGAGATTCGGAAGATGCCGGGCGCAACCGCGATCGCGTCGCGACGCGTCGTATTTCTCCCGCAACCACCTTCAAGGTCCAGAGCCTGAACCCAGAGATTTTTCTCGACCGGCCTTTGGGAGGAGCATGGAATCGAATACACGAAAATTATTTTAGACCATATACCAATCTTGGAGTTACAATCAACGTTTTTGTAGTATCGCCAACACCAAACTCAAATTGATGGTAAGTTTTCTGGCAGCTTCCCATTTATGTAGCGAGATGAAAAACACATCTAAAGTCCTCTTTACAGGCTGCAATCAATTCCATAGAGAACATAATGGCCTGATGTCTCTGACATGAGCAAATGAGTCAACAATGCGAGTTGAAGAATAATATTGCTCCATGCAATGCTCATCAAATGTGCGTTTTCAATCCCCAAATTTGCAAGGATCGGCACTCAAATTTGCCTTAGCATCCACCCGCAACACTGAATGCATCGCAATTCAATTGCGTGCCTTCTTTGCTCTCTCGAATCTTCATTTTATTGTGACATGCACATTTTCTACACTCCCTCCTCGTATCCCGACGTGGATCGTCGATGGTCAAAATGGAAGTAATAGACGTCCTGGAGGCTACGTCTCACCTAAAAGCACTCTCAATCAAAACACACTCCGGGTCGGTCATCCTGCTGAAGGATGGCATGAAGAATTTCGAATCGACCCCTCGTGCCTTCCCTTCAAAGCGGCCTTCCGCAGAGACTGACGACGTCCCCAACTTTAGTCGCCCTTTCACGGAATTTTACAAGAGAAAGAGCTTTTGCGAACAGGCCGTCTCCGCTATGAAGTACAAGGGATTCGATTCTGACGAGGATGACACCATTCAGATTGGTCCGACTTCGATGTCGATGGGCTGGCCCTATAAATTCAGTGTATGTCCTTACTTCGTTAATTTCTACCTTACGTATTCCTCATCCATTTGATGAACAACCAGAAAGGAGACATCGCGGTCGCACTCTTCAACGGATCCTGGCGAAAGGTTCGCGTTCGTAGCGACGGAGTCGCCACAGAACGCATGCTCGACGACGCACTATTCCATGACCCAGATTACCAGGTGCGTTCATCTACTTTCCGTACTAATGATGATTATTGACTTGCGAACGACAGGAAACATACAAAGAGCACGCCAAATTTATGCGAACTTACAAATATGTAAGTTCCAGACAGAGAGGTCATGGTGGTGCTGATCGACTTGAGGAGATGACGTCCGAGGATGACAGCGAGGATGCCGGAATCTTATGGTATCGTGCAAGCTGGAAGACGTCAGAGGGGAAATTCTTTGCCTGGTTCTCTCCGTTGACGGGTAGGATCAAGCCATACAACGCATATGTCCGAGAGCTTGCGAAGACTGAAAAGATCAAAATCATCATGCATGCCAGCGGATAAAGAGAAAAATTCTACATGCATACACCCAAGTGACCCAACAAAAGCTACATACAGTCAAACCTGTCATAACCCATACCTTTCGGTGGATCCCAAAATCTATGGGTTACCAGGGGTTATGGGCTACCAGGGGTACTTTTGAGGGAGTGAAGGTGGTTTGGTGGACCCAAAATCCTATGGGGTATGGGGGATTATGGTTGGCTACGGGTATGGGTTATGACAGGTTTGACTGTATGCCATTCGCTCTCGCCACAAGACTCTACCTATACTATACAAGCCATCTACATTCATTCGCATCGTTCGCATTCACAATTTGGGTTTCGCGTTTCCACTCTCCGCCGCAAGCACACCTTCGAGATCGAAATACTTTCGATAAAGCTCCAAGGACTCCGGATTGGCCACCGTCCCGCTCGGTTTCAACGCTGTACCCGACACGATCTGCTTGACTGCTATCTCGATTTTCTTGTTATTGACAGTGACCTGTAATGTTAGGGATATTCGATTATAATGATTTCGCATTCTATAAATCGCGCATATCATCACATACCGGAATGTCCGCGACCTCGAATATATGCGCAGGAACGTGTCGGATGCTCAACCCAGTACGGATGGCTTCCTTAACCTGCGCCTTCATCTCGTTCGTCAATTTCAGCCCATTTCGCATTTTGACGAAGAGCAGCACGCGCTCGTCTTTGTCCTTCTGTGGGCGACGTTGTCCAATGCAAAGCGTGTCCTCGAAGATATTACTGAAGCTGCGTTCTAAGACTGCGTAGATTTCGCCCGAACCGAACCGAACTCCAGATGGGTTCAGTACACCATCACTATTCCAAGGAGTAAGTCTCAATATCTCAGCCATTGATTGCAGAGAAAGGAACGGACCTTCGACCTAAAATCATAAGACCCTTGGTCTTCGGATTTCGAACGATGAAGTCTCCTTGTCTCCAAATACCTTCCCGACAGTTTAGTAATTTCCATCTCATAGAATTCGTGCCATACTTACCTGGATACATATCGAAATATGCCTTCCGGAATTTCTCCCCGTCTTTATCGTTCCAAAAGCATACCGGAAGAGATGGATGAGGGCGCGTGCAAACTAACTCTCCAGGTTGACCCGTGTGCTCAATATTCTTCCCCTCGGGGTCGAATATTTCGACAGCCATGCCTAGCGACTTCCCTTGGATCTCTATAATCATACTGCGGTGAGTAGTATATAAGGTCTACCTGAGAGACTACTTTACCTCCTGCGTATACTGGCTCGCTAAGAATCGCCCCGACAACTTTCGGATACATGTCAACCGTTAGATTTCATACTAATGAATGCTTTGGTGCCGACTCACAGCCGCAGCATATATCCGTACCACCTGAACCAGAAGCGATGTGTACATTCGGTCCAAAGGCCTGTTGTGCAAATTCAAACATCGGGGGAGTAAGGACAGCGCCCGTCGAGAAAACGGCTCGAAGACAATCGAAAGGAGCTAGATCCACTGTACAGACGATAAGGCTCGATATATGCGCACTAAATTTGCGAACTGGGGCTTACGAGGGTGTATCCCCCGCCCTTGCACTTCAGTCAAGAAGCGTGGACTTATTCCAAGCACCGAAACCCTGCCATGATATATTCTTGAGCTTGATGAAAAAGTAAGCTGATGCCGAAGGGCTCACCCTCGCTTGTCCACGAATTTGAGGAATTCGCGAAGGTCGGGATAGAATGGCGAGCCGTCATATGCAACGATGGTCACGCCTAATGCCAACCCGCTGATCATGTACGGCCACATCATCCATCCAGTCTATGTTATCGGTTTAATTCTATTCATTTTTTTCTGAAGCCTGATTACTCACCGTGGTATACTGGAAGTATGTCTGATCACGGTTCATATTGAAACCTAGGGCAAGGTCCTTCATAGTCTGCACCAGAACACCCTAAAGTAAATCTGTCAGTAACGATTCCAAACGACACGCGATGATCTGTTTACGCCAGCAGAATGGACGATGCATTTCGGAGGACCACTCGTCCCCGACGAATAAAGTATATATAATGGGTGATTGAAAGGTAACTGCTCGAAGACCATTGGGATATCCTTTCCCTTCTTGATGAAGTCCTCGATTGAAACGCTAAAAATAATTAGTCACCGAAACCTCGTGAGGCAAATCGACACACCAATCCGTCAACTCATGATGAGGGACCTTGCCGCTCAGAACGCTCGGGAATAAGACAACCCCTCGTAGTCCATTCTTTCTCAAGTCGTTCGCGACTTCGGTGACCTTCGGAACGAGACCGACAACCTTTCCTGCATACATTACCTCCGTCTCCGCAAAAATAACGACGGGCTGGATCTGACGGTATCGCTCCAAAATACCACTTGACCCCATATCTGGCGCAGTACAGGAGAAAATCGCGCCCACTGCAGCGACTGCAAGCGCAAGCGCCACGGAATCGATCGAATTCGAAATTATACCTGTACAGAAATATGAAATCGCGGCAACAACATAAATTTATCAAATAAGTGCTCACCTGCAACCCGGTCGCCAATCTTGACACCGGCTGCTCTCAATCCTCCAGCTATCTCCGTTACTCGGAGGCGAAGCTGGCGCCAGGAGCAGTTCTGCACAGAGCCTGTCTCTCGAGCTTGGACTATAGCGACCCCGTCATCGGAGCGCGAGAGGAGGTTCTCCGCGTAATTGAGACGCGTCCCAGGAAACCATCGAGGTAGGTACGGTTTCTGACCTGGTTCTATCACCTATTTGATATATGATCCGGTCAGTAATCCCTTCAATATTCGCGTATATTCTGACCTTCGTCGGGGGGACGCTGGATACAATACCAAGGAACTCCCATAGGTCTAACCAGAACGTATAATCTGATATTGAATAACTATGCAAATCGTGAATGTCCTCTAATGTTCAAATCAACCGTTTGGCGAGGTTACTTCACACCAAGCGATGATGCGTACTCAGCTGTAAACCATGCTTTCTATTGATTGCGCGTCTCAAAGCGTTCGCCCGGGTACTTGATGGATCTAGAGGGCGAGAAAGCAGCTTGGAGTCTTGGAAATGGTCGTTATCTGCCATAGCTTCTTCCTGCCAGGATCATGGACGTTCTGACAGCGAGCCTCGATCGAACGCTGGGAAGTAGCAACTGTTCTCGGTTATCGCAATACCCGATGCCGGTTTGTCTTGCACAACAGTTTTTCATTTGAATTCGACAACATTTGAAAAAGGTCATGAGTTGCGTAGATAGGCCGACCCATCGCGGAAATTTTCAGAAGATAGTGATAGCCTTCACAAGGGAAAAATGTTTCAGAGAAGAGCAGAGCTTGAGCCATGAACCCGAGAGACGTCGTCGATGGTGGTAAGAGTTCAAGATGCAAGCACGGACGCAAATTCGATTCAACGCCGAGTTGGAAAATTTGGGTTTTAGATTCAGGTCAAACCCGATGAAGTTGACAACGATGTGAACTTTGCATGAAAGGGAACACGACTCGTGTTACAGAGAAGAAACTATCGATCGGAAATTTATCGAGTTACAGATCACAGCGACCTACTTGTAATCCAGAATTTGAGTCGCCTCCCACATCTGTTGCGATTTTTGAGGGTCGCTCAGCCTCATCTCCACCTCCTGGAAAACCTCGACGCGCTTGGTGATAGCAAACCCTAACCTCTCAAACATTTTGATACTTGGTTCATTCGAATCTCCAATGCGGACCACGAACTTTGCAGGTGATAGGGGCAGAAGTGGGGGATATCGAGCAGATATAGCATATGAGAGTATGGCTTGCAGCGCTTGCGATGCTAGGCCTTTGCGTCGGAATGCTTTTTCTATGAGAGAGACGTGATGACTTAGAAAAGCTTTCCAGCAAAATCGGTATGAACACGCACCAGCGATCATAATTTCTGCTTCTACCTCGAAATCATCATCTGAGGGGTCACCTTTGAAGAAGAGGTTCACGTCTCCAATCATTTGAGATGATTTGCATTCATCAAGAATTTCGCAATCGGTTGTCATCCCTCGCGCAAGGACAATGAACGTCAACTCTTAGCTTTCATAGTCAGACCTCTACTTCTCGCAGATACAAAGGTTCGAACTCACTGTCTTCGTCCTCCTGCCATTTTCCTTTGAGAAAATCAGAACAGGCTCGAGCCACCGTAAACGATCCGACGAACTTTGCATCTCGTATTCTTCGTCCAGAGTCAAAGCTTCGCTTGCCGTCAATTCTCGTAGCTCTTCATCTTTCATCCATTCGTGGTATTTCTACTGCCGAAGAGAGAAGGGCTCTGTCATTACACCGAGGCTCAGGCGCCTGAACGTTCAGAAGCTGACTTCAACGTGTTCCTTCCTTGCCACTTCATTAATCTCAGTGCATCTGTGTCTCAAAAAATATAATACACACCTGTATGGCACCAAAATGACATCTTTCGCAACCAGAGCAGTCGTCTCGTTAACTTTCATGTTCAGATGATCGTGGTCGTCGTGGTCAGAGTCAAAGATGTCAGCGACGGACGCGTCGAAACCTCCGACACATTTTCTCCTCCTACCACACCGTCCTCTCACTCCCTCATGTCACTGGCACATCGCACAGGGCTGTATAACAGCGTATCATGAGCCAATATAATAGAGGACTCAAGGTCGTCATCATCGGAGACTCGGGTGTTGGAAAGACGAGCATTAGGGGCCAGGTTAGCCACCGCGATTCGTCTCGAGGAATTCGCTCATCATCTCATTTAATATCTTCGCAGTATATCTCAGGTCGCTTTACCAATGCATACAAAGCTACTATCGGGACAGACTTCATCTCAAAGACGCTGCCTCATTACAACAAGCCGGGGGAGTCGGTGACATTGCAGATATGGGTCAGTTCTTTATGACGTTGCCGAGCGTTTGTCTCCTGACAATATACATGTATGTTGTAACTTCGAAGGATACCGCCGGCCAGGAAAGATTCTCTAGCCTCGCTGTCGCATTTTTCAGAGGCGCGGACGCCGTGATCATGGTGTACGATGTCAACAAGCCCGAGACGCTTCAAGGTCTACGGCGGTGGTGGAATGAATTCAAGGACAGGGCACCGGTGATGGATGAGGAAGCGGAGGATTATTGCTGCGTCGTTGTTGGCAATAAGATTGACCTTTCGACTTCTGTGGGGGACGAACCATCTTCGTCAGAGGCCTTGCCTGTTTCCCGCAGCGAAGCGGAGTTCTTCCTACGAGAACTCATCCCAGTCACATCTGCACACGACTCTGAACACGCGGATGGCGTTTCGGAGATCTACAGCACTTTGGAAGTGAACGGTGGACCTGTCGACGCTCTTGACGTCCCCGAAAACGCCTCCGAATTTCCTCTTGCCGCACCCATACCTCAATCCCCAAGAACGCAGTCTATCCTCATCAACCGAACCTCCTCTTCCTCCTCTTCCCAATCACGTCCGAATACGCAATTTCACGAACCCGAACCCAGTTCAATCGACAAGTCACAACATTTCGGAACGATGACCTCCACTCGGTCGCGTGCCACCATCTACCACACTCCTTCCTCGTCATTTCACGACGAATTCATGTCCGCGCCGACTACTCCTGCACCTTCCTCTTTCAACGGGTCTGAACCACCCACCTCTCCTCCTCACGAAACCTCCAGCTATCGCCAACCCCGCCGAATGACCTCGGCTTCATCGAGTTCCTCCGCGCCCACCATCACTCCCAGCCTCTTTCAGCGCACTCGAGCGCCCTCATCCTCAGCAATCACACCACCTACGCCGGAGCTTCCTCCAGGCTCTCAGGATAGCGGAATGTTTTCCAGAACTTCCGGTCTCCCGTCCAAACCAGAGCGCGGACCCAAGCTTTTCCTCACATCTGCGAGGACTGGGGAGGGCGTTGCTCCGGTCTTCGAGTACATCGCGAAACGCGTAACGATGCGAAATGATTACCTGTCTGCCGTGGAAGATCGTACATTTCATATCCGAGAGGGCACTGCGACGACCATCCGTCTGGCCCCTTCTCAATCTTCATCCGTGTTTTCTAAATGGAACAGTAAGGCATCCTGTTGTGGTTCGTAGTTTCAGTATCTGGACACCTTCTCTTAAATTATTTCATGCATCTTTGTATCACTGGCACCGTTTTTATTCAGTATCATATGCATGTTTCTTGGATATTTCGTCAGTACTATATACAATTTTCTACAACGCCACCCGACGATCTTTGTCTTCATGTATGCTTACATGTAGCTCAGACGCAATTATCCTTCTTCGTGGACCAAACCAAAGGTAATCCTCGAATATGGTACTGCTCACCAACCAGTTCCTTGGTGGCTATCATGAGACTATCCAGGCGCGTAACTATTCCAAACGCAGTCGCTGCACCCACACTGAAAAATCTACGTTTTGGGTCAGCGCAACAGAACTCATTCGATTTCAAATTTCTGTGAAGTCCTCACAGGTATTGCTCGTTCTCCAAGGTATCGATAGTCAAGTGACGTGGAAGCCCGTATTCGTCTTCAAGCTCTACCCGGAGGACGTTGAGACCCGGGTGCTGCGATATGAACCTGTCAAGCAAAGGGCAGGGCGTCACCTGGGGTAGTGGCATGCCCGTTCGCAGCGCGGTCGAAATCAGGCCTATTGGAATTATAGTCATCATTCTTTGACTCTTCTCGAATGACAATGGACTCACAGAGGACAGCCAGCACATCACCCTGAAAATCCGATTCAAGGAATCTCGTTCGTCGTAAGAATGCTTTGGACCATTCGAGGTTTAGGTGTTCAGTTACTACTCGTAAGTGCGACAGCAAGTACGCGAGCTCCCTGTAGATAGTAGCGTAAGAAATTATGCGAATATTCAGGGAACAAAAAAGCAAACATCTGTAATTCTCGAATCTTTTTATACCTCTTTGCCGGCCATTTGCCTCTAAGCGCATACTATGAATATATTATTGTGTCAATTTCAGAAACGGGGAGTTTTAAGGATCACAACTCGTACCTCGAACACGACGTTGCGGCTCAAGTTCCGTGATCGATTGAGCTTCATGCGCACCGCGCTCAGATCATGAGAGATCTCCGAGGTCTTCTCTTCGTCACTAATCGTAGCGCACGAAATGACCTCGCAATATAGGTGACCAATCTGGTTTACGGTTGTCGCATACGTCGTCCGTAAGTGTCGGCGAATGGTCTTCGAAGGAGGCAAGAACGAGAATAAACTAAGAGGTAATGTCAATGCCAAAGGGTGCCGGAAAGCATCTGAGTAGCACACGTACGAAGCGAAGGTCACGCCGATCGTCACCAATAAAAAGCGTCTCTATGATCAAATGAGCGTCGAATCCATGGGGTTTACGGTGCCACTCACCCAAGCCACCGTGAATCCCCAACCTTCCCGTATGCAAATTAATAACCAAAATATTGATGTGTATGCGAAAACATACCTGCAGCAGAGATAGATGGGAAATGTGAATCTTGCCACGAATATCCAATGACGAGTTGCGCCGTAAGAGTGAAGAATACAGGGATTATCGGGGGTCCAGGGAAGTAAATTCGCAGGAAAGCGAGGAAAGGGAATACGACTGCAGTGATAGCAGCAAGGCCAATCGCGTTTCCAGAGCCCTTCCCAGTCGAAATATACCTAATGTAATGTTGGCGTCGTATGAGACTAAATTACGAAGGCGCGACTCACCAAACCAGCATCCCAACTATCCCACCAAAGAACGTACTCATTATCCTCGCAATTAGGCCGAATATCGTGTCGCCGCGGAACCGGCTGAGAGTGGTCTGTCCTAGAACACTTCGGGGAGAGTCAATTTCAGTCTGCAGAATGAAGTGAAACCGCGCACATAGCCCATATGTATCGATATCCTGGGGAATTATCAGAGGCAATTCGATTGCATAGGTACAAAAAATGCATACTCAAAGCAAAGCTAGCGGACGAAGGGAGGAACGACGGCAGGCTCACTAACGCTAAAGATGTTCCGACGTCAATTGGAGATCGCAAGGATTTCAGAGCTGAAAGCAAAGACGCACCCGCAAATATTCCTGCCTTAATCGCAAACTGGACATTCTGACTGCGGAGGGCGTCGAACGCAAGGTATATCAAGCTACCAAATGCTTCGATAGCATTAGATGGAGGCAATGCGTCGGGATCTCGCCTTTGAGCGACGTCGACACCGGTTTGATTATTTGGATCAATGCCAATGACCGTATCTACCGGACGGGATTCGTAAGTACGTAATGTAAAGATTGATATAAACTCCTGACCTGGATCTTCATCTTCATCGTTCCCGATATTAGTATCCGACGGCTCCCATGTTTTCCAAGAAAGAAGCTTTCGAAACGATAATATGGGTAGCCAGAATCTCCGATGCTGACGCGTATTCTCCAGTCTCTCGATCTCGTTGAGCTGGAGGTGCATATATGCACTTCAGTGGTCAGTCTCATGAGGTTGCAACGATAGCTCACCATTTCCAACAGATGCATCGCCATCTGCATAAGATGGTATTGGTATAGATAACACTGAAATAGATAGCGATGCGGTGGGGGGTCATCTTCTGGAGACGAAGCAAGTTCCTGTGGGTTATGCTGACTCCTATAAGGATCGAGTACGCAGTGTCTTGTAGGTTGTTAGCATTCGGCGAGATGAACAAGTGAAATCGGAAAGTTCACCGCTTCTTATATCGGAACTCATTTATCGTCTTTTCCAATCTCTCCCTGATTCTGTCGTTTTCGAACAGCGCTTCTTTACACGGCTTCCTCCTCTTCGACCCAAGCGACATTAACTCGATAACCCGCCTTGTAGGCAGATACCGCAACCAGTCGTCGACGTGATCCAGAGTATCGGCACAGCATACCAGGAGTTCAGAGGCGCTCTCTGACAAAAGCGTCTGCATGCGCTCAAGGAGAGCATCTCCATCTGGATGGGTGAGGTGCGCACGAGCCTCAAGGTTCAGAAACCGCTGAGACTCGAAAACACCAACCGCATTTTCGCGCGCCAGTCCGAAGAGCGAGCTGCCATGGTGGTTATGACGGTGGTGGAAATTATTGAAGAACCCTTGCAACTGGTGCGTCGGTGAGTGCAAGAAAAACGGATGGTGAAAAATGTGCTGGGGGTGGAATTGTCGATGCCGCCGTCCGCGAGGGGAAGTCGGTGTTGCTGTCCCGCTAGGGACAGTGGAGTGCCTCGTTTCATCGATCGCAGCAGGAGTGGGCATTGGCGTCCGAAGGGAGCGAGGAGGGGATGGGGTGCGCGATCGACGAGGCGACGAGGTTACTGAAGCGATTCCTTTTGCGCCATAGATATTGTGCCTCGACGGATCCATAATCTTGTAGTAAAATGCCATACCGTTGGCACGTACCTGTGTTCAATTTTCCATCAGTTACTCCGACACCATTGTGATGATTAATGCAGCGTACAGTCAGTCGACGAGCTAGGTCGTGCAGCAAGGCAAAATCTTTTGGACCGAACCTCCCATACGATATGTCCTTCTTCATCAATCTCCCAGTAGCCAACAACGGACCCAAACCCATCTCTGCTTCGAAAATGAGATTATGAAACTGCTTCAAGTCATCTCCTTGTGAGCATATCGGGGTGCTAAGTAGCGATGGCTGCCCTCGGAGTGCACGAGAAAGTGGGACGCAAACGGCGCGGAAGCGTTGGCGAAACTGCGTGTGCACCGTCTCCGGGAAGACAAGGAGCGACGAGATTATTGAGATCAAGGAATGAAACGCGACAGGAATTACAACGAATTTCCCCGTCTGCGATAGAGGTATTTCAGCTATAGCCATGAACAACGAATAGTTTACAATATTACCTGGTACAATGGATATGGGTATAAGGCACCACTTGTGAGAGTTGAGTCTGACAGAGATTAGCCTTCGTCACTTTTGAAGCGATAAATGACGAACCCATGGCAGTGAAGCAGAGAATAAACGCCGCAATGATCGGTTTTCCCTGTCCCATTAGTGCGCGCAGATAAAGGAGGATAGATGTGCCGACACAGAGGAAGATCGCACATGTTAGAGTTGGCTACATCATTGTTAAATATCTTTCGAGGAATTTGTAAGATGTTTGGCGCACTCCTCTTTCAATGTATCTTCCTGCCACAATATCTTCCATGGTTGCGTCAAAGACAAACTGAGATCTGAAGAGACTGGAGATTTTTATGCCTAGACAACTCCATCTGTTGAAAAGGCGTGAATTCTGTGCAATCTGAAATGAGACTGGAGTCACTTACGCATACGCGCCAACGACAAACAGCTGTATGGTTATCTCGCGTTCCACAACACCGACAAAGGTATCGGATGGTGGCGATAGAAAAGATGCTAGAATGATATCAGCAAGACTTTTCAGCAAAGTTTCGGTGCTTCACTTGCCAACCATGATTAGGAAACTCGACTTCGAGGAGAAAAAGTATCAAAATCTAAGCAATACACCAACAAATACTGCTCACCTGCCCAAGAACCATTTCAGATCGAGGAATCACCACCAGGATCATTGACATCCATGCCGCGAAAGCACATCGAAAGACTGGCTTCAAGTGAGGAAGATCCAAATGAGAGCGAATCCAATTCGCATCTGGGATATGAAGAAGGTGCCGTAAGCGCTTCGGTTTATTGATAGTCGTTGGACTTCGATTGGGAACGCTGCGTGTCGACGACCTATCAAATTTCAAGGAATTGTAAAATTCCTTCGTCCCACTGGCGGGCTCTCGTTCGTGATTCGTCTTCGCTTCTTCGCAGTCCTCGATCCGTGGTAAATCTATCCGTAACTTTGGCACGCCCTTCCTTTTATCTTGAATGCCGACGGCTGCGTGGTCCTCGTCTTCTCGTTCCTCAAACCGCCGTCCATCGTCGTTCACCATCTCTTGGACAGAGGTTCACCTCTATGCTTCGTGGACGTCGATGGTTATCTCATTCGTGAGATACGCGATGGAGTAATAAATGGACATCGTTGGCGTTCATCACGGTTTATGGCAGCTCCTCCGGAAAGCTGGCGGAGGCAAAAATGAGGCCGGGCCGGGCCGGATGTGGGTTGCAAATTATGTAATATAGCTGGTAAAATAATGTTTATTTACGCAAAATTCCTCGATCATGAGCTGTATCATATACATACGCTATGAAAGGAGGGCGCTTTGAAGAAGCACTTGAAGCTACTAGTACTGAACGCGAGTGACTTTTACACTTACATTGTGTTTTGAAGAAAATATTTTCATTCAAAGTGATTTACCATAAGAAATTTGAACATTTCCCTCTTAACGTGGGAATAATCTCCTAGAACATCTTTTTAGCGCTCCTGATGGATCTTCCTCTTCTACCCCCATGTCGTTACCCTTCATCTAATTTTTCCGCTTTCTTACCTGAAGAATGTCTTAGAGTGTTTTGCAGTCTATCCTCAAGGAACATACCAAGACAAAGAAGAAAGGGGGCTGCAGTTTTCGCTATGCAGGGTCTCTGGATCCCATGCTCACGAGTTCATGAGATGCTCCGAGCAACGGAGGGGGGCCCATTCTTACCGTGAACTTGTAATTGCGATTGACCGGGTATTCGACTCGGAGTACTCTTGATCCCGAGCGGATGAAGACGAATTAGTGCGAAGCGCGTATTAGTACAGCCAATCTTAGGGGTTAACCGGTGAGCATTCGCAGTCAAGTGATCTCAGCTCGCTACCATTTATGACATCAATGCGAAAGATATATTTACTGCGAGAACGGAAGACGTACGAGTCTATCTGCAACCACGACCATGGCAGCGACGCACCAGTACTCGCTTGAACCGTTTCCTCTCCTCGACAAGTTCGCTCACGAACCCGCGAAGGTGCAAGTCTCGAATGTCACTCTTCCAACTCTTGACAGGCTCCAGGCGAAGATTCCAGCTGATCTAGATGCTAAAGCTATCGCGAGCGAATGGTTCAGAGCCTTCTCTGCAGCAATCGAAAAGCAGGATGTCTCTGCTATCTCAGAGCTCTTGCTCGAGGATGCATTCTGGCGCGACATGCTCGCGCTTACTTGGGAGTTCAGGACTTTCCAGAGTCAGGCAGCGATATCCAAGTTCCTCTCTGCCACTCTCGCAGAGTCTGGTTTCTCGAAGCTCGTTCTCCGCTCAGACTCCGTGGCGCTCCAGGAATTCGGACCCGACCTCGTTTGGATCCAAGGTCTTTTTGACTTCGAGACGAAGGCTGGCATCGGTTCGGGCGTATTTCGCCTCGTCCCAACATCCTCCGGACAGTGGAAGGCTCACGTCCTGTTCACCAACCTCGAAGGCCTCAAAGGATTTCCCGAGCGTGCAGGAGCCCTGCGCGACCCCGTGCCTAACCACGGCATGTGGCCCGAGAAACGAAGACGCGAAATCGACTTCGAGGATGTCGAGCCCGCCGTCATCATCATCGGAGCCGGTCAGAGTGGACTCGACGTCGCAGCCCGCCTGAAGCTACTCGGCGTCCCGACGCTCCTCGTCGACAAACAGGCTCGGGTAGGCGATCAATGGCGCGGACGGTACGAGGCTCTCTGTCTGCATGACCCTGTCTGTGGGTACCACAGTTCTTCCGCTCCGTGTCGTTTGATCGTCGCATTTACGCACTATCCGCAGGGTATGATCATCTGCCTTACCTCCCGTCAGTGTCTCGGCCGTGCTCGGAGTTCTGTAATTCTGACCGAATCGCAGGTTCCCGCCGTCCTGGCCAGTGTGGACGCCCGCGCCGAAGGTAATTCTTCCGCGCATGTCATCGATATTGATAAAACGAGAGTGCTGATATTGTTCAGCTCGCTGATTGGCTGGAGTCTTACGCGCATTCCATGGAGCTTAACGTGTGGTGTAGCTCAACGATTGAGAATATCACGGAAGTCCCTGGCAAAGGATGGTCTGTAACTATCAAGCGTGGCGATGGTACGACAAGAACGTTCGCTCCTCGACACATCGTATTTGCCCACGGATTTGGAGGGGGAAAAGCGAACATGCCAAAGTACCCCGGAATGGCGAGTAAACCTTCCTTGTAATTCGAAGGTGGCATTTACACGTATCATCGATTTACCAGGAAGATTTCGGTGGCAAGATCATTCACTCGACGCAGCACAAGAGCGCCAGAGATCACGTCGGAAAGAAGGTGGTGGTTGTCGGGGCTTGCACATCGGGTAAGTGAACGCTTTACATCTGGTACTTACTTTCTTATTGAAATCCTTTAAAAAGGTCATGACATTGCTCACGACCATTACTTACACGGCGTTGGTCAGTCCTCTCCCGGTCTTCGGATTGTCCACGATTTTACTCATCACTGCATCATGGGCACTAGACGTGACCATTTATCAACGGAGTTCATCCTACATTATGTCGAACAAGTTCGGGATGCCGATTCTCATGCGAGGTCCGTTTATAATCGTATTTTCTCTTCTCAATATACCTCATTAGGGCATCGTAGGTCTCTTCTGGCAGGAACCGCTCCCCACCGACATTGCAGACAGAGTCAATGCCTCGTTCCCAAATAATCTCATGCGCTTGTTACACCGCCGCATAACGAATGAAATCGCTGAAGCCGACAAGTACGCCAGTCTTATCCACTGAACGGTAATGCAGGAAATTCTGACTTATTAATCGCAGGGAGCTTCTCGAGGGTTTGAAGGCGAAAGGTTTCCGCCTGAATTTCGGTACAGACGGTTCAGGCTTCCTCATGCAAGCTTGGGAGCGAGGAGGCGGATACTACTTAGGTGAACTCTTTCTGTATCGAACATTAATTGATCTGACTCTGTATCGCAAGACGTCGGAGCCAGTCAGCTTATCGTCGACGGAAAGATCGGTCTCAAGAACGACAGTCAAATATCCCACTTCGTAAAGGACGGCATCGTCTTTGAGAACGGCAGCAAGTTGCCTGCCGACGTCGTTATCTTCGCGACGGGGCACGTATCACTCAACTACTTATTCCTGTGGTATTACTGCTAACAGATCTTTCAGATATGGCGATGCAAAAGACCTTGTCAAAGAACTCGCCGGAGAGGAAGTCTGGTCGCGCGTCAAGCCGGTCTGGGGCTTGAACTCCGAAGGCGAGCTGAACACCTGCTGGAGGTTCAGCGGCGTCGAGGGCCTTTACCATATGATGGGTAAACCGTTGCGATTTATTTTATATTCCTTGAAAAAAACTAAGATTGGGACAGGCAACTTGGCGTTATGCCGCTTCCACTCCAAGCATTTGGCACTCCGTAAGAATCATCATTATGACCGGTCGGTGACGAAGCTGATTATCTGCGACAGAAATTAAAGCGAAGGAAGAGGGAGTTTACGGAAAACGTTATGAAGACTGAGCGAGGGCGCGCACCAAATGCAATGAATATTGAGAATCCCATAACTTGTACACATACACATCATCAAGAATACAAATAGATCAATAAAGCATGTCCTCCTTGAAGAACCGCTCGCGAAGGTTCATCGTCATCACGGAATATTTGTACGGAAAATAGAAAGACTAAACGCGGATGAGTACCACCTCCACAGTATTTCGAATCTATAAAGAACGCTCACAGTCTGTAAATGCATACCAGCATCCAGAGAGGTCTTGATGATAGCAGGATTTGATTTTTTGGGTTCGCCGATCACTCGTAGAGTTCTGGGGTCGGCTAGGAACATGTAGTGGGTAAGGGATCGAACCCAGCATCGACCTTAAATGAATGTAAGTCTAGACGCATAGAGACCTTCTTGAGGAGTGCATACTAAAATCAACCCCTCGGAACTTCGTCTCTCCGACCAGCACATGCAGGCCTCTATCCCAATCCCATGGACCTTCAGGTATAAACGGCGCGACGTGATCTTCCTGAAGATTGCGCATACCACTGACGGTAAGAATGGTTGCCTGGAAGTAAAAGTGGACCCGTACCTTTATCCATGTGAGCTCAGTATACCCCATGAGTTCTCCATCCCAGCTCATCATCAACGGCAAAACATGCGGGTCAGCCCATCGCACCTCAACGTACTTCCTATGTTTCTCCATACTCCCCCGCTCGCCCCACCCTTTATTCACTACCTCGTCGTTCATCCACCGATGGAAGGTTTCCATGTGCGCTTCGTTTTCGGGATCAATAGCGTGCATTGCCAGCGTCTTCTTCACCGGAGAGCAATAACGCCTGTAGACGCATTCGCCCTTGGCAGGTTTGGGCGGTCGGTGTGGGTGGGCGGCGATTACGAGCTCGTTGCGAGCGAAAGACTGAACGCTGGGGAAGGTGGAAGCACGGAATCCGTACGTTCCACTCAGCCAACTCCTCTCGACGATGCCCCACAGCGGACCCTGTCCAGCTCCTTGCCAGAACGTTGCACGCTGGAGGAAAATATGGGGAACGGAAGGGTCGAGCGCCTTCCTTCCCAAACCCGAGCCCAAGACGTATTCCTCCAACTCGACAGTCTCCCTGAAAGAGCTGGAGAACGAAATGGGAATCTCTTCTTGCTCATGAAATATTGTCCAAAGCGCGTAGATCGATGCCCATGCGTCGGAGAGGGATAGCGACGAAGAGTTTTGGGGAAGAGCCAGTTCGAGCACTGGGTATTTCGGAACGGGGTTGTCGCGTTCAAAAGGCGTCCCGATCGCTGCAAGCACTAAACTCGCTGTTATATCCAGGGGTCGGTAGATCAGGATGTCCTTGCCATCCACGACAATCTTGGTAAAGCCATTCGTATGAGACACAATGCCGACCTGGGAGCCATCTGGAAGAGAAAGTAGAGGAGACCAATGCGTGAGGGGTTCCAAGAAACCCTGTAACTGCTTCAGCCGTCGTTCAGCATGCGCCATGAAGGAAGGAGGAAAAGAGTAAGGCAACGTCCTTACGTCTAACGCGCAGTCTTTTATTGGCTCTCTGCCCTGATCCTGCAGCATTCTCGATCAACATGGCGATCTGCGTCAAAAAATTCAATTGCAAAAAATGCATCGATACGCTGCTCGGAAGCCAACGGCCCAATAGGAGCGCCGCTATGCCGTAATCTCAAGAAAATAAGGTGATTAGGCAGGGAATATAATTTTGGACAAGTATAAATACACCTTCCACGTCGCTCGTCCGCACGAGATGAGCATAAATAATCCATGTAAATGTAACGTCTAAATGGTGTGCGTGCCTCTAATGCAAAAGGTCCGAAGGATCATCGTGGTCTGGCGCAATGACGTGGTCGGAGCCAGACATGAAAGCTTCGTAAAGGTAGATGAAGCCAAAGAGTATGAAGAGAACGGATGCTCCCAGAGTCACTGAATGATGAGGCTATTAGAATCAAGATGGCGAGAAAGGACGCATCACGCACCGTGCTTCACTGATATTTTCGTGGAAACGTATCGTCCACCGACAACCGCCAGCGCCGTACAGCAAGCGTGCCCAATGATCGTACTCAAAGCCACGACGTAGACGTTCTTAAGGGTATGTCAATAAGAGTCGAGAAATCGAAGAAACTTGGAGTAACGTACATGAGCTGCACCAAGAGCAATGGTTGCAATTTGACTTC
This sequence comes from Schizopora paradoxa, assembly GCA_001020605.1. Lineage (NCBI taxonomy): Eukaryota > Fungi > Basidiomycota > Agaricomycetes > Hymenochaetales > Schizoporaceae > Schizopora > Schizopora paradoxa. Next base: position 84,425 of record KQ085900.1, read on the forward strand.
GGTCTCCCCACTCTCCAAGAAAGGTGAGGATGAACGCCTGAACGAAGACGGGGCCCAACAGTAAACTGAAGAAGTTTCTCGCCCCGTCTGCAAGATCTGACAAGGCGCTTTTGCTTCCACTTCGCGTTTTCGACAAACTTCTTGAACGCGCGTGTCCGTTCGTTTCTTTCGAGAATGAACGAGCCCTCCCACCCTCTTCGATTTCCTCGAGAGGAATGACCTGACCGTTCTGAGCTACAGAACCGGTGCCATCTGCAGCCGCCTCGTCCTCCTCAATTTCCTCCTCTGCCTCTCGCATCTCCTCTTGGATTTTCGCGTTGCCAGCCTCCATCTCGCGCCCCTCCTGGAACATCTTTGCACCGAAAACGAAGAAAAGCACGGCTGCAGCCAGCTGAGTCCACGTCTTGGGAATGAGAGTGGGAAGGACGTGTCCGAGTGCTGCTGAAAGGATAGACATGACGACGAGAGACCCAAACGCGCCCGCAAACACGACAGCGCGAGGATGCCGCATCGCCAGGATGGCAGCAATTAAGAACGTCTTGTCGCCAATCTCGGAGAATATAATCATCGCAAAGCCTTGCAGCATGACCTTCGCGTTGGTATCCGACTCCACGACGCCATTTTCCATGTTAAAGACCGTGAGTTGAGCGTTGAGCAAGGAAAGATGCGCTGTTCGTCGTTGGGTGGCACGGCAAGCGTTCAGCGTGGAATTTTCGAGTAACAGAGCGCAACTCACCGTCGTCGTTGGTGTAAACCCGCGTTCTCTCGTCGACGATGAAGGTGAGAACGACCGGGAGGGTATTTTCCTCGACGTCGCGGTGGTAGTTGGTGGTAAAGAACGACCGTCAACGATGACCACGGTCAAAATTGGCGATGCCCGTGCCACCACCGCAACTTGAGCCTGAACGTCAACGTCGAGCACGACGACGAAGCCCTCGACTTCTACTTTCTAAGAGACTCGCAGCAATGGAGGCAACGGCCGCTCCCGTACTACGACGGCTGGTGAAGAACATGTCGCTGACATTCCTGGGCACAAGCAGCGGTGGTGGACCAACCATTTCACGGAATTGCACGTCAACGGCCTTGACATTTCGCGGTTTCCGTTTCAACGAGTCATGGTGTGCGTTCTGATCTGTAACTGTTTGAAAAAGAGATCTTACTGTTGGACAGATAGTGTTTGATTGTGCGGAGGGCACCCAGAGACAGATCCAAAAGCTGATGTCCGTATATCGAGTCGAGCCTCACAAGATTCGGGTACAACGAAAGGATATCAGCAAGATATTCGTAACTCACATGCATGGTTAGCAATACCAGGAAACACACCTGTTGTCAGCTTACATTTCGAAATTGTAGTTGACCATGTCATGGGTATAGTCCCGCTCATGAACAACTTGACACCTGGATATCATACGTCGACAGATAAAGTCTGTACTCTTTCACTGGCAACACCGCATACATACTTAGTGTGATACAGGTCAGATTACAGCTATATGGGCCTGCAGGACTTCGTTCCTTCGTCAGAAACAACCTTCGATCTTGTCAAGTGCGCCTCAGCGCGAAATACACAGTAGATGAGCTTTTAACAGAACACGACCCCATAACATCTTGCGAAGAGGGTGATCTGCACCCGAACGAAGCTCCCGGAAGGAATATTCTTCCCGATTCGAAAGGCTTGTGGAATGATTTTGTATCAACATCTATGCCCATCTCTGTCAGTGCTGGCCCCTTGATTCATCGAAGTCAGTCATTACACCAAACTGGCCAGGCTTACGATACTCATTGATCATAGTCCCTTGCATTGGATATGCTATCACCGAGGTTGTATCGAAACCAGACGATTCCGTTGAGTGGCATCCAGAACCGTTCAGGCGAAAAGTAGTCATCTGCGGCGACTGCTCCGACGCAAGTGGAGTTTCAGAGATCGCGAAGTTTCCTTCTGTGTTAGTTCACGAGGCGACAAAATTCTCTTCGAGATCTGACTTCTTCAATATCGGGGAGCAACGTTCTGGCACGGAAATGTTGCATAAACTCGAATCTATTGTCGCCAGACGGCAGCCGCATCGCAATGGCGCCGATGACTCCTCACCTGCAGAAGAAGCCTTAACATCCAACGCCAATGAAGACAACGCAGCAAACCTCACTAGTAATTACCAGCTGTATGCGAAAGCGCACGAAAGCGCAGTTGCCTCAGGGCACTCAACCCCATCAATGGCTGGCGCCTTCGCACAATCCATCGGCGCACATGAATTGTTTCTGAATCACATAAGTACCCAGTGCGCAACTTTCTAACTAACGTTGACCACTCATTGACGAAATTCTAATCAGGGTTAGATCGTATAAATCAGACAACATTTCCGAAATCAAGCAGCAAGCAAGGGAGAAATTTGACGGCAAAGTAGTCGTTGCGCGCGATATGCTTACTGTCAATGTGAAATATGTTCTACCAACTCAACGGATGCCCATTAATGAGCCCATTGCTGATCCGATTGGGCATATGTACGCACTTCTTCCTTTATTGAGATGTCCAGAGGTCTCATCATCTACTCAAGGATGCAAGTTGAAATCGATGGATTGCAGTCACATACTCTTCCATCCCAGGACTCGAACGCGTCGAAGCAGACGCGACCAAATCAAGATTGCTTTCATGAAGACCAGCATTAAGTTACGTTCTATGAATTAGGAAGAAAATGTGAACGGGGCATCGTATTGCGAATCGTTACCAGAGAGCGGTGAACTTTTCGTTCTCGACCACCTCACATTTCACTGCAAAATTTGACGTGCCACAAGAGTATGAGAGGACCGGCACATCTTTGAAGACAAAAATTGTTCGTTCATTGAAAAATCGATGTTAGTATTGAAGATTTTTCGTTCGGTCTCCTCCGACTACATATCCTGTCGAATGATTGGCTCTCTTCATTCTGTAGTTCTAACTCACTATGTACAATATAACCAATTCATTAGCACCATATACATAAATCCGAATACCAGAGCAACTAGGAATCCCTCCGATGTATCTCCATCCCCTGGATATGATACTGTTCTCCTACGAGCTCCTTTGCAGCAAGCATCAGCCTATCGAGCCTCGTCACAATTCCAAACGCGGTTGCGACTCCGACGCTGAAATACCTGTTCGCAGAGCTCTGTCACAAAAATCTTTGCTCCTCCTGAGGTATATAACTCACAGATATTGTTCATTCTCCAATGTCTCCAGAGACAAGGTTTTGGGAAGACCGAAATCACTCTCATCGTCACCCTCCATCGTAAAATTCAATCCTCGGTGTTGGTTGATGACGAAACGATCAAGCAACGGGCAGGGCGTGACCTGGGGAAGAGGTGTCCCTGATCTCAAGGCGGTCGAAATCATACCTAAAGAAGAATAATCGTAACTTTCTCGGTGTTAAGACATGGGGGGAGGCTTACTGATAACCGCAAGCACATCTCCCTGAAACTCCGGTTCCAAGAAACGAGTTCGCCGAAGGAAGGCTCTTGCCCAGGAAGTCTCCAGATGCTCTGCGACTGAACGAAGATGAGATAAGAGGTACGCCAGCTCCCTAATAGATCTACTCAGAAGGCGCAAATACGGTGTGATATATGCTCTTACATCTGGATGTCATGGATGGCTTGGTATCTTTCCTTCGGCCATTTGCCTCGAATAGATATCTACAAAGGATACGCTCGAGCATTAAACCACCGAGAAACACAAACACTCGCCAAGAATGTACCTCATAGTGAACATTTCCCTTAATTTCTTCCGTACGGTTGAGCTTCATCCGGACCGCGACTAGGTCTTTGACAATTTCCTCGGCCATAGGTCCCTTCCGCACCGTCGCATACGAGACGATATCGCAGTATAGCTTGCCGATCGATCCCGCTGTTGTTGCATAGCTCACCCGAAGGTACTTTCGGATAGTCGTTGTCGGAGGGAAGAATGAGAATATACTATGGGTCAATCGGCATTTCTGTCAAGTTTGATCAAGCAAGAAAGTAAACGCTTACTATGCTATAGTGACACCGATGGAAACTGAGATGAAACGTTTCTGGTGAAGAACATTCAGCTTCCGCACCCATAGATCTTTCGAACTTTTGCTCACATATGCAACTTCCAAGCCGTAACCTATACGAGATTGTTAATATATAAGATTATATAAGATTTCGTAGCAAACTTACCTGCATTCGACTGAGACGGCAAATGCGTATCTTGCCATGAATATCCAATTACAAGTTGCGTCGTAAGACATGCAATGGTCACCGTCATTGGGGGCCCAGGGAAATATTGACGGATGAACATCAATATAGGAAGACACACAGCATTGACCGCTGCCAATCCATAAGCATTTCCTGTACCAAGACCTGTCGACGTGTACCTTCGAGAGTCGTCAAATCAGACTATACGTACGACATCCAAAGTTTTAGATCTACTTACCACATCGTGATACCGACGAGTCCGCCAGAGAAGGTTGCAACTATACGTGCAGTCCAACCGAAAGCTGTATCTCCTCTGAAACGGCCGAGTGTAATCTGGCCGAGAACACTGCACAAATTCGATAAGGTCATTCGAATCGTTGAGGGATAGATTCGACGTACATGCCCCAAACCGATCTGTTGTCTGTGTGACGCATATAGTCACTTATTTGTTGGGGAATAATGAGAATTGTGACCACGCACGATAAGCAAAGCTCGAAGAGCTTGGCAAGAAATTAGGCAAACTTAGAATAACTGGCAATGCGAGTCAGTAAAATCCAATGATTTGAACTGGATATATGCGTACTGGTTAAGATCCCAGCTTTGACACCGAAAACCGCGTTTCCATGAGACAACGCGCTGAGCTGTCTGAATAAGAAGCCTCCGAAAACTTCCAGAGCGTTTCGAGGTGGTAATGCGTCAGGGTTTCTCCCTTTCGGTCCTGTCGTCCCGAACGCTGTTTCTCTGTCGAGTCCTGGGATGATATCTACATGAACAAGAATCATGAGTGCGTTGAGATGAGAAGTTATAAGATTGAGAAGCGAGACGGACCGGGATCTTCATCTTGGTTACTCATGGAGTCATGCTCTTGCGCATCCCACCTGCTCCAGGATAGCATTTTGTGCCATGGCAGTATAGGTAGCCATAATCGATTATTTTTGCGTTTAGTCTCGAGTCTGATCATCTCGTCCAGCTGCAAAAAAATCGCAGGCATTGATGAGTCGACTATATGCGCCTTTCGTAAGATGGGAGACTCACCATGAGGATAAGGTCCTCGGATAAATAAATTAAATGATATTGATAAACGAAACATCTGAATAGGTCGCGATGCGGAGGGGCTTCTCCTGACGGAAGGTGGTCCTTTAGACCGTGCTCTAAGAAAGGGCGATATGGATCAAGCACGGCATGTCTAAAATTTGTTTGAGAGAAACCACCATTTTGATTAGGAGTTCAATGTACCTTTTCACGGTCCTATACTCCTCAAGGACGCGTCTTAATCTCGCTCTCGCGTCGACATGGTCCCGTATGCTCTCCTCCCACGAAATCGGCTTCCCCTTCTTCCAAAACCGAAATATCTTCCAGAACTTATCTGAGTTAATCCTCGAGAACCATCCGTCGATATGGTCGACCGTATCCGCACAGCATACAAGCAGGTCTGCTGCGCTCTCCCCGAGTAGCGCCGTGATACGCGCCATGAACACGTCCGCGTCACGATGTGTGAGCTTCGTCTCGAGATTCAGGTAGCGCTGCGACTCAAACACGCCGACCATATTCTCCTGTGCGCGCTCGACCGCGTCCTGGAAGATCAAGGATGGGTTCTGAACGTGCGAAAAGAATGTCTGTGCGTTGCGGAGGTGCACACCGAGAAAGAGGTCGCTACGGTTGCCTTTCTTGCGACGACGTCGGTTCGTGGACGAAATGGAGGCGTTGGAGGGAGCGTTGGAGTTGTTGGTCGCTAGGTCGCGCAAGGACGGCACTGAAGGGCTTGGGGTCATGAACGGGGTGCTGGCTGTTGATCGAGCTGGAGTTGTTGAAGTAAAGTCTTTTACGGTATCCATGATCCTGAAGTAGAAAGCCATTCCGTGCGCTCTTACCTTACAAACGGACGTCAATTAGTCATAAAAATAGCAGCAGAGAAGAAATTCTTACAGTCAAACGACGAGTGATTGCATGAAGCTGCTTGAAATCACCAGCACCAAGTCGACCGTACGAGATGTCTTTTTTCAGTAAGCGCCCGGAAGCAGCCAACGCAGCCAGAGCCTTCTCGGCCGCGGTGACCTGTCCTTTCAGAGCCGTTGAATCATACGATCCTGCTACAGGAGCTGTTGTAAGCAAAGAATGCTGCGACTTGAGAGCTTTCGACAACGGAGCGAACACGCCATGAAATCGCTTTCGATATTGCGAATTTATCGTTTCCGGTAGGACGAAGATTGCGACGAGCATGGACACCGCCGAATGGAACGCGATGGGAATCATCACTGATTCTCCGAGCTTCACAAATTATTTTAACGTCCTAGAGGTGAACTGGCAAAGACACATTACCTTGTAGTTCACATACGGATACATGGGCCCGACGGTGCATGAGACATCTAATTCATCATTTATTACGTGTCAATGTCAATCAATAAATCAGGCCTCTGGCTTACCGAGGAGGATGCAAGCAAGGACAGTTGCGACGGCAAATGGGCCTGCGCCTAACCGACCTCTCAAATAGAGGAAGAAGCCGGCACCAGTGAGGAGGAAGACGGCAAAGATAACGCTGGGCTAATTCTGTATATTGAGCTTCGAGGTTCTTTCATTAGACATGATTAACGTACCCCGGCTTCAATGTATTTCGCGGCGAAGATGTCATGGATCGTCGCATCAGGCACAAAATTTTTCCGAGCGAGATTCGCTAGACGATTTGCGATGACGGCCCATCTGCGATAAAGGATCAGAAGTCCCGTTGCATTGAAGGATAGAAAAAACTAGTACGAACGTAAGAGAGGCAGATGCAGTCAACAGAATCGCCAGTTCTCTTTCGATGACGCCGATTGTTGGTTCGATTGGCGGGGCCAAAAAGGCGACTATGGGAAATGCAGTTATAATCTCGATCAATATTCACGCCAATGCGAAAACTCGTACCCATGAGCATGAGGAAACTCGCCTACAGAAATTAGGTTATCAAATTAAACAGAGCTATATTCAGGGATACTTGCCTGCCCGACGATATTCTCGGCGCCCTGAATGACGATCAACAAGAGCGAAAGCCATGCAGCAACAGCTCCTCGAATAACTGGTACGAAGTGCGGCCAATCCCAATTATTCTTGATCCATGCAAACCTCGGAGATAACTTCCGCTTGATGAAAGAGATAAAAGACTCTGTCCTCGCGGGCTGAGTGTCCTTTGGATCATTTGAATGGTGCACCTTGATAGTCGATTCTTTAAAATGAAATGTTTCGACGCTCGCCGCTTCTGAATGTGTCGGTGAGACCTCTTTTCCTTCAGGGAGTTGAATCCGTAGTCTCGGAGGGCTTTCTCTTCTCGTCTCTTCGTCGCTATCATGGTGATGCATGTCGAAGTGTGTTTGTTTCTCCGCTAACTCATGGTGAGATCTGGCTTCGTCCAAGATTTCGTTGCGATCGATCGACACTCCGCGGTCCTTTTCTTCGATAATCTGCTCGCCAGGGAGACTCATCGAAAGGACGACTCAGACGATACAGACGATACTTAGGTGGGCGAATGGGTCAGCTCATGGAGGGGGAACGTATGACTAGTGCTCCGTCGGAAGCAACACGGTGGTGAGTCTTTATAGTGGTCCAATTTTAGATGCAGCCCGAGAGGAAAATATTTCCGTTCTGTGCCGTGCGGGTTGCGGTCCGGCCCTTCGATCTCCTAAAACGCAGTTCTGCCACAAAACTTGTCTGTCAAACGGTCAACAACACTTCCGCTGGGCATCCGGCATCCGTCGGCAAGCCGCATACCGCTTCATTTCCTTGAGCTGAACGTCAAACAACTCCATCCAACAGCGAGGGGAACATGCCGGATGGGAATTATCGGGGAAATTCGACTCCACGAGGGGACATCAGTTTGCGGCCGCAGCCCTGCTGGTTTTTTTAATAATGAGCGCAGATAAAGGAGAACATCAAGAAGCATACTGACAACTTGCCTCGGCGTAACGAGCTACATGAATTACACGCTTCGACGACTTCCTCAAGGCCAAAATCGATCGACCAATAGAGAGCCCCCTCTAAAATTGCAAAGTTACAGATTCAGACCAACTTTTCGAGCCTGACTTCAAACAGGACTGGCTGTAGGGCATGATTAGGGTAGGAAATGCCGGTGAAATTCGGATTAGACCTTAAGGCTTGTTTGATTGGAGGTTGTGGTTGGCGAAAGAGATGGAAAAAATCGAAGGGCTCCGGAAGCAACGCGGAATTTTTATCTTACTGCTGCACCCTATATTGCATCATTAGGTCTCATAGACATGAAGCAAAATGGCGCAGTGGAAGCGCGCGAGGCTCATAACCTCGAGGTCCCTCGATCGAGACGAGGTTTTGCTATCATCTGAGGTTCGGTTCGTCCGAAAGTCATTTTTTTAGGTTTTTTCTTCTCCCTTCGTCCTTTTACAAAATTGTTTCGAAGCAAGACAATATTTTTCTCGCTGTAATACCCATTCATTTTTTGCCCGTCGTTACTACATGTAGTAGCACATTGGCATGTGGCGTTTGAAGCGCCTCTTCCGAGTTGACCATGCGTTCAAGCTCTTCAAGTCACCACAACGTCGTCGCTCACATTCAAGCTCGAAACCTTTGAATCCCGTCGCGGGCTCATTTTGATGGTACATGAACGATGATGGACGTCGGACGACGATACTCAACGATACTCCATCCTCCGCCCGTCACGCAATGGATCGATGCTTCACGTAAAATGTAATGGATGACTTCTGGAGAGGTTTGGGTATCGGAAGGACGAGTTCGAATTGTAAGTTGCCTTCGTGCTTTGCAATCAACAATGTGTTTGCTCATATCATCATGTGTCTCCGCCCTTTCGATCGCATTCAATTCCATCAATCTTCAACGATATCCCGAATACACCTTCACACTCTTATGGGCTGGCTGGATCTCTTTGCCAGTGATAACTGGCCGCCTTACCTTCTCGCACACTGCTTCCAAAGCCATCATCAAACCCCAACAGTTTGAGCTGCAGTTGATTTTCCGTGTCAGAGTCTCAGACAGCAGTCTACCAAGAACTTCAACCCGCGAGGTCAATTTCGTGGTGAGAACGAAAGGAAAATGCATGTCTGACATTTCCTTCAATATCTCTCAAGAACTGACATTTCTTCTAGGCACAGTGGCAGCATAGCATCCAAGTAAGAGAGATACGGGAGATTAAACCTTCAAATTCATTCAATCGATGTCTTCGCCGACTCATCTTGCTGCATCGCATTCTCGCCGAAATATCGACGCATTGCGACCACCTCCCTAAAGCGCCTCATTGATAAAGCAATACAGCTGCCATCGATGCTGCGTTCAAAGTCTTCAAGGTCTTCATCATGATCGCTACCTACTCGCCAGCGAACTTGTGCATGAAGCCTGTGGAGTGTTTCGACAAGGAGTTATCTTGCTTCATTTCTTTCGACAATCCTTCCGATGCATTGCTGGCTCGTCTCTCCTTAACGGATGGTCTTGACAGTAGAACTCTGGATCTCGTCATCTCGGCCATCCGAAATCCCGCGTTCGACGCTCGAGAGGTGACTTTCACGAGCTCTGGAGACATATTCGCCGTCATTGCAAAGTCGAGAGCCGTCCAAACGTCCTCCCTCGAAACACGTTCCCTCACGTTCCCAAAACACGTAGTCCCGGAGATTGTCCTGGATTGTGTTTTCGACATCCTCAAAGTAGACCTGCTGAACGCAGCCTCCGACATCCGGCGGCAATACGGTGTGATGCGTATTGCAAGAGACATGGCAGACTGCTGGGCATTCTCCTTCGCTGTCCGCACGTTGGCCTTCTGCAGCCTGGTCCATTCGTCATGGTTGCTACGCGCGCGACGTGCCCTTGGGAGCGTCTTGATGTCCCAGAATCAACCATTTTCTCGAATTATACGGAATCCTTGCTTTGGTCCCTGGACGCGCGAGCTGGATTTGACGTTGCGTTCTTGTCAGTCGGCTGACGAACTCGTATACCTCATCCAGCGCATGCCAAATCTACGCTTCACCCGACTCGACCTATTAAAATTGAAGCTGCACGAGCCGATCGCGTCGACCATTTGCAAAGCCATTTCCACACTGGAAATTCTAGAGGACCTCATCCTCGTTCTTCCAGAGTCTACGAAGGCGGGTATTTTGCATCTCTTCTGCAAATTGCATCTCCCTCGTTTGAAGGTGCTCCGTTTCGTTTCCAACGACGCCGCGACATATTCGTCTTATGTTCCTCGCCCCTTCCCTAGCATGTTATCCATGCCACGATTGCGGACCCTCCACATGCAACAGGAAGAGCATTCGCGAGGAACCGTCGAGATCGATCAGTCTTGTCTTCGAATCTCGCATCTTGAATGGGTGAGAGATTCCCCGGGGCAATTCCTCCTAAACATGCTCGAGTCCTTCCCTCGTGCTTCCGGAAATTCGCCAGAGATGGCGGACTACGAAAAGATGCTCCTTTCTGAGGCGAAGCAGCTAACGGTCAAGTGTGTCTCCGGTGGAGAGGAGGCAGCGCTCGTGGTCATGCTTGAAAGGAGCCCTTCTCTAGAGAGTCTCTGCATTCGCCTTCATTCGCCAGGTTCTGGGAAGGGACCGCTTGGCGCTCTTCGTTCATTGTCACCACGAGCATCCGAGCTCTCCATAAATCTGCCTCCTATGAGGGCTCCTACCGATTATCACTCCTATGATGCAGAGCTTCTCGCTGCCCTCCGTGACGCCCCTTCGCAGAACCTCCGTCGCGGTCAGATCTTCGTCTCATTTTATAGCCAATCGGGTCCAGGAAATTCGTCTTCGGACGCGCTTGGAGCGCTTTGTTTCCCGAAGTGCGTAAATCTGTGTGCGAGTTTTCGCGCCTCGTTTGAATGCAAGGACAGCAGTACGTGATCGTATTCCGCCCGTTTTGCATTTCTAACCCTGTTGAAAGGATTTTGTTAAGGAGGATGCAGGCGAAGATAAACTTGTTTCTAACCCTGTTGAAAGGATTTTGTTAAGGAGGATGCAGGCGAAGATAAACTTGCTGTCGCAATACTTACCTTGGCGTTGCTCCTCACTCACCTACGGTTACTTTGACATCTGACCATAGTCTATTAGTGTAAAGATTAATGATTGGATGTCTCCTGGATTGGAGAAGATCTAGTAAAGAGCGCTCATACTCGATTACTAAGTTGTTGCAAGATTCTTCAGTATTAGTACCTCCAAAAATTTATAACGGTGGTTGTTGAAGATTTGGGAGAATTTTTGAAGAGTTTAGCAGTACTTTGTTGACTCTTCCGTGAGATGATAAAAAGTTTATACTTTCAAGTTTGAGTCGAGTGGACGCGCCGCCACGTGTCGCCGCGCCTAATACGCGCGCCAACGACAAACCACGACTTTGAGCCGAACGACCACCTTCAAATTCCCCAATCTTTTCTTCGAACTCAATAATGGTCGCAAACTCCAACATTCCTCAACTTGAGGCCAACGAATGCTTTGACGAAGTTTGGAAAGCGAAGGTTCGCTTCAACAATCCGTCCCAAGCTTTGCTTGCGCAACTTTTTCTGAAAGACGACGGTGCAATTCCCCTCCCTGCATTCGACGCCCTCCTTTCGGTGATTCGCAACCCCTCATTCAACGTGAAGGACATCAAATTCAAGGACTGCGGAGAATTCTGCTCCTTCGTTGCCTCGTCGAGGGTCGAAATAGTAACTCGTCGCGGTTGGGGGAGTGAGACAGGGATTCCAGAGGTCGTCCTCGAAGGTGCACTAGGCATATTAAGCGATGGATTACGGGGCGTCTATGAGGATGTCAAGGAACATTATCATGGACAAATGCCAACAAGTTCCGAGCGTTCCGAGTATGGATCAAGTTTTGAGGATGCACTCACGGCTTGGAGAGAAGCACTCTCCACTTGTGCTCTCGTGCACTCCTCCTGGCATGTGCGCGCGCGACCGCTGCTAGGTTTCTACCACAGTTGTCATGCATCAGGCCGACTTCCGTTATCGCGCTCTCTTACGAACCCCAGTTTGGGGCCGTGGACGCGAGACCTTCAAATCAGGTTCGAAGAAAGATCGCCAATTCCACACGACGCTACCGTCAGTGCCTTCTTCACCCGTCTACCAAATTTGCGGACGTTTCACTTGGATACCTTTCCTAACAAATCGAGGCCGTATGATATCTTCATCGCGGAGCTCTGCAAGCTGTTGTCGTCTCTTACGAGTTTGGAAGAACTCTACTTTACCACTTTGGCGGAAGAAAAACATAAAAGGTCGAATGATCTCGTTCAGCACCTTTCAAAGGCGGCACCTCCAAAACTAAGACTTGTAAGATTTACAAGCGGATCTTTCGACAGTGCCAGGCCGTCACTCGTGCCTCAATGGCTGTCGCCCTTGTTATCCGTTCCTTCATTGGAATATATCAGCATCCAAGACTTCGACGTGAGCCCTTTGATCGGCGCCTCATGGTCAAGGTCCAAGTCGTCGACAGACTCAAATACCTTCGATTTGGTGGAGTTGTCTGCGAGACTGGGCGCTCCAGGCCGCGTGCTCAAAGACAGCGTACTGGATGCGTTTAAGGCTGCAAAACGGTTGAACCTCGAATACGCCGGCGGCGGCGAGGCTACCGTCGGAGACATTCTTTCTTCATGCCCTTCACTTCTTTCGCTCAGCCTGTGTGGCGACCGTCGGGATCCCAAATTCTTCGACATCGCAAAAGTGCTCCCTCACTCCGTCGAGGAGCTGAACATCACATTTTCCCCTTCCGGTATACCTGACGACGACAATTCTGAAGAAAATGCTTTGGCGATAATTCATCAACTTGATGCTTTTGACACTCGTGTTTTCCAAGCGCTACATCCAGGATCAAGTCCGCGCCTTCGAGTCGTTAAGATCTATATCCATCCAATTCCGGTCATGAATCACGAAGATATATTCTACAGTCCAAATCACCGTCAGCTGTATCGCAAGAAGGTCGTAGAGAGCGGAACAGAAGAATCCCTGAACGAGGTCGGCACGGAGCCAGTCCTACCTCTCTGTCAGCGGATATGTCATGAAAGAGCCGTCTCTTTTTCTGTTCAAATAAGACTGTTGAGAGATGACTTTGAAGATTAATTGTGAGTTGATCATTTACATGTCTCAAGAGTATAAATCATTTTAAATTTGGGGTTTCTTCTTGAATTCAGAGTTACGATGCAGAGTCAGCGGTTCTTGAAGTCGCCTATTCTCGATGCTTTGACGCATCCTCCATGGATATGACCCAGTAGAATGTCTTCGGCATGTGCACTGTGTAGCCACAGAAATTTTGGAAGAGTTCAGCAGTTGTTGATTGATTCCTATCTGAGATGGTAGGCGGTAAATAAAAAGTTCGCTTTCGCTTTCGTTCGACGCGCCGCCGCCGCGTGACGCGTACGCGTGTCCAAGGCAAACCACAACTTCAAGTTGAACGACCACCTTCAATTTTCCCAATATTTCCTTCGAACTCATTATAGTACTGAATGATGGTAGCAAATTCAACAACGCGTCAGCTCGAAGCCAACGAATGCTTTGACGAAATTTGGGGAGCGAAGGTTCGCTTCAACAATCCGTCCCAAGCTTTGCTTGCACAACTTTTTCTGAAAGACGACCGTGACGACGCAATCCCTCTCCCCGCGTTTGACGCTCTGCTATCGGTGATTCGCAACCCCTCCTTCAACATCAAGGACATCGAATTCAAGGACTGCGGAGATTTCTGCTCCTTCGTCGCCTCGTCGAGGGTTGAAGTAGTGACTCGTCGCGGTTGGGGGAGCGACACAGGGATCCCAGACGTCGTCCTACGAGGTGCGCTCGATGTGTTTGGAGAGGAGTTGCGGGGCATCTGGTGCGATGCAAGGAACTATCACCTCGGAGACATGTTATCGGTGTTTGGGGACTATGGAGAATCAGGTTTGAAGGTTGCGCTCACGTCGTGGAGAAAAGCCATCTCAAACTGCGCTATTGTGCACTCCTCCTGGCTGGTGCGCGCACGCCCGCTGCTGAATTACTTCCACACATTTCAAGCATCAAAACGTCAATCTTTACCACACTATCTTTTGAATCCTTCCTTGGGAACGTGGACGCGAGACCTTCAAATTGAGCTCGACGAAACGTCGGATCACCTGCACGACGTTGTCGTCAATGCCCTTCTCAACCGTGTGCCAAACTTGCGGACATTTCACTTGGACACCTTCCGTCACCGACCAAGGCCGTGCGATATCTTCATCGCAGGCCTTTGCAAGTCGTTGTCCACTCTTACGAACCTGGAAGAGATCTACATTTCCACTTCGCTATTGAAGGAGTCAAATCACTTCATCCAGCAGCTGTCGAACTCTCCACCTCCAAAACTAAAACTTATAAGGTTTTTAAAGGGAACTATTGACAGATCTTTGCTGTCGCACATGCCCCAATGGCTGTCACCCTTGTCGTCAATCGCTTCATTGGAACATGTTGGCATTCGAGATGACCTAATCGGGAACAACCTCGTCGACGGAGTTTCGTGGTCGAGATCTGAATCTCTCGCAAAATCAAATGCCTTTAATCTGGAGGGGTTGAGTATCTATTCGAAGAAGACCATATCGGGCGTCATGTCGAAAGATAGCCTGCTGGATGCGTTCAAAGCCGTAAAACGAATGGACTTAAATTACTCCGGCGGCGGGGAGGCAAAAGTCAAAGACATTCTTTCTCGTTGTCCCTCACTTCGCTCGCTCAGCTTGGTCGATGAAAGCAAAGACTTCACATTTTTTGAAATCGCAGAAGTGCTCCCGGAGTTCCTCGAGGAACTCGACATCACATTCTCCCCTTTCAACAGAAATAACTACCAAATTAATACTCCTCTCGAAACCCGAATAATTGGACAACTTGATCACTTTGACGCACGTCTTTTGCAAGCGTTACATCCGGGAACGACACCACGTTTGCGTGTCGTTAGGATTTATATCTCAAGTGCGGTCATGGAGCAGAGAAAAACGTTCTTCATTCTGAATCACCGTCAGCTGTTTCGAAGGGAGGCCATAGGTGCTCTTTCGCCAACGGTTAGTGGAGCAGAAGAATCCCCTGACGAGGTTGTCAAGACACCACTCCTTCCTCTCTGCCAACAGATGTGCTACAAAAGAAGCTTATCTTTTTCTGTGCAAGTAAGACTGGTGAAGAAGCACAGCGACGCCGACTCGGACATCGACGTTGATGAGTTCTCTGAGTAGTCAGCCGTAAGTTGATCATTTTTTCGTGTCTAAGCAAGAGTTTTAATTGCAAATTTGGTTCCCTCTTCAGTACATGCTTACGATGCATTTGCAAATTGCATGCATGTTCTGGTGCTCTTCGAATATCGGTTTCGCCAGCTCGTGAGATGTCCCGCTTCTCCATCCCCCCTTTTCTTGTCCTCAAACATGTGCCACTCTGCCATTGTTATATAAATCACACCTTCTCTGTTTGCGGTTATAATAGCAGTGGTTCTTGAAGTCGCCTGTTCTTGAAGCTCTACAGCTGTTTTCTTGGATATGTTCGAGTAGAATGTCTTCGGGATCCGAATACAAGTGCAATCATGAGCTCTACTCGTAGAAAATCTTTCAGCGTGAAATCTTGACTTGCATTCATATTGCGAACGCCAAAGAGAGAGTGAGTTGCAGGACCGCACATAACAAGAGGCAAACACCGTTAGAAGTTCGAAAAGAAGTACACCAAAATGCTAGCATCCGTTTCGGAAAGGACTCCTTACGAGCGCTGGCGAAGCTGAGTTATATCCATGAATCAAAGCAATCCAATTGCTTGTCAATGAAATTCTGGAGTCCAAAATAATGCAATGCAATACATAGTGTAGGAAGAGGGGAACAGCAGGAAGGACAGACGTCAAATACATATGTAGAAGACTCACGAATGAGAACTTCAGCGTCCGAGAAAATATCGAGGAAATACGGGTATTGTTGCTAGTGAAGTTTCTCCCACAAAATGATTCCGACGAGTAGGACGAGAACAACGATGATAGCTGCGGTTACGACGCGTTGTTTGTACATCCTGAAAGAGAGTTACAACCATCTTAGAGTCAGATATATTCATTTAACCAACAAAGTAGTATTTTGGCGAATTACCTTCGAATCATGCCTTTGAGAGTTCCAGAAGCTCGGTCAATCGAGCGGTCTGCTGTTTGTAGCTGAAGGAAAGTGTTTGGCATCAGTACATCAGCGTAAGAGACGAAGAAGTGCTCACTGTGTCTCTAGCATTCTCAATCTGCTCTCTCTGCCCCCGCAAACTTCTCAAGATCTCCGCTCCCTGCTGCTCCGTCTCCAGCGCCACGCGCTGCGAATCCACCAATCTCCGCGACCCGTCCTCGAGCAGCGACGTACCCGCCAGCAGCCGCTGTCTATCGTTACCCCGCCCACCATCCGTCTCCGAAGAAACAGAGTCGCGGTATGGAGACCCGCCGACGTCCGAGAGGAGTTCTGAGCGTTGTACGGCTGCGTGTTGATCCCTGGCCGACTTCTTGTAACGCACGAGGTCTGCTTTAGCTGCTTTGACGCGGGTGCTGTATGAGGACTTCATTGACTGCGGCATGCTCTGGATTTCAATCTCCATTTGCGAGACCTGTTCAAGAGGGGGGAACGCGTTCGTGTCAGATTTCGTTCGCATCATCGTCACAGAACGAAGTTGGCGACGTACCATCTCGTCCGCCTCGTCGAGTTCCATTTCCACCCGTCTCAGAGCTGCCTTCCTCTGCTCTGTATGAAAGCATCAGTCAACTATTCTAAGGGCGAACAAGCAGCCAACACGCACCTCCTCGTTCATTACGACCCTCCCCATCAAGCTTGTCCCGAATGCTGTCGATAATTTGTTTGAAGTCCTGCTCATATGTGTCGAACAGCGCGGTAGGTGAGTTATCCATGGTATTCTAGCGTCTTGTCCGACGTCGACGTCGGTTCGTGGATGCAGAGGTCGTGGCGGTCGTTGGGAACGGTGAGCGCAGTTGCGCTGTCTCGACGCAATTTGCCGAATATGGCAGCTTTTAGGGTTAGCACTTTGGACGACGACAACGAAGTTTAAGTTACGAAGACCTTGCTTTCTCAGTTTCTGTCTACGAACTCGAATAATCATCGCAATGTCGGTGGAGGCGCGCTTGAAGACAGAATCGGCAGACTATCAAAAGCTGCAACTCGATCTTTCCAAGGTCATCGAGAACAGCCAACAACTCGAAGCGCAATTGACGGAAACACAAAGCGTCAGAGATGTAAGCTGCACAATCTATTCTATTTTGTATGTTTGCTGATCTATGTAGGTGTTTGTCAATCTGAAAGCCGAGAATACCGTCTACAAAATGATTGGACCTGTTTTGGTGCAGCAGGATTCGGCAGAGGCGAAAGCGAATGTGAACAAGCGTCTGGAATTCATTCAAACGGAATTGTGCGTGTCTAATTCCAATTACATTTCAACGCGAGGTTGACATTCAGGAATGAACTCGATTCGGGCTTCAAGAAAGAGGGCAGAGGTACAGATCAAGGATCTCAGCGGGAAGATAGAGAAAAAGAAAGAGACGGTGCGCGATCCTGCTTGATTTTGAGATTATGCAGGTTTCTTACATTCGATTAGATCGTCGAGCTACAGACAAGCCAGCAACAGACCTTACAAGAGAAGACGGCTGCAACCGTGAAAGCGGCGACGGCTAAGGCGTAAAGAGAGATTTCGTACGAAAGTGTCGATCTCCCGTGAAGAAACTTCCGTCGCTCTGGTGGATGACCGCGCCCATTTCACCTCCCCCACCGTCATCTATCCAAAGACCTCTTCCCCCCCCCCTCTTTCCCTCTATCATCTTCGCAATGATGCCGTCATGACTTCATCCCAGTCGCTGCTACCCCAGGATTCCGCGCCTCTGCAACGGCAGCAGCCTCTCGCGCGTGCTTCGCATCCCGTTCCGCCTCGGGGCTCTTCAGGATCTTATGTAGCGCAAAGCGTTTCCGCGCGGAGACTGGTGGGCAGTTGATGATCACGACTCTATCCTCCATTCGTAGCTCTGTGTATGAGAAGTAGGAACGAACAAAATAAAGGTCAGAAGCATGTACTTGATAGACGTGAACGATCACGCACGATTCTCCGGGTCATGCGTGAGGTATTTCTTCGACCGTTCTATTCTCTGCATGTAACAAGAAAGTTCATATAAATTGTCCCAGTCAACGAGCGCGAACGAACACACCTTCATGGTCTTCGCATGAGTTGCCCAACGAGAAACGGTGACAGTCGCAGTTTTGTTCATGAACCCGACTTTCGTGACGAGTCCCGTCAGTTGCAATGGTCCTGGCGGCATAATAAAGGTGGAAAGGAGAGCTGTATTGGCTGTGGAAAGGTCGTGGTTTGAGGCCAAAATCGCGAAGCGTTAGGGTTACGATTCGTGGCTCTCGGCTCTTGCCGAGTTTAGGGTTACAGGCTCAAGCTTCGTCTGGCCGTCACTCTCTCTGCAAGTGTTTTCTTCTTCTGCGTTCTTTCCGCACTCGAATCGCCCCCAACGCAAGTTTCGACGAATACAATATAATTTAGATCCTTCTGGGACATGGAAATTGCAGTCGATATAATATGATTAGCTGAAATGTTCAAGTTGCTCGAAAACACGATTTCAGGACGCAACTTTGAGTCGGTCGTGCAAGGACATAGGTAAGTACGGAGTGACAACATGCCCCTTACTTTAAGATCTGAAATCTTCTAATATAGAGCGCGCATCCCATCACATTGTGGGTCATTCCTGAAGACGACAAAAAATTCAGAAAAAAATTGGCATGACATGTAAGCAAGTAGCTTACATCGAAATCGCTCTTCAGTAGCTGCATTTCAACCGAAAATGAGATACCCCTTTCAAGGCATATATTTTGACAAAGAGGAAGGACAGGTGCCCCACTCAGTGGATCATCACCATTTCTTCGATACAGGAGACGGTGGTTGGGACTATGGAAAAAGTCTTGATTCCTCGAGACTGAATTCGGATGGATATGTATTTTGATATCCTGAAGGCGCCCAGTCTTTTCTGAATGAAGTACTTTGTAGACATATTTGTCCAGGACGTTAAGCATAGAAAGGTCTCCTTTCGCTGCCGTCGTCTCCCTGAATGAGTTCATGAAATGTAAATTGGGGAAGTTATATTCATCTTCCGGTTCAATATTGTCGCCTGGATCGGCGAGGGGAGGGAACGAGATACTGAGTTCCTCAATGGTGCTCGGGATTATTTCCGCAAGATCGAAGAATTCGGATTCTCTTCTGTCGCCGATCAAGCTGAGCGAGCGAAGTGAACGGCACTTGGAAACGACCCTTCCGACTGTTGCCTGCCCACCGCGATACTTGAGACTCAACCGTTTCGCGGCACGCAGTGCATCCGCCATTCTACCTTCAACATTTGTCGTCGCTTCCGTCGCCCTGATATCCAACTCCTCCAATCCAAAAATACCCGGCTTTCCTGGCGACCTCGACCACAGAACACTCTTTATAAACTCCATCCCATTGCCATGCACGCGGAAGGATTGCAGAGAAGCAATCGACAACAAGGGTAAGAGCCACAGAGGCAGGTTGTGCGGTGCAGATTCGTTCAACGAACCACTCAAGAATTGAACACTTTTAAGGCTTGAAGGTGGTGTTTTCGAAAGCTGTTGAACGAAAAGGTTCGGCTCCTCGGAAACCGCAGAGGAGAAGTAGATTTCTTCCAGACTTGTAAGGAAGGACAATGACTTGCAAAGCCCTGCAATAAAGCCATCATACGGCCTCGATACATAGTGTAAGGTCTGCAAGCAGAACGTTCGCAAGTTTGGTAGACGAGTGAAAAAGGCGTTGATGACAACATCGTGTGGAAGTGGCGATCTTTCTTCAAATTTAATCTGAAGGTCTCGTGTCCACGGTCCTAAGCAAGGGTTCGTAAGAGAGCGTGAAAGCGGGCTGAGATTAGTTGCTTGAAATCTGTGGTAGTAACCCAGCAGCGGTCGTGCGCGAACAAGCCAGGAGGAATGTACAAGAGCGCAGTTGAAGATGGCGTCTCTCCACGTCGTGAGTACATCCTGCAAACTTGATCCGTCGTAGTACCCGAATTCCATTATCATATTTCCATGGTAGTGTTCCCTTGCGTCGTCCCAGACGCTCAGCAACTCCGCACCCAGTACGTCGAGCGCACCTTCGAGGATGACCTCCGGAATCCCCGTCTCGCTCTCCCATCCACGACGAGTCGTAGCCTCAACCCTCGACGAGGTGACAATCGAACAGAAGTCTCCGCAATTGTTGAAGTTGACATCCTTCACGTTGAAGGAAGGGTTTCGTATCACCGAAAGGAGGGCGTCGAGCGCGGGGAGGGGGATTGCGCCGTCCTCCTTCAGAAAAAGTTGGGCGAGCAGCGCTTCAGACGGATTGCTGAAGCGGACCTTCGCTCCCCAGACCTCGTCGAAACACTCGTTATCCCCAAGTTGAGGCACGTTAGAGCTTTTAGCCATTGAAGAGATCGAGGAAAATATCGAAATTGAGGAACTTTGAAGGTGGTCGTTCGAGCTCAAGTTCAAGCCAGGCGGCGCTGTGGTTCGTTGTGGACACGTGGATCTCGGACCAATACTCGTCGAACAAAAGTCAGAATTTATTTGTTTCAGCGCAACGAACTGATCTTTGGTACAGAGAAACTATGAGGCCCACAGGAGAATAAATCATTTTGTATTAGTATTATATGGATCGCGCATCCCAACACACTTCAGGTCGGGTCTGAATAGTGAAACACAAGATTTTAGATTTGAAGCTTCGAACAAATGAGCGACTCACTTCCATATCATCTTTCATTAATTGTAATTCAGCAGAAAATGGGATACCCCTTTCGACGCATATGTGTTGACAAAGAGGGAGGAGGGGTGCCCTGATGAACTTGTTTGTGGGTTCCGTCGTCTCAGAAGTTTCAGCCAGCGGGTCATGTCCCTCTATTCCCTTTCTTCGATAAAGGAGTCGGTGGTTGGGATTATAGAATGCGTCTTTGTTTATACTGACCAATCTTGGGTGGAAAAAGATTTTGACATCTCGAAGGTATGGACTCCTCTCTGGATGAAGCGCATTGTGAATGCATGCATCCAAAATATCGAGTTTGGAGAAAACTTCGGATGTCGTCGCAGATCTGTTACTACCCACATAGTGTGTTGTATCCTCTGGCAAGAGAGTATGGGCGGAATCATCGAGAGGCGGGAAAAAGATACTGAGTTCCTCAATGGAACTCGGGAACACCTCCGCGATATCGAAGAAATTTGGTTCTCTCCGGTCTCCTATGACAATCAAGTTGAGCGAAAGAAGTGAACGGCACTCGGAGAAAAATCTTTTGACAGTTGCTCGCCCACCACGATAACTGAGGGTCAGCCGCCTCGTTGCGCGCAACACATCCACCACGCTATCGTTGAAATCCAACGCTTCATCCTTTGCCGAGATACTCAACCCCTCCAGACCAAAGCTACCCGAGCCTGTGGATGATCTGGACCACACGGCTCCATTCACAAATCGCGTATTTGTAGTACTGTGAATACGGACATATCGCAGAGAAGCCATCGACGACAAAGGAGAGAGGCACTGAGGCGCGTTCAATGGTTCAATTTTGTCATGCAAGTATCCTTGAAAATTGAATAATTCTGAGGTTTGGAGGTGGCGTTTTCGAAAGCTGCAGGGCCAATTCGCCAATCTCTTTCAAGTTCGAGATGGTGAGGGAAATATCTTCGAGGCCTGTAAGATATGGTAGTGAGGAGAGAATCCCTGCGATGCCGACTCCGCGCGGTTCTAATGCTAAACGAAAGGTCCCCAAGTGTAATGCTTGCAAGTTCGGTAGGCGCGCGAAGAAGGCATCGAAGAGAATGTCGTGCGGAGGAGGCGAATATTCCTCGAATTTGATTTGAACATCTCGTGTCCACGTCCCCAGAAAAGAATTTGTAAGGGAGCGTCGAAACGGACGTCGATCAGATACGCGAAATCTGTGGTAGTAGCCTAGCAGCAGTCGTGCGCGCACTAGCCATGAGGAGTGTACGAGAGCGAAATTGACAAGGGAGGACTTCAATGCCTCGATCGTGTCGAATAGACTTCCGTGTCCGCGAACCTGCATATCTCCCATATAATGGCTCCTTCCGACGTCCCAAGCGTTCTGCAATTCCGACCCCAGCACGTCGAGTGCACCTTCAAGGACGACCTCCGGAATCCCGGCCTCGCTGTCCCAACCACGACGAGTTATCCCTTCAACCCTCGACGAAGTGACGAACGAACAGAAGTCACCGCAATTCCTGAAGCTGATGTCCTCCACATTGAAAGATGGGTTTCGAATCACCGAAAGGAGGGCGTCGAGCGAGGAGAGGGGAATTGCGTCCTCCTCCTTCAGGAAAAGCTGGGCGAGCAGCGCTTCGGACGGATTGTTGAAGCGAACCTTCGCTCCGTAGATTTCGTCGAAACATTCATTGGCCATCGCTGATTTCAAGAGAATGAGCTTGAGGAAGATGACCGTTCGAGATCAAGCTCGTTCGTGGCCTTGCTGCGTTGCGCGTGGCCGCCGCTACACGACACGCAACGAGTCGACGCACTCTTCTCTTTTGACCATGACCATCATCTCATTTTTGGTGACTTTCCGGACAATGACTGCTGAAGCCGTATCTTGTGGAATAATGATACCTCGTTTTGCTGGCCGCAAAGGTTGACCTGACGATGGCGACAGGACCAGGTCAACGTTGGATGAACTGCGCGTCAACGAGCGCAGATTTCTTCCGAACAAGCTCAAGGTCAGTGAAATCTAAGCACTTGCTTTCCTCGACTTTGAATTCTGTTTGACAGGCTTGCGTAACTGAACGCGACCGAAACTTATATAAATATTCGACTCTTCAACTTCACGATGACTCGTGCCACCCATTCATCAGCGAAAACAGTCAGGCTATGCGCCTCTTGCTTTATCGTCCACCCACGACCGCTCGCTGTGTGCACCGAAGAGTCGCTGGTCAGATCACTCGCAAGCTGTTCCTTCAGAGGATACTAATGGAAGACTCCTTAATCTGTAAGCCTCTTTAGCAGTATCAGCGGCTTCTCGCAATGACGCATGGCTTGCTCTTGGTCGTCTTCCGTCGTAACGGCTTAGGAAGACGAACACGAATTTCGTTCGCTCCTTCCTATCGTAGATTCACTGCTTCGACTAACGTGATGGAATCACCAGTCATAAGACATTCGCTAGAGTCGAGTTTCTGCAGTTTCATTTATGGGCCTATGGCTCTCGGTTCGCCAATTCTCATTTCTATCGCAGGCGTTGTTCTACTCGTCGAAAGTGAGTATATCATTTCGTACTGTGAATTATCTCCAGCTGCGATGACAATGCTTTATCGGCTAATTTCATCCTCGCAGACTGTACCCCCCGAGCCCAGATTACTTCACCTTGGCCATTTATGCCGTTGTTGACGCACTAACTTCTTGTTTTTCCCTCTCATCCGACCGACTATACGCATATGGATTCTTACCGAGCTCGAGTCTCCATCTCGCGATCACGCAGCGTTCACACTCATTGTAATTTTCGAGTATACGTTCCGTAATTTTATTCGTCTTTATTTCAGGTGAGCTCGAATTGCCTTGATGGGTCGACGATCTAATTCTCTGATGGCGACGTGCATGCTCTAATCCAGCTCTCATCAATCTACTATATGGCTTCCAGGCGAATCCAAGCCCAGGCGCGAGGGACATTTCGTGTGTGACAAACTTTTCACAACTTGCATCTCAAGCTGATTGGTAGTCGAAATGGCACTTCTGCCATATTCCGACGCCAACAGCGCTTATTCGATTACTTAAGTAAAGATGAAGCCGTTAGTCTGCGCATTGGCCTTGCGGAGTTTCAACTCGACGCCGTTGCTATCAGGATCGCTCCCCGAATGCAATGCTCGCGTGTCCTTCGCCGTAACGCGACACGCTACGCTCCGACTCCCTTCAATTTCGACCATCATCATCATCATTTCAATTTCCATTCATTTTCCGGACAACGACTGCTAAAGATGAATTCCACTCAATAATGAGACCTTCAAAATGTCTCGCTGGTTCCAAAGGTCGACCTTGATGATTGCGAAATGGTGGAGTTTCAGGTCGACGTCGGATGAACTGCTGTCAACGAGCATGAATTTCTTCTGCATAAACTCCAGGTCAGTGAAATCTGAGTCTTACTTTCCTCAGCGCTGATTCCTCCTTATAATCCTTCCTTGATTTCTGTCCCGCAGGCTCGCGAACTCGCGCGCGATCGACTCGGAAACTTGGGATGTTCGACTCTCCGACTTCTCGATGTCTCGTGCCATCCACCAGCAAAAACAATCAATTATCGTCTCTTGTTCAACTGTTCGCTCCGGAACATGCCCTGGTCTCTCCGAAGAACCTATTGAAACGATTGTTCCAGCTCTATGTACGTCGCTCGTTCGTCTCGTCCATTGTACTTCGATCTTCTCCCGCAAGTCGTGCAACGGCACTTCAACTTTGCAATTTTAATTTTTAGTTTTGAAAGCACGTACATGATGCACTGTCATTACTGGCCGTTCATTTTTCCGTTGCTCTTCGTTTGGTAAGGAAAAATACAATTTGCATATCAGTGCTTTCTTACCCTTCATTCTAAAAGACTATCCAGAATAAAGGGTGCGGTTTATTTCTTGACCCTAAACGACTCCATCTGACAATCGACGCTTTGGAGGTGATCGACCGGTGATCTTCGTTACGCATTAAGAGAACAAACTTTTTCCGTCAAAATTGCTTTCCGCGACGGACCGACCTTCATCGAGAGAGATATGGACGAGGCGGACGAGGCGGCTAAGCGCTGTTATAGAAGACTTGGAGATTTCCTTCGGGAATCCTGCACCGAGAATGTCGATGACTACAGGATACTGTACTGAAGCATTACTTATCATGAAGCTTGCAGTTGCGTTTTCTAATTTAATTGCGAGTTCCTCTTCTACTCTAAAAACAAAAAACATCGCCTCTCTTCACATCCTCTATTTCTACATGTAAGAGTTTCCGTTGCTGAAAAAAAGGACAAGCGGGTCTAGTAATTTCAGTGCTTAGATACGCAAATGAACAAAGCACGCACGCACAATCAATCCATCTCCATTTTCAACAGCTGCACTTCGACAGAAAACAAGACACCCCTCTCGCGACATATCAGTTGACAAAGGGGTAAGACTGGCGCCTTGATGAACCTGCTTGAGGGTTCTCCTGCCCCAACCAATTCAGAGTTTTCTACTCCTTTTCGGTACAAGAGACGGTGGTTGGGACTGTGGAATAAGTTTCGATGTTGTGAGACCGTGTCCCGGTGGATATAGATGTTTACGCTTCGAAGGTGTGAAGTCTTTCCCGAATGAAGTGCTTTGTGAATGTACAAATCCAGTACACCAAGCTTTGAAGCAACTTCCTCTGCACTTGAGCTTCTGGCTGAGTGCGTTAAAAAGGTGAAGTCCTCTTCCGAATCGGAATCGGAATTGGAATCGTCGATGGATTCCGTGAAAGGGGGGAACAAGATGTTGAGTTCCTCAACGGAGTTTGGCAGTACCTCCGCGAGGTCGAAGAATTCGATTTCCCAACTGTCGCCAATCAAGCTTAAGGAACGAAGTGAAGGGCATTCTGAAAGAATCCTTCCGACGGTTGCTTGTCCACCGCGGTATTTGAAGTTCAGTCGTTTTGTTAAACGCAGTGCTTCCAAAACACTGTCCTCCAAGTTTGACGTAGCGTTCTTTGCCCAGATGCTCAACTCGTCTAATTCAAAACGGTTCGAGTTAGCGAGTGACCTTGACCACGTGAACCCGTTTATAAACCGTCGTTCCCCGCCATGATGAACACCGATTGATTGCAGAGATGCAATCGACAACAAGGGAGAGAGCCACTGGGGCAAGTGCGATGCAAAATCCAACGAGCGACCGCCCAAAAGTTGGATGACTTTGAGATTCGGAGGTGGTGTTTGGGAAAGGCGTTGGACAAATTGTTTTGACTTCTCTAAGACAAGGGTGGAAAAACAGACTTCTTCCAAACTTGTAAAGGATGACAACGATTTGCAGAGTTTTGCGACGAAGACGTTGTGTATTTTCGGTACGTAATGTAAAATGTGCAATTGAAATGTCCTTAGGTTTGGGACACGGCAGAGGAGGGCGTTGATCATGTTGCCGTGCAGAAATGGCGACCTTTCTTCAAGTTTCATTTGGAGGTCTCGAGTCCAAGATCCCAAAGAAGGATTGGTGAGAGAACGTGTTAATGGACTCCTATCAGACGCGTACAATCTGTGATAATAGCCTCGCAGCGGTCGGGCTCGCACAAGCCAGGACGAGTGCACAAGAGCGCAGTTGAGAAGGGTGTGTCTCCACGTCGCAAGCGCGTCATCCAGACTCGAATACTCAGCTTCCTCATACTGACGGCCTTCCGACAGCACGTTCCCATGGTAATATCTCCTTGCATCGTCCCATACGCCCCGCAACTCCTCACCGAATACGTCGAGTGCGCCTTCGAGGATGACCTCTGGAATCCCTGTGTTGCTCGCCCATCCGCGACGAGTAACGGCTCCATCCCTCGACGAAACGACTTTTGAGCAGAAGTCTCCGATATCCTTGAATTTAATCTCTCTCGTGTCGAAAGAGGGGTTGCGAATGACCGAAAGGAGGGCGTTGAACGCGGAGAGAGGGATTGCGCCTTTGTCTTTCAGAAAAAGTTGGGCGAGCAGCGCTTCGGACGGGTTGTCGAAGCGAACTTTTGTATGCCAGATTTCGGCAAAGCATTCATTGGGATCAAGAGATGAAGATTTGGATTTTACGGCCATTGCTGGACTTGTGGAAGAAAATGGACCTGGTGGAGGTAGCCGTTCGAGTTCAAGTCACGCCGTGGTTCGTCGCTGCTTCACGGACGCGTGGACTCGGACTCGGACAACGACGCGCGTCGACGTTCTTCGCTTTCGACATCCATGATCAGCTATCAGTCAGTAAATAGCCGGACAACGACAGTTAAACTCCTCGATGGTCGATAGGATCTTACAGGCAGCATGGTGCAATACTCGAGGTGCCGCTGATGTCAAAGACCGAACTCAACACGACGGGATCAAAGCTCAGTTCGACTCAGACGACGTATGAATCATGCGTCAACGGAAACAACATGCTTCTGGGTATATTTGATGTCAGTAAATTTGGACTCATGAGACGATATCCTGCTCTTGAACTCTCTTTTAGTCCATTAAGGGAACTTTGTCTCGACAGGGTTTCGTACGTGCGTACGACTGGGATTTTGATTGTACGACACACCAATTTTCCGTTCTTTCGTACCACTGACCCATCGAAATGCTTCAAATACGTGCTCCTATCTCTCCCACTGCCATTGAGGATCTCGCAGAGCAGAAGTACACCGAGAAGTCCGTCAAAATGACTTCCCGAATTATGTCGTTGTTGATCAAGTTGGTCGCGCCGTGTAAAACGGATTCGGACAATCCTTGCAAACTCTAGAATCGAAAATATCGTCAAGCATGTTGTCAGTTTCCAGAGTTAGATCGTATGTGGCAGGCCCGTTTTATAAAGCAAGAAAGAAACTGACAGACGACTCTTTATCGTTGATTTTTAATATACTCAAATTCCATTTTAGCTCAGATTCACGGAGACGAGCCATCTCTG
This sequence comes from Schizopora paradoxa, assembly GCA_001020605.1. Lineage (NCBI taxonomy): Eukaryota > Fungi > Basidiomycota > Agaricomycetes > Hymenochaetales > Schizoporaceae > Schizopora > Schizopora paradoxa. The sequence goes on from KQ085900.1 coordinate 112,160, forward strand.
AAGCATCGCAATCCCTTGAGACTCGGCACTTCTGAAGTATGTTCTACTTTAAATCCATGACGTGTTTTAAATGATAATATCACTGTTCTCTCGCTGTGCGTGTTCACTTTAATTGACTGTGCGTCAGGCCAGATTTCAATTTTTGTCATATGCAGCTGCACACCTGTGAATTGTAGACAAGAATGTCTCCATAGCCATGTCATTTACTGATGTGCACACTAGCTTTGCCATCATCCAAATGATTTAATTGAGTATTCAGCTATGCAAAAGCTCACTATATTACAAGCCATGAGTCCTGCATTGTTTTAGGCGTTAGGATGTTTGATTGCAAATGCAAACTACCTTCTGAATAGTTTCAAATTCAAATAAAAAAGAGGGTAACTTTTTGTGCAAAGAAAAAAGCATCTCACGTTCACAAAATACCTACTCGAGATGCCCGGGATCATGCAAGCCTTGAAAGGAACAAAATCGAAGCAACACGAGCTCCACATTAGATGCAGTCATTGCAACAGACTATCATACGATCCTCAAGATTGTGACTATTGGAGCATCCGCAAGCTGGGTGGTCCATATCACTATGAAGCGCTCGGAGATGTTCGCAAAGATAAAATACTATGGCCCGGGCCGCGTAATAATACTGGGTTGATATGGTATCCGCCTCTGGAAGGATCCCACACAATGCGTCTCAACAACTTCATTACTTTCCTTGGAAATAATACATGGGGTTTTGCTATTGGTCAAAGACAATTTCATTGGAGGTTGGTTGACTATTATGAAGGAAAGTGGGTTGTATGTATCCTTTTTATTCCTCATAAAAGTGCACAATTTCTTGCTGACAAAAATGCTTTTCTTCTGTCCCAGCTCACCAAGTTGAAGACCCCCGGGAGCAAAGGTGTTCGCCGCCCTATAAAAGTGAACTACAGCTGGAATCCCTCAATGGGAAAATATGTGATCAAGGTCAGATTACCTTCATGCATGAAGCTGACAGAATATGAACAAGACTATTTGCTTTCCGTCCTTGGTTGCTGCTATGGTTGTTTTCATTTTGGGGAGCCAAACTTCGACCCGAATCTGAAATATCAAACGAGAAAGGGGCATAGATTCTCTCGCTATTTGCCCTGGTGAGCCTGACTGCATCATATGCTATGATATAGATAAAAAATGTGTAATTTGCCAATAAAATAAAATCTCTACCCAAGTATGAAATCCAGCCTGAGCGCACACATCAAGCGCGCGCCGATATGCGTAAGCGCCCGTTGGTTTAGACGCCCGCACTACAGTTCCGGCAACACTAAAGCAGCAACTCTGCAGGGCCTCAAGAAAAAAGAATTGAGCTTCGAGAAAAAAATTTTGAACACTAAAGTGACCAAAAGAATCGTAATCCTGCATTTTCACTTTTTCGGGACTTTTTGTTTCAAATTTTGACGTGAAAAATAATATTTAAATAATTTAAATAATATTTTAGCGCAAGTTTTTCATCTATAAATGGCATCAGAGTCAGCGGTAACTTCATATGTACGTTCTTCGTGTGTCAAAAGCTCTAATTTCACGAATCAGAAGTCGGAATATAGGGGAAAATAATATTTAAATGATTTATTTATTATTTTGTTTCAAATTTTGGCGTGACCCCGGGACAAACTTTCGAAAATAAATATTTTAACCAGCAAGAAGCATAGAAGGAGGTATCTAAAGCCTATGTAAAGTGTTTAAAAACCTTTCCAGATAGTTGTGGAAGAGGAGTAGGCTTTTTGGTTTCGGCCATGCCCAGTTGCCGGTTTAGTGTTGCCGGAACTGTACCTGTCCTGTGGCACTCGCAAATCGAAGTTAAAGTGACAGATTCCAATCGTTCACCGCTCACTTTACAATCACAACACATACGCACAACGCAATACTCTACAAAGTTTTGATATCATGAGGAAGTCAAAAAGGAAAAGGGGGAACGTTCGAAAGCTCGTTCAAGCAGTGCACTAAGTGCATGAGTGTGCCAGTTACTTTTCGTAAGCTCGTAGAGGCGTAAACTAGTAAGTACATCAAAGGAAATGTTATACATTATACACGGAAGAAAAAAAGGTATCGTGCGTGGCGAACGTAAGAAAAAAAGTCAGTAGGTCGTGAACGAATCGTGTGCCGGAGGTAAGAAGAAAACAATAGTGAGGAGAGAGGGAAAAACAGGCGAGTGACGCTTTAAGTCATTGCCGACGAGGAGCAGCTCATTCTCGGATTAGAGAGCAAGGAAGCCACCCGCGAGAACACCCAAAGTGCCAACCAAGGCCGCGAGCCCGATGCTCCTCAGCGGGAACTCCGCCGCGCGACCAGCAGCGCTGCTCGAAGAGCCCGATCCGCCAGAACCGGATGCGCTGGTAGAAGTGGGAGATGGCGTGAAGCCGATGGGACCAGTCTGCGTCGTTGCAGCGGTTGCAGCGCTGGAAGCGGAAGATGCACTGCACCAAAAGAGAATAGTTAGAAAAACTTCGAGAAGCAACGCAAAGATACAGATGAAAGACTCACGCAGATGAAGCAGCTCCAGAATCCTCATCCTCGTTCAAGAAGACATGGTCCACGATATGCAGGACACCGTTCCAAAGGAGAACGTCCGGCGTCACGATCTGCGCAGTGGTGTTACCACTAGTCACAAACGCGCCTGTGCTATTGAACGTCGCGCTAATCTTCTCGCCCGCCGCACTCGTCGCCGAGGTCCCGCCTTGAAGGTTGCCCGAGTAGACGCTAGTGCCGTTGATGACATGATTGCGAAGGATCGTGTCAAGGACGCTCGAGTTCGAACTTGCAGCAGTGAGGTTCTGCTGAACAGCTGCGAACGCTTCGTCGGTGGGGGCGAAGACGGTAATGCCGTGTGCGAAGTTGAGGGTGTCGAGGAAATTTGCCTGGGTGAGGGCGGTTTGGAAGGAGGTGAGATTGTTGCCGGCGAGAGCTGCTGTCAACTCCCCAGGAACATCGATGACGGCGTCGACCACGTGAATGGTAAGGTTCTCGAAAGTGGTGGAGTTCACGACGGAGACTTCCGTGCTAAAAGTAATATATTGTATTATTAGCGTGCTTGTAAATGGAAGAGAAGAACGACGCACTTTTGGTTCAGAATCCGAACGGTGCCATTAATATCGGACCAGGCGAGAACCTGATTCTTGTCACCCTCTAAGAACACTAGGCTGGAGTTGTGGTTTAGAAGCGTGCGGCCGACAGTGGTGTTAGGGAAGCTCTGAGTGACGTTGAAAGAGCCTGGGACGACGTGGTAGGAGAGAACATTCGCGAGAAGGTCTGGATTGCTCGAAATGTTGGGATGGATGCCAGTGACTGCACGCATTCATTAATTTAATCAGCACCTAATGAACGTGGAATACACGTGAACGCGAACTTACACCCTGCATTATTGGGAGCAAAGATGGTCTGGGTGGAGTTTCCCAGTTGCGCCAGTACGCTCTGACCAGTCGCGGTACTGTTGAGGGAGGTAACAGCGGACACGAGGGAGGTGAGGCCCAACGCTGAGAGCTGTTCTGCGAGCGAGGTCAAGAATGTGATGTTCTGTGCTGACGCTGCGACTGCGAGCGAAAGAGAAAGGGAAGCGGAAGTGAGCAAGCGCATCGTTGGAAAAGATTCGTCAGGCGAGACGTAAGAGAGAGCTCGAGGGGGAACGAGGGAGCGTTACGAAAAGAAGGACTACGAAGGGCGTACCATTTTATAGGTGGCACTATGAGGCAACAAGGATGCCATCATGCGTGACCCCACACCTATATTTCATTCATTCTTCTTCCTAGAAAGCTCTCGAATTATTCCCGGTTCGAGGATTACAGACGTCACGCACCACTGAATCAGGATATTATTTCGGGTTCACGCCGCATTTCTGAGCCGCCCCTTCGCATTTCGGGCATCTTCTTCTTCGGATCCGCGAGATATGAATTGAAATCGACGTAAATGGATGGCGTCATTGTTGCGGTCATAGACGCGGCGTTCGAGCCATCATCACATTTGGGACGAAAATGAGCAGATCGCGAGGAAATGGAAAAAGAGTAAGAGCATGCGTACCATGTGCCTTGGCTGCCCCACATTTCTCCTCGTCGCCCTTGGGGTAAGGCATACGTCTCCGACGACGGTGCACATACCAATACATTCGATGGTGACGACTCGAGGGAGACTGGGAGCTTGCATGATTGATGGCTTTCCTTGCAGTGGCCTCGGGGCATACACGTTCCGCAAAAGCGTTTCCGAGCTTAGACGACGGGTGGTGGCAGGGTCCATGCAGGCTGTTTGATGGATCTTCCGCTCTTCAAGTCGACAACGCATGTTACGTGCCACATATGAAACCGTCCACGCCGCCGTCGTCGTCGACAACGTTGAGGCGACATAGTGGTTGTCGACAAAGAGGCGTCGCCGCTGTCGACGCGACGACAATGAGCGATGAAACTCGAAGAAATCGGCGATGATGAACAGCCATACGTCATACCGAGGCACGTCATAGATCGACCCGCCAAAAATAACGCCACCGCGTTGTGGTATTTTTATCCATCCAAATCCGTTGATCAGATCTTCAATCGTCTTGGAAGATCGAGAGCCTGAAGTGAGTACTAGTACTAGTAGTAGTCTGAGCAGATGTCCGAGATGAGAAAAATAATTAAATGAAGCGATGGTGTATTGATGAGAATTCGAGGTCCATGTAATTTTACGAGTACTCACTTCGCGAGCATTTCTCCACGAGTTCATCTCCAGTCACTGAAGTTCTCCTTCAAGTTTTCTTGTTTTATAATTAACAACGTTCACTGGAATTCACAGAAGAGGAATCAACAAAATGCTCACTAGAGTGAAAGGCTTTGAGACGCACAGTTTGTTTCCGAAGAGATGGATCACGTCAAAAGATCTTGGGGATGATTTGGACCTGACGGATTCCGCGATGTCCTTTCATATGAATCGATCGAAAGGAAGAGCGTTGAGGATAATATCTAGGTCGAGCGGCGTGACGACGAATCAGACCGGATAGCGCGACACGTCGAGAACGATGTTGCTTACAACAGTTCGTTCATCGAACACGACGAGATCGAAGGGCCTTGATCACTGAAAATCTTCTGATGACAACAATAATTCTCGATCTCTGCGGCGTAGACGTTCGCGTGAGGAGGAAGTTGAGGTGCTAAATGCAACACAGATTTACTGTTCGAGGTCCCATTTGCGCGAGCATCGCATTTAAGGAGCGATCCTGATCGTAACATCGAGTTGAGACTCCGGTATGCTACCGCACAGACCAACGGCTTCATCTTTGATCGAATAAGCGCTTTAGGCGTCGGAAGATGGCAGAATTGTTATTTCAACCATAAATATAAGTTGTGAAACTCTTGTCACGCACGAAATGTCCCTCCCACCTGGGCCTGAATTCGCCGGGAAGACCTAGAGTACTAGTGGATTGATGAGAGCTAGACTTGAGCACATCCTCATTAGAAGATTAGGTCGTCGACCCATTTGATCGAAATGGCCTCGCCCGTAATAGGATGACCAATATTTTCGACAACTTCCTCGAGGGTTTCATTGAGTGGAATTGTTGCAGTTCAACTCGAGCTCGCCAAGAATCCTTAAATGTATGGTCGGCCGACTGAGAGGAAAAGTTAAGAAGCCAGCGTCGGGCGTCTACACACGGCTCAAATTGTTGAAACGGCATGAGATGTGTATTCCAACGAGAGTAGTACCTGTGCTCGGAGGGCACAGTTCGCGAGGACGAAATTATCCTATCCAGTAGCGTTAACTCGGCTACAAGTTCTTCACTGGTCGAAACGATATACTCACTTTAAAAAGAGCAACACCCGTTTGCGATAGAGATGAAAGTTGGCGAACGCGAACCGAGAGCCTTGCGCAAGACTGCAAGAACTCAGCTAAGGGGGACTTGTTGTGGCCATTGATTCCATAGCAACTCTTCTACGAAGAGACGGATTGAGCGGATTTCGTCTTTGTCTTCCTAAGCCGTTACGACGGAAGGCGACCAAGAGCAAACCACGCGTTGTTGCGAGAAGCTGTTGATTGTACTGCTAAAGAGGCTTACAGATGAAGGAGTCGTCCATCTGAAGGACTCGGAACAGCTTGCCACGTACAGCCTGCTCCTGGCAAGTGGCACCGGAGATTAACGACACGTTCGACAATCCCCGTACTTGCGAACGGGAGATCTGACCAGCAACTCTTCGGTGCACACAGCGAGCGGTCGTGGGTGGACGATAAAGCAAGAGGCGCATTGCCTGACCGTTTTCGCAGGTGGATGGGTGGCACGAGTCGTCGTGAAGTTGGAGAGTCAAATATTTCAAGTTTCGGTCGCGCGCGATCACTCGAGCCTGCCAAACACTGAAACAGAATTCAAAGTTGAGAAAGGCAAATGTTTAGATTTCACCGACATTGAGTTCATTCAGAAGAAATCTGCCCTCGTTGACACGCAGTTCCGACGCTGACCCGATCCTCCAGCGTGTCGCTACCCTCAAAATACACCTTTGGAGCCAACGAGACATTGTGAAGGCATTGTTGTTGCATCAGATACGTCTTCAGCAGTCGTCGTCTGAGAAACAACTGAAAATGAACGATGATCGTGGTCAAAAGTGAAGAAAGTCGACGCGTTGCGCGTCACGGGCACGGGGGGCGTCGTCCACGCGTCCAACGCGAGGCCACGACTCGAACGTCGACGAACGGCCTTGAACTCGAACGGTCATCTTCCTCAAGCCCATTTGCTTGAAACCAACGATGGTCGCAAACACCAATATACCTCATCTCGAGGCCAATGAATGCTTCGACGAAATCTACGGAGCAAAAGTTCTCTTCAACAATCCGTCCGAAGCATTGCTCGCCCAGCTTTTCCTGAAGGACGAGGACGCAATCCCTCTCCCTGCGCTCGACGCCCTCCTTTCGGTGATTCGAAACCCATCTTTCAATGTGGAGGACGTCAGCTTCAAGAATTGCGCTGACTTCTGCTCGTTTGTCACCTCAGCGAGGGTTGAAGGGATAACTCGTCGTGGTTGGGTCAGTGAGGCCGGGATTCCGGAGATCATCCTCGAAGGTGCACTCGACGTGCTGGGGTCTGAATTGCGGAACGCTTGGGACGTCGGAAGCAGCCATTATATGGGAGATATGCTAATTCGTGGACACGGAAGTCTATTCGACACGATCAGGGCATTGAGATCCTCCCTTGTCAGTGTCGCTCTCGTACACTCGTCATGGCTGGTACGTGCACGACCGCTGCTAGGCTACTACCACAGATTCTGCGCATCCGCTCGACGTCCGTTTCGACGTTCCCTTACAAATTCTTTTCTGGGGCCGTGGACACGAGATGTTCAAATCAAATTCGAGGAATATTCGCCTCCTCCGCAAGACATTCTCTTCGACGCCTTCTTTGCGCGCCTACCGAACTTGCAAGCATTACACTTGGGGACCTCTCGCTTCGCATTAGAACCGCGCGGAGTCCGCATCGCAGGGATTCTCTCTTCACTACCATATCTTACAGGCCTCGAAAATATTTCCCTCACCATCTCGAACTTGAAAGACATGGATAGATTGGCCCTGCAGCTTTCGAAAACGCCACCTCCAAACCTCAGGATTATTCAATTTTCGGGATACTTCCATGACGAAATTGAACCAGTGAACGCGCCTCAGTGCCTCTCTCCTTTGTCGTCGATGGCTTCTCTGCGATATGTCCGTATTCACAGTACTACAAATACGCGATTTGTGAATGGCGTCGTGTGGTCCAGATCAACCACAAATTCGGGTAGTTTTGGTCTAGAGGGGTTGAGTATCTCGGCAAAGAAGGTGTCGTCGGGTTTCAAGAATACTAGTAGCTCGGGTTTCAAGGATAAAGTGGTGGATGCGTTGCGCGCAACGAGGCGGCTGAGCTTCAGTTATCGTGGTGGGCGAGCAACTGTCAAAAGATTTCTCTCCAAGTGCCGTTCACTTCTTTCGCTCAACTTGATTGTCATAGGAGACCGGAGAGAGCCAAATTTCTTCGATATCGCGGAGGTGCTCCCGAGTTCCATTGAGGAGCTCAGTATCTTTTTCCCGCCTCTCGATGATTCCGCCCATACTCTCTTGCCAGATGATGCATCACACTATGTGGGAAGCAACAAATCTGCGACGGCATCCGAAGTTTTCTCCAAACTCGATATTTTGGATGCATGCATTCACAGTGCACTTCATCCAGAGAGGAGTCCACACCTTCGAGATGTCAAAATCTTTTTCCACCCAAGATTGATCAATATAAACAAAGACGCCTTCTACAGTCCCAACCACCGACTCCTTTATCGAAGAAAGGGATTAGAAGGACATGACCCGCTGGCTGAAATTCACGACACGAGGGAAAGCTCATACGAGCTCATCAAGACACCACTCCTTCCTCTTTGTCAACAAATATGTTTCGAGAGGGGTATTCCATTTTCTGCTGAATTGCAGTTAATGAAAGATGATTTAGGAGTGAGTCGCTCATTTGTCCGAAGCTTCAAATCTAAAATCTTGTGTTACCGTAATCAGACCCGACCTGAAGTGTGCTGGGATGCACGATCCGTTTAGTACGAGATCGAGTCATTCATCTGTCGGCTACTCGTAGGAACGCTAAAGAAAAACAAGGCGGAATCGAGACGAAAGTGAGACCTTTGACATCCGATGTTATCTGCAAGAATTGGTTGATGAACTGTGCCACGAGAAAACGGAAAGTCGGAGAGTCGAACATTCGAAGTATCAAGACGAGATTTAACGACCTGTAAAGAAGCTTTTGGAGCTGATAGATAACTTCGAATCCCACTCTCACTGACAATGAAAATATTTGGACGAAATATGTCATATGACGTTCATCTGAGTTTCGACGTCAAAATTCGTCTTTGAGACCAAGGAAACTTCAGGTAAGTATTGCGCAAATAATTCCCGTAAAATTATATCGATAACTGATTCTGAGGAGTGTGCCAATCTCCGTTTTGCTCTTGACTTCTGGCTCTTGACTGAGACTCGAATATTAATGAGATGAAGTCGAAAGTGAAGAAGTTCAAGAACGTACGCGGCGGAACGCGTTGCGAGTCACGAGCTGAGTCACGTCCACGCGTCTACCACCTTGAACTCGAACGGTCACCTTCCTCAGGCTCATTTTCTTCAAATCATCGATGGTCGCAAACACCAACATACCTCAGCTCGAACCCAACGAGTGTTTCGACGAAATCTGGGGAGCGAAGGTTCGCTTCGACAACCCGTCCGAAGCGCTGCTCGCCCAACTTTTCCTGAAAGACGAAGACGCAATCCCTCTCTCCGCGTTCAACGCCCTCCTTTCGGTCATTCGCGACCCGTCTTTCGATGCGAAAGAAGCCAAATTCAAGGATCTCGGAGACTTCTGCTCAACTGTGGCTTCGTCAAGGGGTGGAGCCGTTACTCGTCGGGGATGGGAGAGCAACACAGGGATTCCAGAGGTCATCCTCGAAGGCGCGCTTGGCGTATTCGGTGAGGAGTTGAAAGGCGTCTGGGACAATGCAAGGAGATTTTATCACGGGGACATGCTATTGGAAGGCCGTCGATATGAGGAAGTTGATTCGAGTCTGTATGACACGCTTGCGACGTGGAGATACACCCTTCTCGACTGCGCACTCGTGCACTCGTCCTGGCTTGTGCGAGCCCGACCGCTGTTAGGATATTATCACAGATTTTACGCGTCTGATAGGTATCCATTAACACGCTCCCTCACAAATCCTTCTATGGGAACGTGGACTCGAGACCTGCAAATAAAAGAGGAGGAGTGTTCGTCACTTCTACTCGACAAAGTGGTCAACGCCCTCCTCTGCCGCATTCCGAACCTGCGGACATTCCACTTGCAGACCTTTCATTACATGTCAAGAGATTACGACATCTTCCTCCCAGAGCTCTGCGCATCATTGTCGTCCCTTGCAAACCTGGAAGAATTCTCATTTTCCTTTTCGACCTTTGAAGAGGTAAACCTACTTGTCCAGCGGCTTTCTGAGACGCCACCTCCGAATCTCAAAATCATCCATTTTTTGGGCGAGTGCTCGAAGCGCTTTGCACCGTTGCACGTACCGCAGTGGCTCTCCCCCCTGACGTCGATTGCATCTCTGCGATCCGTCGGCATTCATCATGATGGGAAACGACGGTTTTTTAACGGGTTCATATGGTCAAGATCACTCGCAAGCTCGAACCGTTTTGAATTAGACGAGTTGAGCATCTGGGCAATAGAAAACACGCCCGACTTGGATGACAATGTTTTTGAAGCATTGCATGCAACAAACCGATTGAACTTCACCTGTCGTGGTGGACAAGCAACTGCTGGATGGATTCTTGACAATTGCCCTTCGCTTCGCTCGCTGAGCTTGATTGGAGACAGTCAGGAAACCGATTTTTTCGAGCTCGCGGAGGTACTTCCAAGCTCCATCGAGGAACTCAACATCTCGTTCCCCCCTTTTACGAAATTGATCAACACTCGAGATTATGACTCAGGAGGAACGGAGGATGAATTCCGGGATTATATGGAGACAGTTTCACTGACAAGTGCAAAAGAAGTCTCGTCTAGGCTTAATGCATTGGATTTGAGCATTCACAGGGCACTTCGTTCGGGGACGAGTCCACACCTTCGGGGTGTAAAGATCTATATTCACGCGGACACAGTCGCAGAGAATCGAAATGTGTTCCACAGTCCCAACCACCGTCTCCTGTATCGAAAAAGAGTCAAAAATCCACAACTGGTCGGGACAGGAGAGCCCTCAAGCAATTCCACGATTGCGCCAGTGCTACCCTTTTGCCAACAGATATGTCATGAGAGGGGTATATTCTTTTCTGTTGAAGTGCTGCTGCTGAAGACGGAGATGGATTGATTGATTCAAGTTGTACGTTATTTGGTCGTTTGTCATTCTATCTGATCACTGAAATTGAAATAACTAGTTTTGCCCCTTTGGCAACGGAAGCTCTTAGAGCTAGAGGACGTGAAGAGGAACATTTTTCGTTTTGCTTGTAGAGTAAAAGAGGAACTCGCAATTGAAGAAAAAGCATGTAGAAAACGCAGCTGCAAGTTTCATGACAATGCTTCAGTATCCTGTAGTATTCGACATTCTCGTCGTAAGATGCCCGAGGAACATCTCAAAGTCTTCTGTAACAGTGCTTAGAAGGGAGGGCAAGAAAGCACTGATATGCAGCTTGTATTTTTCGTTGCTAAACGAAGAGCGACGGAAGACGACGAACGGTCAGTAATGACAGTGCATCATGTACGTACTTTCAAGACTCAGAATAAGACTTGCAAAGTTGAAACGTCGTTGCATGCATGACTTGCAGGAGAAGATTGAAGCTCGATCGTGTATGAGACTGAGACATATTTGATTGTAACAAGGATACAAAGATTTGCTCTGGCTTCACATTCATCAGTTTTCGGCTTTCGGGTTACAAACGAGAGGATCGGAAGCGCCGCCTACCTTAATCCTAATCTATCGAGTGTGAGGAAGTCGAGAGATCGTCAAGTTACCGCCATTCGTCGGTAATCACAACCTTTTCGGGATTTGAAGTATGAGTAGTTGCTCGTTGGGCTTGCATATTTGCATAGCTCAAATATGTATCTTTAGAGGAAGGGTGAGTGCGTAGGGATCAAACCGTCAGGTTCAGTGATTCGAACACAGTCACAAGTCGAGCACTCACTCCAGAATAGACTGACTGTCCCCATGAAGACAAATCGCAGGTGACCTGGAACGAACGCAAAGTTGACTATTTGAGTCGGCACGAAAACGCCCCAGTTCCGAACCAGTGTTGATATGTATGCCTTGGGAATATACACAGTTAATTTACCATTAGAGGGTTGAGATTCGGGCAAACACACCGATTTCACGCGTTCTGTTGCGTCATTCACGCTCTTCCCTTCGAGGAGCGTCATACACGAATAGAAATATACCACCGCGACTTTGTACGTCGAAATAGTTTGACGCGAACCAATCAGAATGTAAGATATCGCGAGATAAACGAAAGAATGTACCTGGCGAGAGGACCAGTTGATCCAAATACACCTAAACGGCAAATCTCAGTCCATTGGCGCTCAAAAGATCTAAAATGCAAGGGTTGTAAACACGCACCCGGTAGACTAGGGCCTTCGTTGGTGTAGCGAAACGGAGTCGGTTGAGTAGACCGTACCATTTCGTCATGATCGGCGCGAAGAGGACACCTGACGAAAAACGGTCAGTCGACGAAACAGCAAAAGAGACTTGGGGACGTACTAACCGCCGAAGAACGTTTGGCGTGCCGTCCGTACGAGCTGAGCAAATGAATAGGATGGATTAGTTAGAAATTTTCGAGTGAAATCGAGATGAAACGCACATCATGTTGCCCGAGCCCTTTCCTCTCCACCGCCTGTTGTGCAATAACGTCTCCTCCGCCAAATAAGACTGCCGCCGTCAAGCACTGCGTTAACATCGGTCGAGTCATGAGCAGGGAGCTATTTCGCGATAGTAGTGGAAGCGAGAAGAGTTGAATCGTAGCATTCAGCGGAAAGTCATTGTCGGCGTCGAAGAGAAGAGGGGGTGCCGCAGAGTTGGTAAGGTAACTCACTTGTATCTGCGAAGTAACGAAGCCATCTCGTAAGATGACGATCCGAACGACCTTTGGCGTTGATCGAAGCTCTTGGTTGAAGTTGTTCGAGGTTTCTTGTTCCAAACGGGTCGAAGCAGATTCCACACCAGGTATGAGGATGACAGTCGAAAGCTCGGGGACGGAAGGGAATCGTTTGCGAGCCTTAGCAAGAAGAGAATAAAGGGATAGCAAGAACTCTTTTTTGATGAAGCTCTTTAGATCATACGTGGGGCGGATCAGAAGGGTTGCGATCGTCGTCGTTGTCGTCGAGGTCAAGCAGCAAGCCAATTCGTCGCGACTGCTGCGCGGTCCTCGCGCGTCACTTCCACTGGCAAAAGTTCCCCGAACATTTATTATAATAACAAACATTCTACATGAATTTGGCGTGATAGATTCATTTTACATCTCCGTATCGACGTGAAAGCAAGTGAAGATCTTATTTGTAACAAGTAGAGATATCGATAAAACGAGGTATTAGAATTAGCGAATCGTTGACAGCAAGTAGTTGTAAAAGCGAAAAGATATCCAGGTACGCACTCCCGCCTCTCTACAAGACGAGCATCGTGCCTGCAACGACACCAAGAGCGCCCAAAAGTGCTGAAAGACCGAAGGCCCTGAGGGGAATCTCGATTCGACCATTGGCAGCTGAGCTTGACCCGTTCGAAGACGTTGGGGTGTAACCGATGGGGCCAGTCATCGTCGTCGAGGCGGTAGCGGCACTGGAGGCGGATGATGCGCTGAGAAAATTAGACGCGCGTTAGTCTGTCGAAAGAAAAAAGAGAGCAAGAGACGATTTACAAGGATGATGCCGCGCCTTGGTTCACCTGGTCGTTGAGGAACACATGGTCGATGACATGCAGCACACCGTTCTCGAGGATGATATCGGGGGTCACGATGCGCGCGGTCACGTTGCCCATCGTGATGTACTGTCCGTTCTGGTTGAACGAGGACGAGTACTGCTCACCCCCGGCGCTGTACGGGCGCATGCCGCCCTGGAAGTTGCCCGTGTACACGCTGTCGCCCGCGATGTAGTGGTTGTTCAGGATCGCGCTCATCTCCGCGTAATTGTTGCTCAGCGAGTCGAGGTTCTGCTGCACGGAGTTGAAGGCGTCGTCCGTCGGGGCGAAGATCGTCACGCCGCGCATTGAGTTGAGAGTGTCATAAAGGCCGGCGTTTTGGAGTGCATCTTGGAAGGAGTACAGGTTGTTGGCGTCGACCGCCCAGGAGAAGGGGCCAGGGAGGTCGATGATGGCGTCGATGACACGGATCGTAAGCTTGTCGAAGTTGCCCTGTCCGACGACTTTGACTTCGGTACTGGTCGATTTAATCAGTCTGACTGCTCGTGAAATGGGGATTCTAGAAGAGTGCTGTAACTCACTTCTGGTTTAGGATCCTGGTGTCTCCGTCGGTGTTCGACCAAGCCAGAGCTTGATTCCTGTTCCCTTCAAGGAACGTGAGTCCGGAGCTTTGGCCGAGAAGAGTGCGTCCAATCGTCGTGTTGGGATAGTTCTGAGTGGTGTCGAAATTTCCCGGAAGGACGTGGTACGAAAGTACGTTCGCGAGAAGCTCCGGGTCACTGGACACATTCCAGAACTCGCCATTGACTTTTACAGCGAGACATAAGCGCTCAATTTGCAAACATATCATTCAGGATACTCACATGCGCCCTCGTTAGGAGCAAAGAACAACTGCTCCGTATTGTCCAGCTGCGAAAACAAGCGTTGGCCGGCATTCGTACTCTGAATCGAGTTTATGGCATCGACGAGGGAATAAAGACCCATTGTCGTGAGCTGCTGGTTGAGAGACGATAAATAGGAGTAGTTTTGAGCCGACGCGCCGACAGCGAGCATGAGCGCCAACGAGAGTGACGAGGCGGAGTGCATCGTTGCCAGAGGGAATCGCAAATGACGAGCTTCGTTTGCGAGGGGAAGTCGGGGGACGCAAGGCGCACGGGAGACGTCGCGAGCATAGTTCCGTCGGTTTTATGTGGTACGACGAGCATAACATTTTTGCATGCAGCGTGCGGACATCATATGGCGGTCACCTTGATCCATCACCGTACCACATTGCCAGTTTTGCCGCCGAGAACATGCGCCTACGACCTGCAGCAATGTTACTTCGCAGCTCTAAGCCTGATATTAAGCGATGTTACGCACCTTCGACGTTACTTGTCTTCTATCAAAGAGAAAATGCACGACGCAAAGGCTTTGAAATCCTGCAGAACGAACTCTCCTGACTCATTGCATCTGAATCTAGAAGCAAACACATCATGAAGTTAAAAGAAAAGATGGCGGAAGGTGGATGGCGGAAGGCGCACCATGTGTCTAGTAGGGCGCATGTCCAGGAAAATCGAAATTATGTTGATGATTTCGTCGACAACAACATGCTCGACACCGAAAACCATCTGCAAAGACAGGGCTGCCGCTTTCCACGTGGACGATGCGGAAGAAAATGTCGAAGAAATGGATGATCTTGATGAATGCTTTCTACTTGGCTTCTTGCTCGAGATGGATTCCAGATGGTGAAAGACAAACGGTTCAGCGAAAGATTCGTCGTCGTCGTCGAGGACGTGAAGTTCGAGTTCAACTTGTTCGCCGCGACGCGTGCGCGATGGACTTGAAGAAAGTCCGTATCGGGCAACCGCCACACCATATTTGGGAAGAGGCACGCGTTCTCCTTCGGTTTCTACTCTTCAACAGCGACGACAGCAATGAACCCCGAACATCCCATCCTCGAAGCTGACGAATGTCTCGACGAGACGAGAAAGACTAAGATTCGGTTCGAAACACCGTCAGATGCGCTTTTCGCTAAACTTTTTCTGAAGATCGATGGATTGTCGTTAGCCGTGTTTGATGACATCCTTTCGACGATTTGCAATCCCGCCTTCAACGCAAAAGAAATTACGTTCAAGGAGTGCGGAGATTTTTGCTCTTACGTTGCATCATCCAAGAATAAAGACGTATATCGTGGTGCCGAGGAGAGTAGCACGGGAATTCCTGAAGTCATCCTCCAGGAGGTATTCGACATTTTGGGTGACGAATATCGCAGTTTGAGGGACACCGCAAGGACGTTTCACCATGGAAACATGTTGAGGGAGTTCTCGCTTTTCTCGGGATTGGAGAACGAGCTTGCGAAGAGGAGAGCAAACATCTTCAATTGTGCCCTCGTGCATACCTCCTGGCTTGTGCTTGCACGACCGGTGCTAGGATACTTTCTCGAATGTTACCCGGCTTCAAAACGCAGGCCGTTATCCATCTCCCTCACACACTCTTTCTTTGGCACATGGACACGAGACCTGCAAATCACCTTTTATAACGATTACTATTCTCCCAACGACACCGTCGCTGTCAAAGCCTTCCTTGCTCGCCTTCCAAACATCCAGTCATTCCACTTACGAGCCCCCAAATTCGAGTCTTCCCGGCTTGGAGTGCACGGGCCACATGGCGTATTCATCAAGGAAGTATGCAAAGCATTGTCTTCGCTTCCAAACCTTGAAGAAATACTCATAAACACTGCGGAGGGTGACCATACCCACTATGTTCAGGAATTTTCGAAGTTCTCGGCCCCAAAGCTGAAAATCATACGGTTTTCGGGTGGGTGGTTGGATTACTCGACGCCCCCGCACATTCCCGACTGGCTTCTACCATTGGTACCGATCTCTTCTCTGAGGTCTGTTCGAATTCAAGATGCACATATCGATAGAATGAGATTCTTTGACGGGATCTCATGGGCAAGGTCCTCTACGAACTCGTCTACCTTTGACGTTGAGGAATTGAGTGTTTTCACTGGAGGATCATTAGAGCAAAGGGGCTATGCGGATCGACTTCAAGGACTCTTTCGAGCCGCAAAGGGATTATCCCTTAGGTACCGCGACGCCGAGGCCGTAGTCAAACATATCCTGACTTTGTGCACCTCCATCCGCTCGCTCACATTGGTTGACGTAAGCAGAGATGTCATTTTTTTCGACGTCGCAGGAGTGCTCCCTAAATCTATCGAAGTACTCGACATCACATTTGCCCACCTTGAAGACACGTGCATCTCCGCTGAGGGCTTCTCTGAATTCGATCGATTGGATGCATACCTCCATCGAGCTCTCCATCTCGAGTGGAGCCCGCGCCTCCAAATCGTAAGGACGTATTTCAGTCCAACAGCTGTCCGTAGCTACAAAGACTTACTCTATTGCACGGGTGACTTTTCCGGTGCCGTGTACCGAAGGAATCTGTCGGGGGACACTGTCCGTCAAACCGAGGGAGGAGAGGTTCACGTCAGGCCAATCTTCCCTCTCTGCCAGCAAATATGCGAAAAAAGGGACATATCTTTTTCAGTCGAAGTCCAGCTGCTAGAATATGCGAAGCCTGAGTAACGATCGAGTCGCATCTGCGGTAAGATATTTAGTATTCGTTTTTAGTTCGACAAATTAACTCATTCTTCTCCAGTACTGGTACTCTTCGTTCTGGAACATCTTACTCCGCACATGAAACTTTACCTGGATTCTTTGTTCATAGTGTTCTTGTGTTCCAGTATTCCATCGTTGAGTGACTTGCGTCTTTCTGTGTCTGATTTCTCAATGCTCTGTGTAGTTGGAATTATGCGCCATATTTTGCATATCCAGAAACTCTTCTTCCTTCTAGAATATTTTGTCACATCGAATCGAGACTTGCTCCCTTGCAGATCACAATAAATGTGTTGGATCATTGGATGTACATTGTAACCTTAATGGCAAGCGCCCGGAACAAGCGCGCGCTTAGAATTGTAACCCTAACACCGTGAGGACTGGCGCGTCGAACTCTTGACGTTCAACGTTCAACACAGATCACCATCCCCGCGAATCATCCGGACAATATTTCCATTCAATCTCAAAAGAGAAGATCCGTCATGGGCCTTGATCGCATTGTAGAGGCTAAAACCCGTCGCAGAGGCAACACATCTATCGAGCAAGATACTACCTCAGGTTTTTCGAATCGTGCACAACTTGACGACTTGGACGCCTTCGAATCAATGGCGGACTGTTTGGCCTGTTGGATAGCTCAGGAAACGACATGAGAAGAGACATGCAAGGAGCGGGCGAAGATTCGTACGTGAAACTGTATAATTCTAGAGGACGCCCATTCAAGTTACTCAAATAGTAGACGTCACGAAAGCGATTGTCACCCTCGACAACGACAACGCTGCTCAGAAGATGCCCGAAAAAACAAACAAGATCGATGCGCGTTGGAGAAAAGAAAGACCGCTAAAGAACAGCTTGGAATTGGGTGTTTGAAAATTCGAACCCAGACAGCGAGACGGAGTGCGAGTGAAGGACTCGCTCGATCTGAGGAGAAAGTTGTGCAACAGGTGCGTCGTGCATTCTTTTCACATTACGCATCCGACTCATCCTTGCTATCGTCGCTATGGTACATCTTAGACTCTCTTCCGCGTTGTATCATTCTCCTTGACCTCCGCACACACCGCGATCCACGTCATTCGTCTGCTCCAAAGTAGACTGCAACGAATCGATATACCCCCCACCGATTCTGATGGCGTCCAAAACTCACTTTCAAATATCCCAAGACCTGAAGAAGGGACTAGCGTCAAGAGCCGCACAGCAAGAACGGCTTTCTTCGGAACTTTCTGCTTTCGCGTTGGAAGTCTTCGCCAACGGCATCTCGTCCAGTTCTTGGGCGAATCTCCTCGAAGCACTCAAGATGGCTAGCGGTTGTCGTCACTTTCAAGCGACTAAGCGGCCTCATTCATTCTGCTCTGCTGGCGTGATGAACACGAGGTAGCTCTTGGCTGCCTTTCCAGAAGCGACGTCTTCCAACGAGTTGCACAAGCACTTCGCATTCTATTTCTCTTCCGTGGATGCTTGGTACGGATCTCATTTTCTTCGGCATGACATTTTACACCGCGATGCTCAACCGAAGGGTTAATATTACAAGCATCGACATGCAGACCTTCGTTTGGTGAAAAGGAGTGCTTCACCTCGCCATCGTGCTCCACCGAAGAACATCTGCGAAGCGTACGGTATACCGTCTCGTGACGGTCATAAACGGGGAAATACTCCGCTGGTGCACCAAGAACTGATCTCAAGGCTCGTGGAGATCAATTCTAAATTCAAGCCACTTCACTTCGTCTAAACTTTCAAGCTTACGGCGGCAGGATCAATCGAGGTTGGTCGTACCTCTCGTCTACCTGGGTCAAATTACTCGAACGATTACTTAATCTATTGCCAACCAGTAGTTTAGGAATTTGTCCTACTATCAAACCTCGACGACCTGGATTTCTCGGGGTCGTCGACAAACTCTATATTTTGACTATATAAATATCCCAACTCGTGTCTCGTGTCGTGTCTCTGAAACGTCGCTTGAGCGGCTCAAACTGGAGTCAATGCCACCATTGCCACGTCGTTTACAAGTGCCTTCCCCATCCTCTTGACGTCTACTTCGAGCGTCATCGGATGGTATAATGCATCTGCACAGTGGCACCAGCTCGTTACGAGCGACGTCGATCTTGCAGTCAAGCGAGGAGAGGATGGACGACTTGAAGGACCATGATAACGATTACGTCCTCGGCGAATTCAACGTGAGTCGTCGTCCTGATAATCTCTTACGCGTCTGAAACTTTCTGTCCATCCAGAAAAGCTTCGCCATCCTCGAAATTCTAATTGAATATCTCCGCGAAGAGCATATAGTCGAAATGAAGCACGAACAGCGAGTTCAATGGCCGGAAGCCATCGGGTTCGTGTCCCAAGGCCAAACCTCCGGGTCACCCGAAATAAATCCCTATCTCTCACCCTTTCGCAAAGGTGGCATCGCCCTTCCCGTCTTGCAGCTCTTAAACTCGCTAAATAAGTTCAGCCATGGTCTTGCTCGGCGGGTCCTAGGCCATTCCCTGGTTGTCCACCTCGGTGATGACGACTTCGCGCCAAGCTCGAAGTCTGGGGTGAACGAATTTGCGTTGTTGGGTGACTACACCCGTGCCGTCAGTATAACCTGTCGGAACGCCTTCGACGCAGACACGGATCCGCAGCGTCGGTTTGTAGCCGCGCTCGGGAGAACGGATGGTAGTCTTCGATCCCTTCAAGTCAAATTCGCCAACATGTCGGAAGTGGGAGAGGGATTTCGGTCGGTATTGCATTGTGCACCGGCTCTGGAAGAATTGGGGCTTGTTCGCATCGGGATCTCTTCTGGGATTTCCCTTTCGCAGGTGATGGAAAGCCTCTTCAAATATCAGCCCGATTTCAGGACGATGGTCGTACCGGATTACCTTCGCTCGCTTCGCTCGCTTCGCATCATCAAACTTAGGCACTTGGAGCTTGAAAGTATTCCCGTAGGAGGCCGTGGTCTTCCTTCGCAACTTTCGCCACTTCGTGCTTGCGGGTCGTTACGCGAGATCCACCTCTACCGACCTTTTCGCCGTTCTTCTATACCCATCGGCTGCTTTCAAGATTCCGTTTACAAACTTTCTTGGACGCGAGGCGAAGCGGGAGATGAGTTTACGCTCGATTCCGTTTGGCTTCAAACGAATAGAGCGGCTTTGGACATGCCTCCAGAGTTTGTCGCATTCGTGAGCACAGTGAAGAACGTGACACTTCAAGTGTTCTCCGGATACGCGATGGCGACAGAGACTATACCTCATTTCCTCTCCGACTGGGCCTCCCTTCGCAATCTTACCTTCCTGACAGAAAACTTTCCTGAGCGGGAATTATTGGAAGGGATACCGAAGAGCGTGGATTCGTTGGCGATCACATTCGAAGCTGGTCTTTGCTGGGCCGCACCGGAGGACTTGGATACGCACCTTTCGAAAGCTTTGGATCGTCTCTCCACGAAAAATGTTCAACTTTACCCGAGAATGAGGCATATCCGTGCAAAGCCCTTCAGGGGAGATTGGCTTCTCAGCGCAGATCGCTCTGTGTTCAGAAAATCCCATGCGCTTTGCGTCGGTCGCGGTGGACGCCTTTCGTGAGCCATTTTACCCCGCTTTTATCACATCTTTGAATCTCTCATATCAACGCAGAATTAAAAATGGCATTGAGACGTGATAAAACACGGCACCTTCAACAGGTGCGCGACAAAGAGTCAATGATTGAGGTGAGTTAACTGCCTTGCCTTGAAAATCAGCGCAGACTAAGAATTGATCTTCGTTGTGCAGTAGAAGTCGTTATCCGAGTCACTCGTAGGTGTGCGATTAAGACCATTCTCCGTAAGAACTGCGTTGTGGATCACAAACAATTCGTGGAATATCCAGTACTGTATTTCAGTAACTAACTTGTGTTCTCATTTTCCGAACTTAGAGTTTATCGAACCCTTCTGCAAGATGTTTGACCAGACGCTCAAATGGGCGTCTTTCTGCGCGCTTCCTTTCTCAGGGTCAACAGCAAAAGACCACTAGCTGCGCGCAACCTGTGATTGTTATCGACGGCGATGTCGACGACGACGTCAGCAAGCAGCATGAAGAACGAGGAGATGAAAGGTCCAAGAACGATCACTTCTCCTCAGTCAGGTGAGATTTTCCTATCTTTACTCGCGCACCACGAAGTTAATGTGATTCTTACCCAAATTTCAGAGCACGCGTCCCATTCGGGAGCATGTTTCCATGACATCTTCGAGATCGTGCTTGAGTACCTGCGTGAATGGGTGTTCATAAACTCAAAGGACGAATTTGAATGCTTATGGTTCAACGACCTTCGACTGCAGGCCTTCCGCTACTGGCACACGTGGGGCACCTACATAAAGATAGTCATTAGCGCGAAGAAGTTCAGTCGCGAAATTCTTCTTATCCTACACAAACTGGGATTGTTGAACAAGAAATTCCATGCGAGTGCAACACGCGTTCAAGGCCGTACGGTCGCCTTCCATGCCCCATGTCCCACCACCAACGTCTATCGATTCGACTTGCGCCCTGGAAATCCCAGCTCTTTGGGTGACCATACCCGCGAACTCATCCATTACGACATGAAGTACTATGATCTTCATGACGACGAACGGGCAGTCGTTCAGAATTTCCTTGACTCTCTTTCTATGCCAAACGGATCAAGTCATATCGTTCAACTTGAAGTTGAATTCTTGAACATCGGTGGCATTGGAGAAGTACTCGTCAAATTGTTGGAAAGTGCAGCCGAACTGGAAGAACTCTGTCTCTTCTCCTATACGTGGACGACCAAGATTATCGACCATTTCTTCGGCGCCCACTCCTCGCTTTCTGTGAAGATGCCAAATTGCGCATCCTTGCGCGTAATCAGGCTTAAACAAGTCGAACTCAAATATCCCTCCAAGTTGGACCTCGGTCTACCCTCCGAGCTTGCGCCGCTCCGAAGGTTCAAGTCCCTCAAGGAGATCCATTTATACAACACCAGGCCTGAGCGTCCGGATACCCTCCATTCCATCCAGAAGCTCGCGTGGACGCGGTCTGTCGGAGACGAGTTTATTCTCGAATCTGCATGGTTGACCGCACATCCATTTCATATACCAGGCAGGATGTCCGTTGATACATCCGAAATGCTGTCGAAGGCATTGAACGTAACTTTGAGAATCGAATCCACCTCCGACGTGGCACCCAAATTTCTCTCCATCTGGTCTCGATCCCCACCGCTCACTCTGACCATCGCGACGGATTTTTTCCCTTCCTCCCAATTCTTAGCGGATGTACCGAGCGCCGTCGAGAGCTTGATAGTTACGTTCGATGGACTCTACTGTCCAAAGCAACCATCTGTCTGGGATCAAACTATGGCCGATTTTCTTCAGCGAAGCCAGACCAAGAACGTTCGCATCTGCATAAACATGGTGAAAAAAGAACCGACGGATACAATGGAGGCGGTCGACAACGTCAGACCTTCGACTGACTCCGAGTTCCTGAGCGAGGAACTCTTCACTCAAACACGTGCGCTGTGTTTTGAACGCGGAGGCGATTTTGTGTGAGTTGGTCTTAATTATATTTCCGTTCAAAAAGCTGAGAATCACCTCCACTCAGTATCGATAGACTCTTTCCTGACGAAGCCTGAAATCCAATTTCGGGCGTCGAAGTTGAGGATGAGCGGAACTAATACGTAGTACCTGGCCACGAATTTAGTAGGGCATGCGTATGCTATCAAGACCGTTTTGCTGACCTTTGGTTACAATCGTGTCTAGGTCGACACTCTCGGAGTGTGGGGATGCAGACTCGCAGTTGAACTGTTTGTATGCGCCGATTCTAGATTTGATTCGTTGGTCTCGGTCCATATCTTATACACTCGGAGTTTCCGTCCGCCCCATGTCTTTGCCAAATGCGCGTTGGGTACATTTGAAGTGCTGAAAGATCTAGAGCCGAATCGTACGCGTGCGCATTCGTGAGGAGATGCCTCGATAAAATTTGTTGTTGCCATCCGGCTATCGATACGTTAGAGAACTCCGGCATCATCATCATTTTGATGTCCCTCGCACTTGTCCTTATGCGCCCGTGTCTCTTTGACTCACGCCGTCGCTACTTGCGCGCAAAAAATGTCACCTATCGATTCTCGTACCCCATTCAAGCCTTCCTCTTCGTCTCAAATAAAGTCAGATGGCCTCAATATGAACGAAACGGATGGTGGAACTGGCGGACGTGGAGCGCGACGAAGTGGACGCGGCTCAAAGCTGCTTTCGAAGCTCAGAGTACAATCGTCGTGGTTGAAATCATCCACCCAGAAAAACATTCATTATCCACGTCAGATCGCGAACGAGATTCGACATCTTCGAGGGCACGTCGAAACGACCATCTCTGGACGGCATAAGGATTACGAAGCGATCCGAATCAAGTCGACACTATCGCCGTGTCGGAATTACGAAAAGTTATTTTCTCATTGCATGAACCTCATTACAATCGCAAGCAGGCAAGTAGACTCTATTTTTGCGTTTTACATCCTCATAGAGACTCAGAGCTTCGAATTCTGAGGAGAAGACTGCTAAGGAACAATTCTTGAAGCTATCTGTCGAGGATCCATACATCTACTTCATTTTCCAAGAGTGCAGACGTGATATTCAATCGAAAACTCCGCCACCACAAATTTCAAGGCTCGAAAAGCTAGATGCGGAGGACGTCCAGATCATTCATCTTACCTGGTCAAAACTTATTGCAAACCACTCTTTTCGGTCGGACGGAGATGAACCCATCTCGGAGACGCGATCTCTCTGTGAAGCACTTAAAGATACCTTCAGGTGAATCTTTATCGCGAATGATTTCTTCGATAATTTCACCTTGAATAGTGTCGACAACCATCCATATATTGCTGGCGAGTACCTTCCGCACGCAATGGCTCTCGAATATCAAAATGAGGATCTCGAGCTCTTGCGTCAACTCTGGGACCATTTCTTGGATTGCGTGACTGCTAGGAGCGATCTTCCGCTATGGATCGACAATATGGATCTGTGTTTCAAGAACATAATATCCTCCAACAAACCTTTGGCGTATTTCGCATCCCCGTCGCAACTGGAGCGTATCGCAAACTATCTCGTTGAGTAAGTTAGTGCATGCCTAAATTTGATCTGAGATTCTTAAGCATATAGCACAGGCATTCATCCAAGATACCTTTCGTGCTCTCTACTTTCTTTTCCGCCCCGAATTTTGAGTATCACGATACAGCAAATGCACCCTATGGTGCTAAGCTGGTCTACTCTTCCCCCATCGACAATTGGAATATCATCACCGCATCAATTTACGCGAGATCTTTCTTTTTGGGTTCAGAAAGAACCCATCAAATGTATACTGGCGATAACATTCCCGGATTCATCAAAAAAATTGGAACAGGAACACCTTTGAAGCGCACAGTCTTTTCGCAGGGAAACACATTCGACGGTCTTTACAAGATTGCTAACAATGCCGTGTCGAGCTACCGCCGCGGTGTAGGTGTCCATTGTAGCGGCAAACTTCGAGCAAGCGTACGTCACGCTCTTGTCGGACAGCTCGAATCATCCCTTCAATCTATTGCAATCGCGAGTTTTTCAAAGTAAGTGATGTGCCAAGAAATTTGGAAAACAGATGGATCTTTACTCTGATACCTCTCAATTCAGCAGAGACATGAAAGATAAGGACGTACCGGAGAACAACTTCTACATCGCTCAAACCGTCGACATTGATCGCTATCACAAGCACGCGATGCTCGAACACTTCGACGAAATTGATGCATATATCAACGTCCTGAATGACCGCTTGCGATTCCAAACGTACTTACGACTGCCGGATGGTATCTGTAAGATTACATATACCCCCCAGTTTCAAAATGTATCGTACCTGAGGCGATTTCGGATAGGATCGAACTATCTCATCACAGCGTGAGTCCAACACTGTTTTTCCTGACTTTTTTTTTGACTCATAGTAAATCTCATTTTGAGGAATTTAGGGACGGCTTACCAGAAGCTAACGATCACATCATAAGCCTGTGGAATCGAGAAATCTCTTCGGGAGACATCACCATCGACACGATGCTGCTCGACGGACACGTCCTCACCTGCCTTCGCGTCGATGGCGAATCAGCGACCTTCGATTGCACGGGACATTATCCCATTCTCGCAGGTTTCGACGTCAAGACCGAGGAGCAACTTTACGTCGCAGTAGTCCGGCGTCCGAACAGGTAGATTCACCGTGGTATTTCTCGACAGTCAGGGATGGCGCATCGTTCGTGACGTACATGAATGAGATTGGCGATGAGCATATCGCGCGCGAGTTCTTCGTGTTGGCGCTGCGCCATGATCCAACGGACCTCCCACCTCAAGATGCACATAGGGCGGCGGCCAAAGACCCTACAGGCTCTGTATATTGGGTCGAATTTTGGCCCAGAAAGGATCCTTGCTATTATCGGGATGAAGAGCGCTTGAGGGACGATCGTCTTTTAGAGTCGTTTCTAAATGAGCTCCGCGCAACGAGGTTTTCGATCTGTATAAATACTGTTTAGTGATGGTGAGTGCAGTGCGATTACATAGGATAATGGCCCTTTCTTGAATCAAAGTCCGCGGCGTACTGATCTCCAAGATTTCAACAGATTGAAGGTTCGCTCGACGGGACTTGGATTCCATATTCACTTCGACCCATCGTTCGATCTGGTGTCTTCTTGTGGGGGAGTGGGATCATACGGCAACGAACAAGAATAATCAACTCTTCTCGACCCAGGGTGACGAACTCTTCGTCGAGACCAGAGCTCTCTATATCCGTGGAGGAGGCCAAATTACTGTATGTGAGGTACATAATGTCTTTCCTTTGACTTCATGGCACTCACCTACTATTTGTCCGATTGACGATGAGTTTGCAGGTGGCGGATGAATGGAGTTGGTCAATTCTGCAAGAAAAACGGATCGCAGATCGCGTTACAAATAAGCGAAGTGGTTCTCTGACATTGGACATGGGCGCACCTATTCTATTCTATCCTTTATTAGCACTGTATTACTTATGTTGTATATCACAAACTGTCGAGTCTAGCTCTTACTATGTACATGTAATCATTCGCCACGATGAGGAATCGACCTGAGGTCTAGTTCCGAAATCGAATTAGATTCATTCTTTGACGCAATACATGCTATCGAGACTGTAAGGATCAGAAAGAAAAGGATTCAGTCATCAAAGTCTACAAAAGCGTGCTGAAACTTACGTGAAGATGCCTCCGCGTGCAATGCAAGAGGCTCGAGTTTTCTCAAATAGCGTGTCATAATCTGAAAAACCTGCGTCTTGAAACACCGCAGAGTTCGAAGCTTTGGATCTGCCGCCATTTCCAGAGCCTTGATTGGAAATCATGCCCATGCACAACCGGATGTTCTTGACGCTGTTCGATTCGGCGAACTTGCATAGTCTATTATCCAAGAAGGAAGGCACTGTACGGCAGCGGTATGCCTTGAACTTGATGACGAGAAGGTCGAGGGACGAAGGAAGTCGCTCAAGGAAACTGCGAATGGGGAACTCGTCGGTTAAGATCGTCATACTAGTAGTGCGCGACGAGGACCAGAGTTGTGCAATGACGGAGACCGCCTCTGGAGCATTCATGTACGGCACCTCAAGAGTCATATGCGGAACGACGCTCAACAGTCCGTGGTAATCCTCTGGTATGGCTTTGCAGATCTCCACATCTCGCAACCATGCGGAGTCGAAGGCGAAGTCCGTTTCTCCCTCCTCGCGTCTCCAAGTCAAGTTTTGAAGAGAGTAATTGAAGGAAGCTTTGCCTTCACGGGAATCGTGCGTTTCGTAGCGAAAGGGATTGTAGAGGTGGACGCTCGTCAAGGACTTAAAACGATGGAGATACGATAGTTCGACGGGTAATCCGTGTACCGTTTGAAGCCTATCCCAAATGGCGAAATGTTCCAACCTGATGGTACGCAAGGCTGCACATTCGTGCCCATGCCAACCATCCCGCAATAGACCAGAGGCGCGGTTGTCGATGCCAAAGTCCTCGTCATAGTGCAACCCATAGTTCTCTAAACGTCTATAAGCCTTCCTCGACTTGACTTGAAGCGAGAGGTGGAGGTCTTCAACGCTGGGAATGTTTCTCAGCAGATCCCTGAGTAGCTGCCTGGCATCGTCGGCATCTGTGAAAGTGACTTGAAGAACGCGTAAAGAAGTGGTGGCTCTGTGGGTGAGGACGTTGATTAATCCTGCGCGCGCGTCCTTGCACTCGTCGTCATGAGCGTGTCTTTGACAGCAATCGCGAACCCTAAGCGTTTGGGTATGATCGCCAAGGAGGTGAAAGTCGTCAGTGTACGGCTTCTTTCGCAAAGGATAGTAATTGTCGCGTCCAAAATTGATCGTTAACGCACGTCCCAATGCACGCATTGCGACATGGTGCGCACGCCGATTCAGCGAATTCACGACCTGTAAAGCAGAAAGGGCCAACCGACTGTCGTTGGTGAATGAAAGGGACCAATATTCAGCCTCGCGCGCGAAGAAGCTTTGAATAGGTTGGTTTCGAAGGTCGTCGGGCCATCTGCTGAAAGGAGTTTCTTTCAAGCTTGCGAAGTAGAGCTCCCTCAAGTATTCCATTAAGATCTCCAGGACATGGGGGCCGTCCGAGAATGAAAGTCGAGGTGGCTTCACGGTCGCCTTGACTAGTGGTAGTAGTGAAAGCAAGCTTGAACGTCAGAGCTGGAGTCGCTTCAGAACAAAGCAGCGCACTCACCCTGCCTTTGTGCAACCATCTGCATCGAAATACCCTTCTGCTCCATTTGCGAGCGACCTTCAAGTCCCACCTAAATCACTTCGACTTGACTTTTGGATTAATACGAGCGAAAGTCCGCGATATCGTCGACGCGTTGCTTGAGGAGGTGATGCCGTCGTCGTGGTCGTTCGAAGAGCGTTCAAAGGAGCAGCAGCCTGGCTTTCAAAGATCTCTTTATGGGAGGCAACGATGCCGGGGCCAATCGCCACGTTGAGCGGCAATCTCGATGAGAACGTGCTGTTCTGTCCTATCGCAGAGAAAGTACATCTTGCTGGGAGAGTTATCCAGGTATTTTGTTGGTCCTTCAACAGTTTCAGTTTAACCTATATCTTGAGGCGAATGAAGAATTCGTTCAGGGCTACTAGAAATAACGACAAGAGAGAGTGGATGACGCGATTTAGATCTCTTGAAACTCGGAAGCTTCGAGGAGAGCTATAATGACCTCGCCAGCTACCTCCGATCCTGCTCGACATCTCCCGTGAAGTTATGGTTGTACCTCATGGATTCCAGATTTTGCTGCGACGGTCGGAATGGTCACGGTGCAAAGATGTTCGGGATTCTGCTAGTGATTGCAGTCTCTGTCGCCGCCGCCTTCTTGCCGTCATCGTCGAAGCGTAGTTTATGGAATATAGCTTCATAGAAGTTCCGTTGTTTTCGAGGAATGAAGCAGTTTTGCTACGGACATGGCAGTTGGATAGAAGATTCATTGAAGTTGCGTTGACTTTGCTGCAATTTTGCCCACCGCTCGCGTGGTCACGGCTTCCACGTGGCCGCGATTACGAATCCTAGCACTGAACTTCAAACAACTGCGTAACGTCTGCCATCGCTTGTCTGAGATAATCCTCTATAGTTATTCCTTCTGTCTGCAAATTCGATCTAACCAAACGAGATTAAGCCCTGCAGCACCGAATCTACATGATGGCGACTCGGATGCCAGTGCGAGGCTACGATCCCGACAGAAGACTTCACGAAGATGGCCTCAGGCTTCCTCCTGAATGATATACTAGGCAGCAAGAATCTGAATGCTCTGGGATTGGAACTCATTGCTGCCTCGAGTTAAGATTCGGAGTCGACCACCTGTCCGGCGGCGAATGAAGAAAACGGCGTTCGAACGTTCAAGTTCGAATAAAGTTCCCCAAACGACTCTCGCCTCAGAGTTACAACTCCAGGACTCAATGCCGGATGGACGACACTACGCCTCAATACCGCAACGAAAAAGTGGGAATTCCAATGTGATCCAAAAACTGTTGAAACAAATGCTGCCAAAGAGATTTACAGCAAATCGTCAGTTTTGGCGCTCGAAAGTGCACACGTGAGTAATGATGATTCGTTTTCTTTTGGTATCTCATCTACTAAACCTCCTGCACCTCCAGTATGATGTTGTATTTTTGATGCTAGTGTAAGCATGCGATTAACGCTCACGGGTCGAGGGTTTGCGTGTTATCGCCATCGACTTGCCAACCTCTCATCCTTACCACAAAGTCGCGTCGTCGTCACAGGTCCAAACAGTCTACTAGTATCCGATACTTCGTAGCTGGCGATTTTGTTTTCGAAGTGGATATCGCATATTCAAAAATGTTGGACGATTTCGACAATCTTGGGCTGGGAACAAAGGAGGAACTGGAATGTGGCAAATTGGATTCTACCGAATTAAAGGATGATCGTGCGTCCCGTCCATCCTTTCATGCCACTTTATTAACGTTCTCATTGGATGTAGCGATTGAGTCAAGAGAATCAAATCAACTTATAGACAATCCAGACTATCCGAATGAACCGGAAACGCAGGATACAAACGACTCTGTCAAACCAGGTTCTCCACACGGACCGCGCTGTGCGTATCTTCCAATATTGATGTTTCTCAACGTCCGGGCCTATAACTCATTGGTTTTCAGGTGATATACCTGCGGCTCGGGACCCTGATCAAGTCGGAAGCCGGAGACCTTGTTTCCTTGATGTGTTCGAGGTCGTCCTTGATTTCTTGCGCTCAGTGTACGTCGAGGCGAGGAACGCGCAGTTTAAGATCTGGTGGCCAGACGACCTTCGCCTCCGCGGGGACTACCGGGATTTGCGCGGAGTCATGGGCCCACTTTACCCGGTTCTGTCGCTTTTGAAGACAATGAACTCGTTGAACACATTCACGCATGCTCGTACAAAACGCGTACTGAGCTATGCACTCATGATGTCACTTCAATCACTCCCTCCTGGCCCTCTCGACGCATTTCCTTTGATGGATGGTCCCGTACATACCCTGATACTCTCCGACGTAGAAATGGTCACATTGCATGACCGGTTTCTGAGACACCATACTCCTGAGATCACCGTAGAAAAACATCGTCTTGCTAGCGAACGCTTCCTCCAAGCGCTCCCGACGGCCTTGAACTCCCTCCGAATGCTTCGGTTTATCTTTGAAGATTTTCCGAGCGCAAGAAACATGTTTTCGAAGATACTACGCATCGCTCCCGACCTCGAGGAAATACACATCGTCTTTCGTAACTCCGGGAATGAGGATAAAGGACCGCCTACTAAACTAATAGGCCAGCTCTTTGGCGAGCTTGAAGGACTTGGAGATGAGAGTGAAAGTGCATTGCCTACTTGTTCAGCATTACGAACCGTTCGGTTGCGTAATTTCAGCCCCGAAAATCTCGACGGAAACCATGGACTTCCTCCAGAATTTCATTGCCTTTCGAAGCTTAACTCCCTAGTGGCAATCCATTTCTATGGAAATATGTTACCCACCGGTGATTTCTACAAATCAATTACAAAACTCTCGTGGGCACGAGAACTCGGAGGGGACTTTACTCTGGAATCAGTCTACATGAAAGTTCCCCACCGAGACACTGGAGTGAGTCGCGAGCACCCAGCACGCTTATCACGGCTTTTGGGGAGTGCACCACACATGACACTCGAGGTCTTCCGCCGTTTCGCTGCAGACACAGTGCCAGCTGTGTTTCCCATCTGGGCATCCCTATGCAGTCTTACGATCATAACCGACGATTTTCCAAGTCCCGAGCTCCTGCGTCAAACTCCTACTTCTATCGACTTCCTCATTATTACTATCAAAGGCTATTGTTGCCGATATCAGCCGTTCTTCATGGACAAGCGGATGCTTGGGTTCCTCCAGTCTCGAAAAACGAAGAATGTCCGGATCTGCGTTGATTCAACAGAAGAATTGACAATCGAAGGGGAGTGGAGGCTGTCACTACGCGACAACGAGCTCTTTTCAACACCGAGTAGTGAGCTCTTTGTCGAGACTCGAGCTCTCTGCGTTCAACGAGGTGGTCAATTTATGTAAGGAACATTGACTTCCTTTTGATTTCATGTTGAAGCTAACTCACATTCTTCAGTCTCGAAAATAATCTGTTCGGAGAGAATTTGAATCGTGAAGCGAATAGACCTCTTCTGAGCCCGACTATGAACTAAGGTGAGATTGTCTTCGAAGATAGATAATCCCTTCGAATGATGAGTTTCGTACACAGCTGTCGAACGGTCCATCCCAAAAGAAATTTGAACGCCGTACAACCATTTATTCTTTGACGCAAAATATACTCTCGAGACTACACAATGATCAGGATGAAAAGCTTCAATTACTGATGTTCACAAAGTGAGATGAAACTCACGTGAAGTTACAACCACGCGCAACGCAAGAGGCTCGAGTTTTCTCGAAGAGTTTGTCACAATTTGTAAAGCCTGCGTCTTGGTACTCCATGTATTGCGGAGTGCGAAGTCTGCTCTGCGCGTATACTTGATCGGGAAATATGCCCATGTACAACGAAATGTTCTTCACGCCGTTCGATTCGACGAACTTGCATAGACGTCTATCCAAGAAGGACGGCCCTGCACGACAGCAATACGCCTTGAACTTAATGGCGAGAAGGTCGAGGGAAGGTGGAAGTAGCACAAGGAAATCGGGTGTGGGGAAGGCGTTGGTTAGGATTGTCATAGTCCGCGACGAGGACCACACTCCTGCAAGGACGGGGACTGCCACTTGCGCACCTCTGTACGAGGCCTCAAGAGTTATGTGTGGTGCAGCACTCAGGAGCTGATGATAGAGCGTCGGCATTGTGCCGCATATCTCCACATCCCGCAGCCATACGGAGTCGAAAGTGAACGCCGTCGTGCCCTTGGCACGTCCCCACGTCAGCTTTCGTAGACAGTAGTTGAATGCGGCCTTTTCCATTTCATTCTTATGGTTTTCGTATCGAAAGGGGTCGTAGAGATGGACCCATTCCAAGGATTTGAAGCGATGGAGAGACGATAGTTCAAGAGGTAATCCACGATCCATTGTGAGAATATCGCGGATCGCGAAGTGTTCCAATCTGATGATACGCAAGGCCGCACATTCGGGCAAATCATCCTGCGCCGATCCAAAGAGGTCCTCAACCATGTCAAAGATCCCTCGGCGTGTTTCGAATGTGAGGCAGAGCTCCTCCAGAGCGAGTGCGCATCCCAGTAGATCTTCGAGCGTTTGTTTGACACTGTGGTCGCTCTCGAAATTGAGTTGAAGAACGCGGAGGGAGGTAACTTTTGGAGCAAGGACACTGGTAAATTTCAGGCGCCCCTCCTTGAGCTCCTCGTCTTTGTTGTATTCGCGATTGTAGTCGTGAACCCGAAGCATATGAGTATATTCACCGAGGAGGCGGAAGTCACCCACGTAAGGATTTGTTTGCGATGGATAATAAATGTCGCGTCCAAAATTGAGAGCCGACATGATTCCCAGCGCGCACCTTGAGACAGCGTGAGCACGTCGATCCAGTGTGTTCGCGACCTGTAAAGTAGATAGCGCAAAGCGCAGATCTTTGGTGAAGGAAGGGATGCAGTATTCATCTTCGCGCGCGAAGAACTTTTGAATACCAGGCTGATTCCGAAGGTCATCGGGCCATCGGCTGGAGTGGGCCTCTTTCAAGCTCGCGAAATAGAGCTCCCTCAAATATTCCATCAAGATCTCTAGGACGTGTGGGCCATTGGTAGATGGAATATGAGGTGTCTCAATGGTTTCCTCGGCTAGTAAAGCCATAATCGAACGTCAGAGCTGATGTCGTTTCGAAACATCGGAAGCAAATCAGCGTACTCACCTTCTCGTTGTGTATCCATCTCTTTCTCAGTCTTTCTTCTGCCCTTTCAACGCGCACGATCTCTAAGTCCTCCTGAACTTCTCAGGCTCGCCTTTGATGGTCTCGGGAGATAAGTTGCGATATCGTCGATGCGTTGCTTGAGTAAACGGTGCCGTCGTCGTCGTCGTCGTCGTTCAAAGATCGACCGCAAAGGTTTCCGTATGGCATGCATGATGTCGAGCCGTGGAAACCATCACGCTGAGCGTCAATCTGAACGAGAATGTTGCAACTTGCAATTCATCAGGGAAATGGACTTTTTTTGCAGAAGTGATGGGAGGTTCGTGGTCACCATGGCCGTGGTGGTCGAGGAGCAACTTCAAGTTCAGTTTACCGTCACGGTCGCGTGGGATCAAACGAGCTCAACGACTTCAACCGAAGTTCAACGCAAATTCCCCACTGGCATCCATACACCTCCTTCTCCTTTACATTTCGTTATTCTTCTTTTCACTCCGATTCGACATAAACGCTGATAGGTATGTAGGTACTGGGGAACGTAAAGAACATAAACTTGAACACGCAGTCTCCCTGCCACCTGAACGCCGGCGTGTTTGGCCGCGACTTGGGTGATGATGCTGGAGGAACACCAAGACAATTAATATTCTTCTGTAAAATGCTGCCCGAATGGTGCGTAATGTCATAGTATTCTCTATGATCGTCGTTACTCAACTAGTTTGTGCTATCAGGGATCTCCCTAGGTGATAGACTCCTGACGTCAAATTGCACTCAGGCTGTTCGAAGCCGAAGGACTTCCTTTCTCGACATATTCGATATCTTTCTTGGATCTCTGCGCGAGCTGTACATCGACGCGAAGAAAGCGGAATACGAAGTCCAATGGCCGGACGACATCCGACTCCAGGGATACTTCAAGTTCCGCGAGTGGCATGGATGCAACGAGGGCATACCATTGAGCGCCGAAGTGAAGGAACGGAACGCTTTGGTGCTGTCTATCTTGCAGACACTGGATTCGTTGAATGCGTCCACCCATGCTCGCACGAGGCGCGTCCCGAGCTACAAATCAAAAATCTCGATTCAGGCACTTCCACCCGACAATTTCGACATGTTTCCTCTGGTAGATGGACCCATTCACACTCTGGTACTCATGGATCTCGAACCTCCTGGTGTATCCGGTGTCCGGTATTTCTATGGTGGTGCTGAACTGTTAACGATTCGTCACTTCGGCTGCAATCGTTTCTTCAGCAGGCTCCCCATAACTTTAAACTCCCTTCGCATCCTTCAAATCAAGTTCGACAATCTCTATAGCATTAAAAGAACTCTTTCGGAGATGCTTTCTATCGCTCCCAATCTTGAAGAACTCAGCATGGATTTCGACTGTTACCGTGCCAAGCGAGTCGTAGTGGAGGAGCTCTTCGGGGAAGGCTCTGTTTTATACAGTAATCGCGCCTTTCCGATTTGCAGCGTTCTGAGCGTTATTCGCTTAACGCGCGTCAGTCTGGAGAACCTTGGAGGTAACAATAGACTTCCGGAGGATTTCTCTTGCCTTTCGAAACTTTCATCGCTCAAGGAGGTACACTTTTATCGACACATGTTTCCCTACGAGGACGAATTCAACAGCTTCTGCCAATGCATCCGAAAATTATCGTGGACTCGAGAAGTGCGCGGAGAATTCACTTTGGACTCAGTATATATCGACATTCCCCCCGGTTACCACGCCTTTGAACGTAAACGCGCAGGGTACATAGATCAACTTATCAGGACGGCACCAAATTTGACGCTCGAATACTCTTGCCTTTTCGTTTCGGGCGTAGGTTCCACCGTATTTCCCATCTGGCCGTCATTGCAGAGTCTTACAATTGTCACCGACGATTTCCCAAGTCCTGAACTATTGCAGCATGCTCCTATGTCCATCGGTCTGTTAATCATCGTTTTTAAAGGTCGTTGCTGTCGATATCGGCCCTTCTTTACGGATAGGCGAGTTATTGGATTCCTCCAGCCTAGGACAACTCGGAATGTGCGGATATGCATCAATTCAACAAAAGACCAAACGCTTTCGGGAGAGTTGGCAGACGCCAATCACGCGCTCTTCACGACGCCGAGTAGTGAGCTCTTCACTGAGACTCGAGCTCTCTGTGCTCGGCGAGGTGGCCGATTCATGTAAGTCATGCTTCCTTTCTCTACTTCATTTTGGTAATTTCAAGCTTTTAGCCTCGAGAATCTATTCGAAAGACACCTGGAGTGAGATGCTTTGACAACTCCGCACGAGCTCCAGTCTGATACACAAGTAAGTTTCCCTTCACGGCGACGCAGGAATACGCATATCGTTTGACGAAGGATTTCTTGTTTAGACACTAGATATGTGATCAAGAGTTCTGTATGGTTGATATTCACTATATATATACACTACGATTGTGATAGTACACAAATGTCGGCGTAAGAACCGACGCAGATATAGCATTCTTTCAAACCATCTTTACGCCATCGACCTCCAGTACATGCGATCCAATATTGTTTTACAATTTCAGTACGACAACTTGCAGCCAGATCAGTCCATCAACAAGAATACGAACACGTTTAGTTACTCACTCCGATTGGCACTTTCCTCCGGAACGTTTAGATGATATCTACATTGAATTCGACGCTTTTCTGGAAGCATGCTTCATTGCAGCGCGGCAGGAGCATGCGACGCTCTTCAACTCCCAGATCTCCAAAGTCGATTTCTTCTGCATCTTCACAATTTAGGTCTCCCACGAAATGAACCAGCCTCGTTCCTGGAAAGATCACGTCCAATGCTCGTAGCCCCGGGAAAAAATCAACGACAACCATCTGTGACAGTTCAGCATCGTTTCCAGAGAATTGGGTCATCGCTTCCTCTTCCTCTTCCTCAGTAGCGTCATCCCATGTTCTGAACGGATGAGGTTTCGGCAGAGATATGACTTCGATGATAAGTTTCTTGATGCTTGCTGGAGCACTCAAAATCTCTCGGAATTCCCTAAAAATATTCATCCGTGTCCATGGGATGCCGCGAATGACAAGTGTATGCGCGGAGGAGCAATTTACGAGCCAAGGTGCCATTAAATGGGTGAAATCGCTGGGAGTGGATATTGGTGCGGATAACGAATTGTCACCTAGATCATGTGTTTTGTTTTCGACGTGGATTCTAACGAGCTTGGCGGTTTGGAACACCTCGATCATACCATCCTCTATCCTTCGACCTCGGTAATTCGTATCCCATAAGTCATACTCGGCAATGCTGTCGATTTGTACATCATTCAACGCGAAGGGGTCTGCACGGTTGGAAGGATTGCGGGACCACGTTAAAGAGCGAATTCCGTTCATCATCAAATGTACGTCGCCTAAACCTGTGCGATGGGTATTGAAAAATTGGATTGAATGCAGCATTTCCAGGCATTCAAGATGGCACAGTAGAATGCAAGGCTTGTCCCGATCGAAGTTGAAAAACGCAGTATTGAAGCGAAGATTTCGCAGAGAAGGGAATCGTCTTTTCGAGATGGCAGTAACGATCGCCCGAAGTGAGAATTTTCTGCACATGCGCGGTACTTCCATTCTGAGTTCTTCTAACCGAATCAGAGATGATATGGCCTTGCAGAGAAATTCTAAGCCCGTGTCCGAGAAGTCCGCCAGGTAAAGATGAACCAAACGGATGTTGGGAACGCATGTACAGAGGGTGCTCAAGAAATATCCGTTGCGATTGCCTGGTTCGATTGTATATGTCCTGGAAGTTATGCGATTGGATGCTTCAAAACCCTCATCACTTTCGTCGTGATAAGACAAGAAAATCTCCCTCGTCCATCTTCCAAATAAAGGGTTTTGGAGAAAAGATGGTGCTGGGCCTTGAGACGACGCAATCCTGTATCCGACCAAACGTTTAGCCGCTGCATGCCAGGAGGAGTGGACAAGCATCATGGTTTGTAGAGTTGCCTTTGTTGTGTCCCACTCGTAATCCCTCCCAGTCGTCCACACTCTAATATGCCCAAAAAAGTGCTTCCTTTCGATATGCGCCTGCATCGCTACTTCTTCTCTGAAGATGTCCAAAACGCCGTCGAGAATCGCCATCGGAAATGCTGCGTTGCAAGTCGGGCGTGCTTCCACCGCCAACCACTTGTCGTGCCTACGGCGCCCTACTGCCCTGAACATATCCCCACAGTCTCTGAACGAGATCTTCTTCGGATTGAACTGAGGATCACGTATGGCGGATAGGATGCGATCGCAAAATTGCCATGGAATACTAGAATTTTCCGAATCGGTATCAAGGGCGTTCATAGACCTGTACCCACTGGCAGTCGGAGTGAGTACGGGTAAGAAAAGGCCAGCGAAAATTGTGTCGGAAGGATTTTCAAAGTATACCGGACCTCCAGGCTCGTCGATATTGAAGTGCGGCGGAATGGACTCGAGTTGTTCAGCAATGGACATGGCGGTCGAAAGCAAGTTGTGTCGACGCGGCGTCGCTGGCAGCCCTGCGTTGAGTTCAAGTTCCACGTGGCGATTTTCTCCATCCTTTCACCTCGAAGTCTTCCTCTTCCTTCTGACCTATCGAGCTTCGAACGAACAAGCCAATCTTTCTACCCTTTGATTTCAAATCTACACTCAAGGCGGTTCTGTCTGTCTGCAACCTCGATCTGTTTTGAAGAAAGGGTTCAACTCTCAAGAACGCAATGGAACGGTGCACCCGCCGACAGACCTTTTCCTTCAAGCGACCTTCTTCATTACTGGATCGCGAATTCTCTGGAATGTTAGCAGCTCGGACCTCCCTACACCAGCGAATGAGGGAAATATCAACAGTGTTCGAATTTGAAGCACCACACGGGGCACCCGAGCTGCAACCCACAACCCAGTGCCTCACAGACACGAGCACCCGCACACGGCAAGACGGACGCGAAGGGACTTGTAATGAATGCCAATGTTCTCACCGGCATGCAACAGTTCGTCAACTTTATCGACACGAGCTTCATGAAGACGCAAGGACACCGCGCACAACGTCGAAGAGCTCAGCGTCATCGTCGGCCGTAACGATTTTGCTGGTTCATGTAGCAGACAGGTGGAGGAGCTGTTCGGGGACGGGACTGACTTCAACAACCGATGGACTTTACCGAACTGCTCATCCTTGCGCGTCGTCCGGTTCACGAACTTCAGTCTCGAAAACTTCGGGGGAAACCACGGGCTTCCGTTTGATTTTTCGTGTCTCCTGCGATTCGAAAATCTTGAGGCGGTCCATTTCTATCGATCCATGTTCCCTAGAGAAGCTCAAATCAAGGATTTCCGCCAATTCATCCGCAAATCATCATGGACACGCAAAGTTGGCGAGGCTTTTGCCCTGGATTCCGTATATGTGGATGTTGTCCGAAGTAACCTTCGAATTCCAGGACGCGAGCATTCAGCACGCATAACTCAACTTATTAAAAGGGCTCCAAACCTTACGCTGGAGGTTTCTAACGATTATGCCTCGAATGTAGCGCCTATCATTCTTCTCGCCTGGTCGTCGCTGCAGAGCCTTACGATCATAGCCGACGACTTCCCTAATCCTGATTTACTACGGCACGCTCCTACTTCTATCGACATGCTCGTCATTGCATTCCAAGGCTGTCGCTGTCGATACGAACCTCTTTTTCTGGACAGAAGAATTCTTGGGTTCCTCCGGCCAAGGACGACGCGGAATGTTCGAATCTGCATCAGTTCAAGCAAGGACGAGTCGATTTTCGGAAGGTCGTTCCTGGGGCTCACGCATGATACTCACTCGCTATTCTTTACACCAAGTAACGAGTTGTTTGGCGAGACTCGAGCTCTATGCGCTCGACGAGGCGGCAAGTTCATGTAAGCAACGCTGCATTTCTGTTGACTTCAAGTTAGTGACGCGAATTCTAAAGCCTCGAAAATCTATTCGAAGGAAGCGCAGATCCCCAGACTTGACCATGAGCTCCCTACGAGTTTATGATAAGACTTGCTTGTAGGCGCAATTGAAATGTGCGATCATGATGGTCCGTATTTGCTTTACATCGCAATTGTTGTGAAACCAACGCTATGACGAAAATATAACGAACACGGCTATAATACTCTTTCAGATCGATTTCACCTCGATTCTAATACTGCTTTCGGCACATTTCTGTTTACAATGTGGGAATAGCCCGCTACCGTTTAGTTTCAGTACTTGTCCCGGGACGACCACCTTCAAGATTTGCAAGCTGGGAAACAAACCAGTACCGACCACCTGCGACAATCCAATATCGTCGAGGGAGAACATCTGCTTTGCGCGATCTTTCTCTTCATCGGTAGCGACATCCCAGGACTTGGAGTCAGGAGGCCATGGTAGTGAATCAAACTCGATGACGAATTCTTCGAAGTCTATAGACCACACATGGAGATGCTTAAATATCTCCGTTTTTGTCCAGGGGAATTTGTGAAAGACGAGAGTGCGCGCAGCGGTGCATAATTCGAGCCACGGCGCAATTGTATGTGCGAGTCGGTCTGGAGCGACAGTGAGATCGAGGACCAAAGACTCTGGGCTATTGCCAAAATTACAGCCATCTGGACCGTCTGGAAATCTGAAGTGGAGTCTGACGAGTTTGGCGTCGCGCAGCGCTGCGTCATTTTCGCCCATATACTGCATGCCGTCATGACATCTTTTGTACTCAAAGAAGCAGCAGTCAACCTGCAATTCGATGGGTGCGAGCAGGAATCTACGTTCGGAAGGTTCGCGGGCCCACAGAGCACTGCTGACTCTGCTGTCCAGGTAGTTGGAACGTGTGCTGATAGCGGCAGGGTATAAGATTTGGACAGAATGCAACTTCTCGAGAGAATCGAGAGAGGGCATCACATCGGACGGATTATCGCAATCAAGCGTTTGGGTGTAAAGACGAAGGACATGTAAAGTTGGGAGGTGCGTGTTTGCAACGGCATCGAAGGTCCTTTGCAGTGGAAGTTCCCTCGTTTGATTCCCTGCCTCGAAAATAAGCTCCTCAAGCAAGGGGAGAGTCGAAAGCGCGTTACAAACGGTCGCGAGGGCGGCGACTGAAATCTCTGGCAAAGAGAGATGGACAAGACGGGTGTTGGGGATAAGCGAGCAAAGCGTGCTCAGAAAATATCCGTGCCGTTTGCTGGGAGCGACGGGGTACATTATCGGAGGATTCGGCTCATAGTCTTCGTCTTCCGAATCGTAGTCACTGTCAACATCATCGTAATGGAACGACAGATAGGCCTCCTTTGTCCACCTGCCGAACACTGGATTTTGGAGACGATTCGGAGCGGGGCCACGAGACGAAACGAGCTTGTAACCCAGGAAACGCTTCACGCTTGCGTGCCAAGATGAGTGCACGAGCATCATGTTCTGTAGACACTGCTTCCATCCATCCGATTCCCGTCGAAGAACATTTTGGAAGTGACGCTCCTCGACGCGAGATCGCGCGCTGATCGAGAGTCTCTGCGCTTTGATCCACTCCAAGACGCCGTCGAGGATCACCAAAGGAAAGGACGAATCCGACGTTGGGCGTGCTTCAATCGATGACCACATATCATGCCTACGACGCCCAACGCACCGAAACATGTCTCCACAATCCTTGAATGTGATATCCTTCGGGTTGAATTGGGGACGCCGGATGGCAGAAAGGATGCGATCGCAGAACTGCCATGGGACACCGTCTTCGTTCGCGTACGATGACACAGGTAAGAAAATGCTGGCAAAGATGGTATCGGAGGGATTGTCGAAGCGAACAGGACCTCCAGGCTGATTGAAGGTGATATCATTTGGATTGAACGGATGTTGCTCAGAGATCGACATGGTGGTTGGTGAACAAGCTTGATTGTGGACGTCGTAATGGCACGACACGAACCCACGCGTCCATCGCATGGCTCCGGCATGGCTAACCTTGGACTTGAAATTTTTGAATGTCATTTCACCACTTTCCAAAAGACAACAAATTTCGCTTCACTTCAGAACCTTTTATATCGTATGAAATAAAGTG
Source organism: Schizopora paradoxa (assembly GCA_001020605.1). Lineage (NCBI taxonomy): Eukaryota > Fungi > Basidiomycota > Agaricomycetes > Hymenochaetales > Schizoporaceae > Schizopora > Schizopora paradoxa. The sequence goes on from KQ085900.1 coordinate 152,887, forward strand.
GCTGACATAGCGATCTTTGATGGTACGTTGTACATGTGCATGCATCCAACACGTCTCATGCCATCTGGTACAAGGTCATAACATCATTCAAGCTATTTCAACGCGAAACTTGACACTACTTTCGGCACATTTCTGTTTACAAATTGGCATGAACGTACTGAAATCTTCCACTTGTTTGGTTGGGTCTTCGAACCCACTGATATAAACCTCCATCCCTTCTCTAGGGATGATCGCCTTCAAAGCTCGAAGCCCCGGGAATAATCCAGAGCGAACCGTCCGTGACAATCCGATTTCATCGCGAGAGAACGTCTCCCTTGCGAGTTCCTTGTCCTCGTCCGTAGCGCAACTCCACTGATGCGAGCTCGGAGTAATGGGGAGCGGCAGGGGGCTGAGTTCAACGACTAGCTCTTCGACGTTTGCGAGCATACATGGATATAATTGGAGATACTCGAAGACCTCCATCCGCGCCCAAGGCAATCCCTGGAAGATGAGAGTGCGTGCAGAGGAGCACTCCTTTAGCCAATGCCCAATCATTTGGGCAAATAAGTCGGGGTCGGCTGTATAATTATGCTGAGAACGTTGGCTTCGATCGAACCGCCGAACCAAGCAGTTGACCCCGATGCGGAACCTAACGACATTGGCGACGCGGAGAATCGCGAACAGCCAAGCACCCATATTCCGCTCGGTGAACTCCGTTGAATCTGCCCATGACGACTCTGAAGTGCAATCAATCTGTACGTCGCTCAACGCGAACTGGGATCCGCGTTGACAGGTGTCGCGGGACCATAGGGCGTTGGACAATGCAATCGACGGGAGGGAAGCATATGTTCCAGGTGTGTCGGGGTATATGAGCTGGACGGACTGCAGCTTGGGAAGAGAATTAAGGGGTTGCAGCAGATTGGACGGATCGTCGCATTCGAAGGTCTTTGCATAGAGGCGAATTGAGCGTAGAGCTGGGTGAAGTATCTCTGCGATTGCAGCTATTGCTCGGGTGGCCTGCGATGAAAAGATGCGCTTCCGAGTTCCCACTTCTATTGCTAAATCTTCCAGGGAGACGAGCGACAAGAGTACATTTCCTATGGTGGATAATTCCAAGCCTGAAAATTCTGGCAGACTGAGATGGGCGAGACGGGTGTTGGGGATACGTGAGCAAAATGCGCCCAAGAAGTGAACATATTGCCCGATTGATTGGGGAGACGGCATCGAGCCACCCGATTCCGATTCTTCAATATCTGACGCGGGTAAGCAATAGTGACTGCTTGTAGGAAAAGTATAGCTCTTTTGTCCATCCACCAAACGTAGGATTTTGCACATGTTTGAGCAAAGAGCGTGCACTCGAAACGACGCCATAACCCACCAAACGCTTCACGCTAGCATGCCAGGAAGAATGCACGAGCATCATATTCTGGAGGTCCTCTTCTTCTCCGCTCTGAAATATCCAATGGCCGAGCTTTTTGAAGTATCGCTCTTCGATAGGCATCCGGGATACCATCGAGAGCATCTCAGCCTTCATGCATTCTAGGACTCCGTCGAGGACCACCAAAGGAAAGGACGCGTTGCAGGTTGGGCGAGCTTCGACCTCTGACCACGCGTCGTGCCTTCGATCCCCAACACAGCGAAACATATCGCTACAGTCCCTAAACGTGATGTCCATCGGCTTGAATCGAGGATCCCTTAGTGCGCGGAGTAGACGATCGCAGAATTGCCATGGGATGCTAGAGAAATCGTTGGGTGAATCTGAACGATCAGGATCGTCCGGGTCGTTAAGGGGAAGGAAAAGGTTGGCAAAGATGGTATCAGAGGTATTTTCGAAACGAACTGAACCCCCTGGCGTATCGCAGACGAAGATCATCGGGTTGGACTGAGTCTGTTCAGTTTGAGTGGCCGACATGGTCGTTGTTTGTGTGTGAGGTCAACGACGGGCACGATCAGCGTGGCATGCCTGCGTTCGTCGGGATGAGATTCGGTCCGAAAACGGTCGCTCGGTAAAATTTTGCTCGAAGCGCCATCGACTCCTTTTCGCCTCTAAGTCAGTTTTGCAAGGTTATAGTACGCATGAGCTGACGACCTGCCCAGATATTCACGTAAGATGGGATAACATAGAAATTGTCGTGCAACGTTGTGAAGTGAATCTCGACGCGTTTGGCGCATCATTGAAAATTTACGAGTCGACTCAGACAACTAGCAAACAAGACAATGAAGATACGAAGGAGACTGTCATGAAGGTTTAAGAATGTGCTCGAGCTTCTCCCAGTGCCAATGATGCATAGGTGCGACATTTACGTACGCGTGGCGACACTCCTCGCCGATATCACACCAGAGTTCAAATTTAACGAGTTCAATATCCTGAAGCCGAATATATCTACCCTTCCTGTGAATGTATGTTATACCCTCGATTGAGTCATAATGTATTGGCTAAGAACGACTAATTAGTTCGTCAACGGAAAGGTAGACAGAAAGAGCTCTCACTGGTCGCCGAGCGTTCAAATCTTCGTTGAAACGATTTCGACGTGGAACGCAACACTCCTCTCAACGCACTTCTGCTTGCAATGGGGTAGAAGCATCCGACGTTCCTCCATTCCCCAACCTTCGCCTCCGCGCACGTCGTTCGAGTCGAACTTTGGAACATAATTCTCCAGGAAACTCTCTGGGAAGGTCACCTTCAAGGCGAGTAGTCCCGGGAATGCCCCAGCGCCGATCGCCTGCGACAGGTTCGCCGACAGCATTGCCTCAGCGACGGTAAACTGCGATCTCGCTAATATTAATTCTTCCTTATTTTTGCTTGAAGTAGATTTTGAGGAAGTTGATAACGGCGCGACTTCAATGATGAGTTCCTTAATGCTTGCGAGGGCTCTGAATCGCTCGTGGAGCGGTCTGAAGATTTTTGTATGCGACCAAGGGAGTTCGTGAAAAACGACCTTGTGTGCAGATGAACAATGTGCCATCCAGGGTCCGAGCAAACCAGAAATGCTTCTAGGTGCAGCAGTGGCACGAGACGATGGCATTGAGTCGAGTGCCTCTTCTTCGCGTGGAACGAAGCGGAAACTGATGGGATTGGCGCTCCGTAGCAGCTGGGTTATTCCCTCGTTCGGCTCGTAATGACTTGGATAGGGCATTGCGTTCAATACTGACTCGGAAACGCAGTCAATGCTGACATCGCTTAAAGTGAAGTGTGAACCACGGTTGGAGGGATCGCGAGACCACAATACTCTGGAAACTCCTATAGGTCGATAGTGCGCCAAAGGATGCGATAGGAGTTCGACTGTGTGCAACATCTCGAGATTGGCAAGAGAGGATATCGGAGTGATGAAGTTGTCCAGGTCAAATCTACCCGCATGAAGTCGAAGGATACGTAAAGTCGGGTGCCGAGCATCTGAAATGGCGGATAAGACTCTTTGAACGGGGAGTTCATCAGAGTCAAACAACTCCTGTACAATAATTTCCTCCAAAGAAACCAGATCTAAGAGGGCCTTGCGTATCGATGCCAAAACAATGCCATGGCTTTCCGTCAAGCAAATATTGACCAATCGGACGTTGGAGAAACGTGCGCAGAGCGAGTTCATGAAGTAGATCTTGGGTTCGGTTGATGCAAAGGTACACTTATCAATGTAATCCTCTCCATCTACGTCGAACCGCAGATGCATCTCTCTCGTCCATTCTCCATATATAGGATTTTGGATAGCGGTCGGTGTGGGGCCACGAGATGAAACAAGGGCGTAACCCAACAAACGTTTTACGCTGGCATGCCAGGACGAATGCACAAGCATCATGTTCTTCAGAGTTTTTGTCCATTTGTACTCTCCGTCTCCGTCTTCTTCTTCTTCGTCGTCGTCCGTATCTCCATCTTCTTCCGAGAATGTAGGCGAAGGCATCCCAGCCTTTAGACAATCCAAAACGCGGTCGAGGATCACCGTTGGAAACGATGCGTTGCAAGTCGGTCGTCCCTCAACCACCGACCACGTGTCGTGCTTTCGAGCCCCAACACTACACATCATATCCCCAAAGCTCTTGAACGTGACCTCCTTCGAGTTGAAATGAGGACTTTGAATTGCGGAGAGGATGCGGTCGCAAAACTGCCATGGAACGCTGTTCAAGTAGTTATCGTCGAACGAAACTGGCAAGAACAGGCTGGCGAAGATAGTATCGGACGTATTCTCGAAGTGAACTGGACCTCCGAGTCCATTAAATTTGATGTCTTCCAGACTAAGTGGACTTCGTGTTTCGATGGTCATGGTGGTTGTTGGTAGGTAGGTAGGAGAGGTTCGTGGGCCATGGACGTCCAGTGTGTCCGACACGCGGTAACCACGTGGCAAACAAATTCACGGAAAAAATCGTGACCAATCATACTTCATGGTCCTGCGGTGAAATTTTTCGAAAGATGTTCGTTCCTCGGAGCATTAATCTTCCTTTATTCGAATTCAGATCCTTCAACCCATATGGGTATCTGAAGTCTGCTAGCCCGAGGAGACTGGCACTTTTGCCTGTACATGTACATCTTCAACGTCGTAAGTAGCTTTGGAACCTCTCTCGCGAAACGCGAAGTTGGAGAAGCAAAGCTGCAAGCGAGAATGTTAATCTGTCTTCTAAAATGTCTGCGAAAATAGAAATATCAGTAAGAAGAACACGCAGAATCAGATAAGCATACATACTCACAATTTCGAAGACTCTCAAACAATATCAACGTCGAAAGCGATGTTCCTTTCAAAACATTTCTGCCTACAGTGAGGCAGAAGCATACATCGCTCTTCCGCACTCCATCGTCCTCGTTCATGCGCGTCTTTCGAGCTGAATCTTGGGACGCATATTTCTAGCCAACGTTCCCGGAAAATCACTTTCAAGGTGAGCAAGCCCGGGAACAGGCCCGCGCCAACCATCTCCGATAACTCTGCATCACTCAACGGAAACTGCGTTTTCGCGAATTCCTCGCCTTTGGTCTCGGAGTAATTGCTCGGATCTGACGGAGAGGGGAATAAAGCAGACGCAGCTTCGATGACGAGGTTTTCGATGCGTACGAGGGGCCCCACTTCTTTGTGAATCCGCGCAAATGTGCTCATCTGCGTCCATAATAAATCATGGAGAACGAGTGTGCGCGCGGTCGAACAGTGTACGAGCCGATGCGCAATCATACGGGAGGTTCTTTCTGGCACAGCGTCACGAGATGACGGTCCGTTGTCGGAATGCCGTGGTTTGCGTGCAACAAATCTCAACCTGACGACCTGTGTACTTTGCAGTATCTTGACGAGTTCTTCGTCCATTTCCTCAACTTGAATATAGCTCATCGCATTCAAAGCCTGCTCAGAAACGCAATCGATCCTCAGGTCAATTAGCTTAAAAGGTGAACCGTGATTGGAAGGATCGCGAGACCACAATAATCTGGAAGTTCCGATTGGCTGACTGGATTCCAAGGGATACCATAGAAGCTGAACGGAATGCAGTCTCTCCAGTGTTGCAAGAGACTGCATCAAGCCGAATGCCTTTCCAAAGTCGAATATATTCGCGTGAAGGCGAAGGATTTGCAAATTTGGGTGTCGCGCTTCCGAAATCGCATGATAAACTGGCTGAAGTGGAAATTCGATATAACCGTACGCCCCTTTCAAGGTAAGCTCTTCCAAATGTTCCAGAGTCGAGACGGCTTGACATGTATTGGATAAAGCCGATGCTGAGACTTCTATCAAATTCATATCAACCAGTCGAACATTGGGGATGCGGGTACAGAGGGCGGCCAGGAAGTAGCTGAGGGGTTCGTTTACCGCGACGGAGAAGCTGTTTTCGCAAAAAGATAGTCGTAGCTCCTTTGTCCATCTTCCCCATATAGGATTTTGGAGAGTTAACGGCGAGGGGCCGTAAAGCGATTTGGCAGTGTGGCCCAGCAGACGTTTTACACTCGCGCGCCAAGATGAGTGGACGAGCATCATATTTTGCACAGTCTCCTCCCACCATTCCATTCCTGATCCGCGCTGGGCAAAGTAATCGTCTGGAGACAGCGATGTAGGCGAGGATATCTCTGCTCGCAGATGATCCAAGACGCAGTCCAGGATGACCAAAGCAAGTGATGCGTTGCAAGTTGGACGCGCCTCTACCATTGTCCACCTATCGCGTCTGCGATCTCCAATGCGACACATCATATCTCCACAGCTTTTAATGGTGACTTTCTTCGAATCGAAATGAGGACTTCGTATGGCAGAGAGGATGCGATCGCAAAACTGCCATGGGACTATTCGAGCCGTCTTCGTCCGAAGAAACTGGCAAGAACAGGCTGGCGAAGATAGTATCGGAGGGGTTGTCGAATTGAACAGGACCTCCAGGTTGATCGAATTTGATATCTTCCAGATTAAGTGGATTCTGTGCAGCGATGGACATGGTGGTTGTTGAGAGAGGACCGTGGCCGACGACGAGCGACACAAGTCAAATTGCAAAAGACGCGTTCAACACGTGGCTCACGCGTGGCTGCCAGTCGATATTTCTCGAATCCCTGGACTGAGGAGTGTGTTCGAAGTTTGCGCGAGAATCTCGTCTTTGATTTACATTCGACTTCAAAACAGACAAAGCGAATGACCTCGATTCTTCTAATAAAATTGTAATTATTAGTTTCGGAGTTCGCAACTCGCGGGGCCCCGGGCTGAAAGAGCATTGATTGTATCGAAGCACAGAATCCTCAACATGTCTGCGATAAGTGATTATTCAATTGGAAATTTGGATTGTGAGTGCACGCTTACAATCACGAAGATACTTCAACATTGAAAGCAATGCTCCTCTCAGAGCACCTCTTTCTGCAGTGTGGCAGGAGCATACGCCGTTCTTCCACGCCCCAACCTCCGCCTTCTCGCGTGTCTTCAGAGTGAAATCTCTCCACGCACAACTCCAGCCAATAATCCGGAAAAGTCACTTTCAAGGTGCGTAACCTCGGGAACAGCCCAGCACCAACCATCCGCGACAATTCAGCATCACCGATGGGGAACTGTGCTCTCGCCAATTGCATCCTTTCTTCTGGAACGTACTCGAAGCGATGATGCGCCCGAAGTCCAACGAGCAAGGGTCGATGCGCCACTTCAATGACGAGCTCTTCGACGATCGAAAGAGCTCCTGACTGCTCCCATATCAGCTCGAATGTCTGCATTTGTGACCACGGAAATTGGTGAATGATGAGAGTACGCGCGGAGGAACATCGCGTGAGCCAAGGTGCCAATAATGCGCATATCTTGCTTGGTGGAGGGACGTGATATAATCCCTGATGAACATCTATGAAACGAAGGGTGACCAGCTTGGTACTCTGTAGAACCTTGATGATTCCTTCGTTAATGTCTTCAAGCCTGGGAGGCTGCCATCCGTCGAGAGTCAAATAAGGTTCGCAGTTCATTCTGATATCATTCAATGCGAAGGGGTAGCCGCGTTTGGGGGGCAGGCGGGTCCATGATACACCGGAAATCCCAATAGCGGGGTGGGCCATATTGTAAATGAGTTTGACCGAATGTAACTTCTTGAGGATCTCAAGAGAGCATAAAGAAACGGAGATATCTTCGAAGGTAAAGGAAGTTGCAAAAAGGCGAAGGATTTGTAGAGTTGGATGTTGTGCTTTCGAAATGACCGAAAAGGTCGGATGAATCGGAAAGAGTACGTCCCCCGTCTCCAGATTGAGTTCCTCCAACAATTCCAACGATGATAGAGCATCGCAAATAACTTCGATAGCATTGTCCGAGATCTCCGTCAAACACAGGTGGACCACTCGAATATTCGCCAGGCGGGAACAGAGGGAGTTCAGGAAATAGCCGTGGGGTCGATTTGGAATGACGGAGATGTTAGAAAAGACGATATCACAGTCGGGGTCGTATGACAGATATAACGCCCTCGTCCACCCGCCGAAGACAGGATTTTGGAGAGTCGTCGGCACAGGACCTCGAGGCGAATCGATAGCGTGGCCCAATAGACGTTTGACACTGGTATGCCAAGACGAATGAACGGACACCATATTTTGAAGAGTTTCTCTCCAAACGACCCCTCTGCATCTTCGACTACTCAAGGAACAATTGACATCAAAAAATGCTTGCGAGTCCAACTCCGCCCTGAGGATATCCAAAACTCCTTCGAGAATCGCCAGAGGAAACGTTTCGCAAGCCGGGCGGGTTTCCACCACAGACCACTTGTCCTGCCTTTTTTGCCCGACGCGACGAAACATGTCTCCACAGTTTTCGAACGAGACCTCCTTTGGACTGAAAAGAGGGTTGCGTAATACCTCTAGGATGCGATCACAGAATTGCCATGGGATGATTTCTGAGTCGAAATCGATGGGCTTTCTCTGTTGGGAGTCCTCAGAATCGGTGTCCGAATGGCGATATGTGCGATCCTCAGGCCGCAGATTGAACACGGGCAAGAAAAGGCTCGCGAAAATCGTATCGGAGGAATTTTCGAATTGCACTGGACCTCCTGGCTTCTCAAAGTCGATGTCTACCGCATTGAGTGGGCTTTGCGCAGCGGTGGACATGGTGGTCGTAGGAAGAGTCGTGGCCATCGACGACGAGCAGGGACGGCACGACAGACGTGTTCGGCGCGTGGCTTCCGCGTGGCTGAACTGCGCACCTGAGTGCGCTCCGGAAAGCAGAGACTTAAAACCAGCTTTACCCTCTCATGCGCTTTCTTTAGATTTCTCAATTCCCCAGACGGTGAAGGGGTTTCAAGTTCTGCGAGAGAAGCTCGTTCTTCAATACCTTCTATTCGACTTCAAATCAAACACCGCAGATGACCTTGAGTCTTTTTTTTAATAGCAGTGTAAATATCAGCTTTAAAGGTTGCTCGCAGCTCGCGAGGTTGAACGAGAAACGCTAAAATCGAATCTCAGCGTCTTCAATTTATCTGTGAGATAGAATTGTTTAGTAGAGTATCTGAACTGTAAATCCGTATACTTACAATTTCGAAGATCTCAAACTATATCAACATCGAAAACGATGCTCCTTTCGAAACACTTCTGCCTACAGTGAGGCAGAAGCCTACACCGCTCTTCCGCACTCAAACCTCCTTTTTCATGTGCGTCTTTCGAGCTGAACCTCGGGACGCATATTTCTAGCCAACGCTCCGGGAAGATCACTTTCAAGGTGAGCAATCCTGGGAACAGACCAGCGCCAACCATCCCCGACAACTCTGCATCGTTCAATGGAAACTGCGTTTTCGCAAATTCCTCGCCTTTGGACTCAGAGTTATTGCTCGGATCGGTTGGAGGGGTGGATAAAGCAGATGCAGCTTCGATGACGAGGTTTTCGATGCGTACGAGGCCTCCCACTTGTTTGAAAATCTGCGCGAATATATTCATCTGCGTCCATAAGAAATCTTGGAGAACGAGTGTGCGTGCAGTTGAACATTCAATGAGCCGATGCGCAATCATCCGGGAGGAACCTTCTGGCACAGCGTCAACAGGCAATCTGTTGTCGAAACGCCTGGATTCGCTCGAAACAAATCTCAACCTGACGACCTCTGTACATTGCAGCATCTTGACAATTTCTTCGTCCATCACTTCAGCTCGGTTAAAGCTCATCAATCTCAAAGCCGATTGGAAAACGCAATCGATCCTCAGGTCGATTAGCTTAAAGGATGAACTGTGGTTGGAAGGATTGCGAGACCACAGCAATCTGGAAGTTCCGATTGACTGATTGATCTCCAAGTGGTACCGCATAAGTTGTACGGAATGCAGTTTCTCTAGAGTAGCAAGAGAATGCATCGACCCGAATGCTTCTCTAAGATCGAATAAACGTGCGTGAAGGCGAAGGATTCGTAGATTTGGGTGTCGTGCTTCCGAAATCGCATGATAAATTGAGCGAAGTGGCATTTTGATATAGCTGTATGTCCCTATCAGGGTAAGCTCTTCCAAAAAAACCAGAGTCGAGACGGCTTTGCATATGATGGACAAAGCAGAGGCCGAGATTTCCATCAAATCCATATCGACCAGCCGAATATTGGGGATGCGCGCGCAGAGGGTGGTCAGGAAGTAGTTGTGGGGTTTGTTGAGAAAGACGGCGAAGCGGTTCGCGCGAAAAATTAGGCGTAGTTCCCTTGTCCACTCGCCAAACAAAGGATTTGAAAGTGTTAATGGCGAGGGGCCGTAAAGCGATCTGGCAGTGTTGCCCAGCAGACGTTTTACACTCGCGCGCCAAGATGGGTGAACGAGCATCATGTTTTGCAAGGCCTCCTCCCACCACTCCATTCTTGATACGCGACGGGCAAAGTAATCGTCTGGGGACAGCGATGTAGGCATGGATATCACTGCTTGTAGACGGTCCAGGACACAGTCCAGTATCACCAAAGGAAATGAAGCGCTGCAAGTCGAACGCGCCTCCATGACTGCCCATCTATCACGTCTGCGATCCCCAACACGTCGAAACATATCTCCACTACTTTCGAACGTGACCTCCTTCGGATTGAACTGAGGACTTCGTATGGCAGAGAGAATGCGATCGCAGTACTGCCATGGGACGCTGTCTGAGCTCTCTTCCGGCAAGAAGAGGCTGGCGAAGATTGTATCGGAGGGATTTTCGAAGCGCACCGGACCCCCAGGTTCATCAAGCTTGATGTCCTCAATATTCAGCGGACTTTGTGCAGCGATTGGCATTGTCGTCGTTACCTTTGGGAGAGCTTCGTGTTCATCGATGTCGAACAACGAGAGCTGGGAAGGTGTGTCCGGCACGCGGTAACCACGTGGCAGGATAGCAGAGGTCTCCACAGAAATTCACGGAAAATGTTTTTTATCTCGAAAGACGCTCGTTCTTCGGGGTGCAAGTATCTCCATTTGTTCGGCTTCATATCAGTCACCACATAAGCACTCTCGCTTTACATGTATAGCGTAATAAGTAGCTTTGCACCTCACTCGCAAGATCGGCACAGTTACGCTAACGGCAAAAGTTAGAGTCGTCAAAAGGAATTAACATTCATGTACTTACTAATTTCGAATCCTAAACTATATCGACGCTGAATGTGACGCTCCGTTCGATGCACTTCTGCCTGCAATGCGGTAGGAGCATGCGACGTTCTTCATGCTCGTCCATATCTCCAAGCTTGTACCCCTCGACGGAAATCTCTAACCAACGCTTCTGGAATGTCACTTTCAAGACGCGCAGCCCGGGAAACAACATGGCGCCGATTACTCGTGAAAGTTCCTCATCGTTGAGGGGAAACTGTGTTTTCGCCAGAATTACATCGTCTTCGCTTGGCCCGTGGAGATAGTTAGGAGATTCAGCTTCGATGACGAGTTCTTCAATCCCAGAAAGTGCTCCGATTTCCTCGTATATCTGCCCGAACATTTTTAGGCGCTTCCAAGCGAAGTCGATAAAGAGGACTGTGTGAGCAGAGGAACACAGTGCAAGCCAAGGTCCGACCAAACTGGAAATGCTCCCAGCAGTTTGAGAGGATGCATTGGCATTGAGATAGAGCACTGATGGCGGCCGAAAAAACTGAAACCGGACGAGCTCGGTGCTTTGTAGTAGCCTAATAAGGGCCGTGTTGAACTCTTGGACGTGAACAGTATGCATATCGGTCGAAGCCAAGTCGAGAATGAAGTCGATTGTAATATCCTTAATACTGAAGTGGGAACCACGTTGGGCCACATCCCGAGACCATGATGCTCTGGAGAGCTGTATTTTCGGACAGATATTGAAGACACGCCATACGAGTCGGACCGAGTGCAGCTTTTGAAGAGGCGCAAGAGAGTCTATTTGAGATGTCAAGTAGTCGATGTCGATGTCGGGATCGTGGAATTCAAGGACTCGCAGAGTTGGGTACCGGACCCCCAAAATGGCGGCTATGAGTGAGTCAACAGGGAATTGATTGCACTCCTGCCCCGGCTCCAAATGGAGTTCCTCCAACGAGTCTAAATGCGTAAGAACCTCGCATATCGTCGTCAGAAAGTTAGTTGAGGCTTCTTTCAAGCGGATGCTGGCTAATCGGATGTTGGGGACGCGCGCACAGAAGATTTTCGTCAAGTAGACGTGGGATAGACTTGGTGTGAGGGACCATCGATCAAACTTGTCGTCATCATACTGGTCAAATGACAGGTGAAGTTCCTTTGTCCAAACGCCGAATATCGGATTTTGGAGGGTTGTCTGAATGGGATCGAAATACGAAACGAGAGAGTAGCCCAAGGCCCGTTTCGCACGAGCATGCCATGACGAATGCACAAGGACCATGGTCTGCAAGGTATTTCTTTTCGTCCAATGGCAATCTGTTATATTCTGATCACATTCGTTTCAGTAATTTCAGAAGATGGACACGAAGGCATCTCTATACCTGTAGACAATCCACAACACCGTCAAGGATCACCAGAGGAAATGACGCGTTGCAAGTCGGACGGACCTCAAGCGTTGACCACTTATCACGCCTTCGGTTCCCGACACTGCTGAACATATCCACCCAGTTCTTAAACGAAACCTCCTTCGAATCGAACTGAGGACTTCGTATTGCGGCAAGGATGCGATCGCAAAACTGCCATGGGACACTGCCTAAGCAGTCTTCGTCCGATTCCGAAGAAAATGGCAAGAATAGGCTAGCGAAGATCGTATCGGAGGGATTGTCGAATCGAACAGGACCTCCTGGCTTGCTGAAGTTGATGTCTTCGAGATTCAATGGGCTGAGTGCAGGAATTGACATCGTGGTTGTTGGGAGAGGGTCGTGGGACTCGTGGCCGTCGTCGACGACGAAGAGCAGCGATGAAAAACGCGTCGGGCGCGTGGCATCCACGTGGCCAAAGCCTCGCTTCGCGAAGTTTGCTAGCCGTTGCTGTCAGAACCACTTCAGAACCACACCCAACGTCACGGGCACGGGACGGCGACAGCGACGGCGAGAGAGCGAGCGGGGCGACGGGTAGAGGGCTCAGACGGGGACGTTGTGGGCTTGATGGGGGCAGAAAACACTGACTGGGGCGCGAAAGATCAGACCGGCGAATTTATGTGCAGGTTGGCAAGCTGAGTACGAAAATTGACAGTACAGAGAGCAAGTTCGAAGTCGGAACGTGGATCGCATGGCCAGGAGAAGGGATGAAGCAATGAGGTAAGCGAAACGTGACAGCTGTTGAGAGTGATCTTTATCACTCTCCACAATTTCATTCAGGCATCCGTGCTGTACTGAATCTGCTCTAGAGTCTGTAGGTTGAGCCACGAAACCTTGGAGACGAAAGGAAGACAATCTGAAGATTGCTCGCAAGGAAATACCGACGTGCAGCCGCAACGTGTAACCACAGTGGGGCAATCTTCGCTGCAAATGACTTAGCAGTCGTAGCCTGAGTTTGTATCCATGTACGTGGTCGACCCATCTCTTTCGAAGAATGATTTCTATCCAGGATATGTGACTCGGAAACGAATACTGAATTACGAAGTTCAGCGTTACCTATCGAAGTCTGGAGAGATGAGGTCCGAGTCGATAAGATCGACAGTCATGCTGACGGCTGCTGAGCTGCGGGTTGAACGCTCGAGGGCAGTATTTACGTAGGACTCAAAAATACCACTGGTTCGTTGGCTTCGAACACCAAGGAACGCGCATGAAGAGCGAGCACATCTGTAGTGCGAGCATCGCGGCCGGAGACGTTTCCAATGAGGCTCTCGGCCTTCGAGATTTCCTCTGGCAATCGATACAATTCTCTTCAAGACTTCACGGAGCTTCAAGGATAAGTACTCACTGGCAGGCTCAAGCTGCAGATTGAAAACTGTCTTTCGAGGCCGTATACACCTTTACTTTTCCGAACGACCTTTTTCTTCAGGCACCCGTCCCCTCTCTTCAAGCTCGTCTGTGAAGGTCTTCCAGTTTTCCGAGGTATCGCACTCGTTCTGACAAACTTTCCACCTCAAACCGGGACTTGGCAACGAGAACCTTACTAATTCGTGGTTTTGAAGAGTTCAAGGTCGTAAACTCTCTTGACAAACCTGATCCCAAAATCCGAGCCCCTTTCTTCCACTTCTCGTCACTGGCAAACGCTTGGCAATCCATCGAACGAGTCTTAATTTCGAATTGTTCGTACATCGACATCCATTCATCAACAGCACAAATGACCACCCCGAGGCTACCCGCGCACAAATGTACATAGCGGCATACTACCATCCCGACAACTCATCCCGACAATTTTAACGGACCTTAGCAAGATCCATCCCATGCATCTCATCTGTGTACTCAAGGCACCAGTACTGGTACCTGTTCCGCAATCGCGGGGTAAACAAACGGACCGACGACAAGGACAAAGCCTGATACGAGACTTAACTGACTAAACGCCAAATACCCCGCATCCGCACTCTTTCCTGTACCCCTTTCTCCCCTTTCCATCTATTCTCTATTCTTCCCGACGACTGCGACTGCGACTTGAGCGACTTGTCGGCCTTTGACGATTGAACTCTTAGGCACAGGGTCCCGAGGGCTGGGCTCGGAGGTGTGCAGGAGCGCTCGAGATCATTTCAAGAAATTGATATTGAAGGGCTTTGTCTCGGAGCGGGTGCAGGAACTGAGTACTGAGCAAGAGCGATCGGTCGGGTGGGGAAGGGTAGACGTCGATCCCGGCGGTGCGCGCGTGCGTGCGGTTCCGGGATGTGAATGTGGACTCGGATGTGGATGCGGGGTCGGTCGGGATTGATCGGAGCTGGTATAAAGATCTTCAAGGAATTGACAGTGAACGCTCGTCGAATGCGAGTGTGGAATCGAGGAGCTCCAGTGCGTTTTGTTTTGCATTGATATTGATAATTCCGCTCTGACTAATAATAAGCCCAGCGCTTCATATTTGCCTACGTTCGAAAGATAGAATGTCAACTGTTCGAGGAACTTGAAGTGTGATCGACGTGAGCCATTCGTCTTTTCCGAATAACTTTGAGCATCGACAGAATAGTCGCCGATTGACCGAGCAGCCTATTAGTGTTTCCAGACACACCCTCAGCCCGAGAAGCAGTAAATGAACGAGCGAGCAAGCCACTAGCACTCTAAAAAGAGTTTACAGTAAAATTCGGTTCCGATTCCGAAGTCGTCTTCTAATCTTCATCTTGAAGCTGTTGTGGCGCCGCGGAGTCGACTACTAGTATTCGAGAGTCGGAATTCGGGATTCGGAGTACGTCGCAAAACACTTCTTCATGTTCACGATCGAACTCGCAATCTGAAGCTTCTTGAAGTTCTTCGATGCGGCCCTGAGGAAATTGGCAGATCTTCTGCGAGCATATATGACATCGAACTTGAAGGGCATATAGTTTGATTTTCTGTACGACAGGTAGGAGGCTTGTTTCGAAGAGGATATTTCGAGGTCGAACGTGCCAATGCCAGTCACGAATCACGATGGTGCCAGTACTTGTGGTGCCAGTCAATCTGAGGTGGCGTCTAAGGTGAAACTACGTTGTTTCTGAATTTTGCAATTGTTTCGGCGAGGTCGATCGTGTCGATCGAGGTTGCGAACTCGGAATACCAGTGCTGTCGATTAGTACCAAGAGCGAATACATGTAGAACAGCGACAACTCATCTTTGCGAACGAAAAGCCTGAGGGAGGAACGTGCATCCAGGGGAGCTGAAGCCTGAGCCTGAGGAGCGCCTATATCATGATGCACGATTGATTTGTTATTCGGAAATCGACGAGACAGTGTACGTACGTACTTGTTGGTTGCGTAGCTCGCCTCCGCCTATCCGCCTATACTAGTAGTGTACCTTCTTTGAGGTCACATCACAGGAGGGAGGCGCGGCGAGCATAGCGTACCTATATAGAATAGCACGTACGTACAGGTAGAGAAGTGATGCCAGGCGTCGATACGACGGGGTATGCATGACTGACCATCAGTGTTGTTACGTCCTCGACACTGGCAGGCATGTCCAAGAGGAGTTTGAGGTGGTCTTCGGCTCCGCTGATGAGCGCCGACCTTGAACGTTCCCGGAGAGAGAGGGGTGAGTCGGCGATCGCGAGGACCAGGACCAGGATAAATTAGGGGTGCCAGTGTTTGATATCGAGATAGATACTGTAAGACCAGCGTGAATATAGGCGTCGATACGTACCTTCAAGTTCTTGTGAACTCGTTTGAAGAAAATAGAAAGCGACGACGACGGAACTCAACTTCAAGAGAGGGTACTAGAAAGGTCAACACCCGGCGAGCGTGCGCCCCCATCCATCTTCCAGCTTCACGTACCTCAACCGTGACAACTTCAACACGTACGAAATCTTCGGGTGTTGTACAACTGTCTCCACAGTCCGAGTCCACTCACAGCCTTCGACCCTTCGGCGATGAAGTGCTGTTACTTCGATGTTAGGAGTTAGACCTGTCTCTATGCACATGCGATACCGGTGTCTTGAGATGATGGCGGGCGTTCCTCGTCCTCGCGCCGTCGCCGTAACACACCTGCTGTTTGATGTGATGTGATCTACCTGATTGTACGTATTTGAGCGCGTACAGTCGTTGTATATCCGGAGAAGAGATAGAGTTGGAGGTGAGTTTGATATCCATGCTTTCGTCGCGTTCTCCTAAACATCGACGAAGGCTTTGTTCAGAGTTTTGATAGGCAAGAAAAGGGTAGAGAACTTAGCTTAGCTATCTGACGCCTCCTAAAGAGCAAGCAAGCAAGAAGAATGAAAAAAAAAATAGTATAATTGGGACAGACGCACCGCTTTACACATTGCATTCAGCATTGTAGCTCTGTGATATCAGAGCCACGAGCTGCACCGGTTGTAGATCCTGATGGCGATCGTGATACGCCAGCTTGTCTAGTAGGTGAGTAGAGCTGCGAATAGTGATAGTCGTCGTGTCGAAGGAGCTTTCAATCCTTGCAGAAGGTCATCAATATCGAGCGGCGCACCAGTGTTTTTACGCACCTATGCATGTTCCTGCCAACACCCGTCGCTGTATTTCCGGTGTGAAGATGAAGGTTAGATTCGTTAGTTCCATCGACAATGATAATGTTGATCTGCTTAACACAAATGAGCGTCTGAAACACAGGGCACGAACCAACAAATAAGAAGCAACCTGGCTTTGTTGGTTATCAAATGAGTTGCAAGCGACGAAAGCCTGAGTGCAGAATGGAGTTCACGGTAGACTCACTGCATTGGATTTCCTGATGACGATTGTGATACAACAGTGAAAGTCGCGCAGTAGTAGGAGCTTTGCAGAAGTAACGCCTGACGGCTATCAACATCGATATCAATATCATCAAAGGCGGGCAGCGCACCTATGCTTGCTCCTGCGTATTTTCGCGAGGCACGACTCGGGCCGTCAAGATAAAAGGACACTGGACCGGCTCCGAGTCGTCGAGTAGGAGGAACGAGGGAGGCAGAGTGAGCTCGTGGTGATTAACATAATATTGGGACGGCGCCGGCGTGCGTGCTCGACAATATTAATATTGATTTCGTCGAGCGCTGGTACTGGAGCCGGTACCGAAGGTGGGGAATGCAGGCTTGACGCGCAGCCCGAGGTAGAGGTGACGAGGTCGGCTGCGAGTGAGCTCAGGCTGCGATCAGGCTCTTCGACGTAATTCGGTGGGTTCGGAGAACGACGACAAGGGTATACATATGCATGTAGCACCTAGCTTCTCCGATCGTGAAGTCAGTACTGTCCTAGTGGGCATCGTGTTGACCTACCAGCGCTATCGAGAATATTAATGGACCGTACCAAACGACGGCTATCGAAAGTTCAGCATCCAACGTCGCAAAAAGTTGAACAGAAAAAGACAGACCTTGTGCGCACCCGTCTTTCTTCTATCTCGAACGTCGCGCTCTCCACAGTATATTGATGATGCGACAATATTCGCCCATTCGCCCACCTGGATTGCATGCGTACATGTATTTCACGAAGGGTTGCGAGCTGCGAGCTGCAAGAGAGCGAGAGACTAGCAACTAGCACTGCAAAGTGGACCGATCTCGAATCTCGATCTCGACGCGCTCTCCGACGACGCGTTGTCGACACGCGTTCGGTGAGCGGTGGGCGGTGACGTCGGCTGAGAATCATCCAGGATAACTATCAACTCGAGGTCAGGACGGGGAGGACACGGAGCTCATGTCATGAGCGCAGGAGCTCAATGCAGTCCTGGATTCCCGGTAGTCGAGCGAGCTTGAATTACTTCCATTACTTCCATTAGTCTTCAGTAAGACGTGCCAGTGGACAGGTAAGAAAGAAACGCGTACGAGGAGGAGGAGGACGGGATCCGGGACCGAACCGAATCGCCTGAATCGAAATCGAGCTGTTGACAACGTCAAGGTGAAGGAGTAGGCAGGAAGGCGAAGGAAGAGGGAGAAGGCTGTGGCGGCGCCGCCTTCCTCACCACAGAATATTTCTGATCGCAGTGTTACTTACTGAGTGTACCAGCGTAAAACCTACGCGATTGGCCTGGCAATTCCCGAAGAAGGATGCACGTCATTTCATCCGTCTGGGGCACGAATTCGATTGGTTTTCGATCACGAAAAAGCGAAGCGATGAATGCTCTGAATTCCTTTCGAACGCCAGAACGGTTGCCGCTGCCGCTGCCAGTGCCAAGAATGATTCAATGAAAGTTCCGCTGCCGAAGATGCATGTGTAGGTGACAGGCGGCGGGCGATGAAAGGGATGAGATGAAGATGATGGGCGAGCCGACGGCAAGAGGCGGGGGCGCCGGGGGCGGGATGAGGCAATTTTTCGTTTTTGGAAGTTTGCGATACGTATTCGGGGAACGTGTTGTTGTGAGGTTGACGTGATGGGATGGGATGCCAGTGGGATGTGAGGCTGGAAGGAGGTTAGGAGGACATTGAAAAGTAGGAGGAGAAAAAAAACGAAGAACCTGAAAACTTGAACGTAGTGAACGTAAGGATGTGAGCGCGCGAAGGTTGGAAACAAGCGCGTCGTCGAAACGCGCACAATTTACGGTTGGTTGTGAAGGAAAAGAAGGAAGAAGAGCAGTGAATTGAACCTAACTTTGCTTTCTTGTTCATGTTCAACGTTCAACTGGTTGACGCGTTGTTGTTGCCAACCGTGGAGGGTGGTTGACTGGTTTGTGTTGATGAGCGCCGCGCCGTCGTTCGAGCGCGATGTTGAACTTTTGAAATTTGAATTTCAATTGAAAAAAAAAAATCGGTGCGAATATTTCCGAGGAGCCTGTCAATGTGTCGTGTCGAACCATGCAATGAATCGTCAGCCTGTTTTCCGAATTTCCAAACGACTCCTGCTCTTGCAAAGAGACTTACACTGCACCACAACAATTCGTTCAATAGTCGACGAGTCCGAGTTGATGAAAAGAACGAAAGAGAGCAGTGATCGGGGAATCAAGGAAACACAACGGGGCGTTTAGGAAACCCGGGCGCGGGGAAACGTTCTCAAAAAGGGGTTGCGGGAGCAGTCCGCCGTCGCCCGTCACGTTCGGATTCGGACACTTCGGAAGGCGCGCGGAGAGGCGATCAGGGTCCACGAATCCAGGGACTCTCTGAATTCAATTGAATTGAAACTGCATGATTTGATATTCCGAGCTTCAGGGACGGGCGTGATAAAGTTTCATGCGCGAACGTATCACCTGAGCAGGACAGCGCCCGATCAACTGACCTCTTCGGGCTCTTGCTTCGATTTCATTTTCATATTCGTTTTTTCGAAGTATATAAGAAAGACAACCGGCCGACAGATTTTTCCCTTTCCCTTCTTCAAGACCCCCCGCGGCGTCATCCCCGTTCACCCAGCCTCCTCCTCCTCGTCTTTCCCGTCTCGCGTCCTTCCAACTCTTTTCGTTCGCTCTCTCTTCCTCACATACACGCGTCCTCTCCCCTCATCCCCAGCCCTCACCTATCAACACCACCCACCCACCCAAACGCAATGTCAGACATCGAGAAAGGACAGGGCGTCACCGCAACCAACGGCCCCGCCAACTTCCCTGGGCCCGGCGCTGGCCACGGCGCGTTCGTGACGCTCGGTGCGACCGCTGAGCAGCAGCAGTACTACCAAGGGGGTGTGTTTGGCCTACGGAAGATTGCTAACCCTGCGCCTCTGTGAGTGTTGCGTTTTTCTTTTTCTCATCGTTCATATCATTCGTCGCTCTCGGCTCTATCGTTCTTCTGCACTTTATCTCTATCACGTCGAGAGTTTGCACTCGCGATCCGTGCCTCTGCCACACCCGTGCCACACCCCCTTCTCTCTTCTCTTCTCTTCTTCCTATACACCCCTTCCCTTCGTCTTCTCGTTCTCGCCTCTTCTCGTTCTCGTCTCTTCGTGATGCCCCATTCAATGGGCGAACGTTATCTTGACGACGACGAGGTGCTCGTGTGGTCACGGTAGCGTATGGGAGCGCACCACCCATCTTTGGGAGGCACGGCGTCCTCTCTCGCGCCGCGCATCAATCGTGGTTTGGCTGCGAGCTATTCTCGTTCATGAGCGAGACGCGGTGTGTCGAGCTGGGGTGGTGGGGTGCCTGCCTCACGGGCTCCATGGGTGCGCGTTCTAGCGTTGTCCTGGACTGCTGGCGTACTTGGGTGCTTGGTGCCCGCGCTTGGTGCGCAGCAGGCGCGCTCCCACCGCGCTCTCCTTGTCTCATCCCTCATTCCACCCACTCTCCCCATTTTCTCCCTGATTCCCTCCCATTTCCCCTCTCTTCCCATTCCTCAACCCGTCACTCAACATGTAACTAACCCCTCCCCTCACCTCCAGCGGCCTCTTCTCCTTCGCCTCCACCACGCTCATCCTCTCGCTCGTCAACGTCCAAACCGACCACGTCAACACGCCCAACATCGTCGTCGGCATGGCCCTCTTCGTCGGGGGTCTCTGCCAGCTCCTTGCGGGTATGTGGGAGTTTGCGGCGGGCAACACGTTTGGTGCTACTGGTGAGTGTCTGGTATTCTATTCGATCGATCGTTCTTTTCTGTTTCTTTTGCTCGCGATTTTTCGTGATTTTGTTTTTTCGTTTTTCGGGCGATTTGTATGCGCATTTTCTCCCTTCCTCCCCCTTTCATTCGCACCAACCCAATCCCAATCCCACTCATACACATTCACCAATCCCGATCCCGGAACATCTCAGCTCTTGGCTCAGTCAGCGGTCAGCGGTCAGCCGCTCTGACAGTTCAGTCCAAGTCCAAGTCGATCGAGATCGGCTGACTAGTACTGGGCTGACTGTATGCGGAGACGCGGGGGTGGCTGGGCTTGTGGGTTCTTGGACTCTTTGCGGGGTTGAACCGTTCAGCCACCTCTCTTCATTTCAATTTCGGCCTTGACCGTTCCTCGTCTTTCATTTCGAACGTTGCTCGAACGTTGTTGTCTTTCAATTCCGAAGTTGTGGTTGGGGTGCGAGGCCTCGGACTTCCGGGATCCGAGTGTGACGGGCGACGGATCGGGTGGATAGGAGATGGAGATAGGAGGCGAGCGAGTTGCGATTTACGCGCTCGCGCTTCTGGACTTGGACTTGGGTCCCGCCGCCGTCTCGCGCCGCTTGGTATTCGACGTGCGACGTCGGTTGGCACCAGCTTTTCTGGACGGCGTCGGAGCTCGGAGCTCGGTGGCTGCTCGCTTTCTTTCCACTTTCTTTCGCATTTCGAATTTATTTCTTGATTATATGCGCCATTTTCCTGGCTATATGCGCGTTATTATTGGTTATACGCGCCTCCTCTCCTCTCTCCTCATCATCACCTTACTAACCTTTCCTCCCTTTCCTCACATAGCATTCTCCTCCTACGGCGGCTTCTGGCTCTCCTACGCCGCGATCTTCATCCCCAACTCGGGCATCCTCGCGGCGTACTCTGAGACGACGACGGAGAGCCAGCTGGGCGATGCGATTGGGTTTTACCTTGCGGTGTGGTTCATCTTTACGTTTTGTATGCTGTGAGTTGGCGTTTGCTTTCTTCTTTGACCTTCCACTCCCATATCCCTACTCGCCCTCCGCCTCTACTCATCTTTGAAACCCATAATCGAGCACGAAACTGATCTTTTGCTTTCCACCAGCATCGGCTCCCTCCGCTCCAACGCCGGCCTCATCTCCCTCTTCTTCTTCCTCACCCTCACCTTCATGTTCCTCACCATCGCGCAGTACAAGCCCGAGAACATCAAGATCCAGAAAGCTGGGGGCGGGTTTGGGATCGTCACGGCGTTCATTGCGTATTATTGTGCGGCGGCGAATTTGTACAGCAGGGAGAGCAGCTTTGTGAGTCTGCCGTTGGCGCCGATCCCGAAGGCGAGGAGTGCGTGAAAAGTGGCCGGGTAGGAGGCCTTGGACGGCTTGAGTGGGTGAATGCGCGTGAGCACGCACTCGTCGGGTCGATGGATGGGTTACGTTTTCCTTCTCTCTCTCTTTCCTTTTCAAATTTCTTTCTACGATCCAACTTCTTCACGAGTACGACTCTTTTTTTTCTTCTCTTCTGTGTAATTCTTCATAGTAATGAACACTATACTGTTCCCTTCCTTACTTCCTTACGATTCCCCTTTTTACTTTTCTTCTGTGTTTGTTGTACATTGGGTACTTAGTCGGTCGATCGGTGGTATTGTGCGCCGAAGTCGAATCGAATATATTTTTACTGTTGCTGTTTACCGTCTCTGCGTTCGTTTGTGTTGCGAGACTTCAAGCTTCACATCAGGTCTGTATGCGTCTATCATCGACAAAGTTCAAGATCCAGTTAAGTATGGCGATGGGAGTACGGAGGGGTGCCGAGGAGTTTGAAGGAGGAAGAAGTTTGTTACTCTAAGTCTACTCGAAGTCTCGAATTTTCGAAGTCGGGGGTGCGGCACGCGTACGCATTTGTATCGAGGCTTCGAGCCTCAACTACCTCGAGGAGGGACGTTTGGAATAATATCGATACATATGCATGTACTGGAGAAGCTCGATGGACGCGGACTCGGAGAACAAGCTTCGATTTCGCAGGCGGGGCTGGTCAACGTCTCTACAGATTGTACAGTAACAAGCGTAGCGCATCCAGGACATACGGTTTCCAGGCGCAAATAATAGAGAAGACTCAGGAGAAGGATGGGGGCGAGGGGAGAGTTACAGGTGACGGAGTACACAGCTTACAAAGGTTTTTCGAGGTTAAGCTGCTAATAAGCAGGTCGACTTCTCGAGGACATTCTCGATGAGGGTAGAGGTTCGATGAATATCAATATCGATTCAGACCGTCGCATCTCGCGCGTCCAGGCCTCTTGGACGAATGGCGCGTATGCTTCGGCCGAGTCTACAAAATACACGAAATTAATAATTAAGTTTCATTGTGATATGAGATTGAGTGAGGAGGTATAGCATAAGAGTAAGACTCTCAGAGGGTACGCCGAGGATTCGGAGGAAGGGCTCGAAGATTAATGCGCCAACTTGAAGACGCGTGCTGCGAAGTCTGTTTTTCTCAGAACGCTGGAGGTTCGAGACACCTAATCTTGTAGATGAGTACTGTATGTATGAGATTGTTAGAGAGATAGACCGCCGCGGACCGCAACAACGCGCTGGCAAGCTGTAAGCGAGGGTATGTCAAGCCGCTCGCACGAGCACGAAGTTCGGACGTACCGTTTCCAGGTGCAGAGAAGGCTCGGGAGAAGGAGGGGGCGAAGGGGAGGATATGTTGCTACTGAGTGTACAGACTGGTGACTGGTGAGTTTATTAATATTGCATCGATACGTCGCACTTACGGGTAAATTGGTGTTTCAAGTTCTAATAGCTTGACTGCTTGAGGGCACTAAATATGATGAAAAGGTGTCAGCGATTGGTCGAGAATTGATTCAGACGTCGAGGCTCCGAGGAAATAACAGTTCGAGTAAGTATCCTGAACGTAACCTGGAGGTTCATTGACAAATCGCTGTACGACCGTCATCCTCGAAACAGGGAGCGATTTGAAGTACGCTTCGAGCTTCAATTCGACAAATCTCTTCCGTCAGAGAGCTTCGGGAAGGAAGGCGCATTGCATCGACGGCGCCAGGTAACGTCCGCTTGATGTCCAATACGAGGCGCGGTGTAGGTAAATCTAAAGACGTCTTTGAGTAGCTTGACGTGTACTCACATTGATAAAAAGATAATGCTCGACCTCGTACAGATGCGTCAATTGTGCGATGCACTCCGTTATCTGGTGGGTTCCCATATTTTCAAATCGCCTGAGCTTCGATCATCAAACCCGCACGAGGTAGGTTCATTTAAGATAGGATGAAGCATTGAGACGACGAGGACGACTCGTGTAGAAGGCCGCGGTCCTATCACGGACTCATAGTTAGTCAATGCTCAGAATAGCCGTCAAGAAAAATAGACGTGCGTACCGCACAAGTGCAAGCACTCAGGATGTACGTACTAGAAGTGCCTTAAGGTACGGAGAAGATGGAGTTCAAGAATAGAGGCCTGGGGAGCTGCGGATGGGGGGAACGGAGGCAGAGAAGTTAAGAAGACTTGAGGTGGCGAGTATTCTTGGACATCGATGCCTCGAGATTCGAGAACGGTTCTGGAATAAAGACTGGAATCGATGAAATAAACAGTACAAATGTGGAGTTGTACTCACCTTCAACGCGAGCTTGGGTTACAATGGGTATTGACGCTCTGCTCGGAACCCTCAAGCACATTGACGAAATGAAAGCCACAAAACTTCATGCTCTGAAAATAGAAACCCATCCCGGAAGAACGATTTGACGTCATTTCCAATTCGACCGCCCTCCTGAGAGTCAATGGGAAAGATCGAATTTTGAGTCTGAGAGAGGCGAAGACACGAAGGTATTTTGATAACCAATTTGCATTTGATTTGACTCAATCAACATCGAATTTATTCGCTAAGATGCGATCAAGAGAAGAACCTGAAAATGTCCTAAGAAAAGAGAGCAAAGATAGACGTGCGGACACGAACCGTCAAGGTAAGTTTGGAAGGGAAGAATTGGCCGATTCGAGGGGCAGAGTACCTGGGGAGAGAACCGGGTGAGGATACGATAGGATGCAAGTGCCGAGAGCGTTTTCTGGTGTAGGAAGTGAAGAAGGGATGTGAAAATGGGGACCGGTAAATTGTTCAAGAAAGTCAGTGTGAGCCTGAAGTGCGACATGAGCTCGTAAAAGGATAAATCGGGAACAAGAAGAAATGTGAGCTTGAGAAATTGGTACGAACGTTGGGGTTCCATGACAAATCTCAGGACTTCCGAGTCGGTCCTATAGTTCAAATTTGTCGAGTCTTGGAAGATGGAGTAGTTTTCCAATGCGGGAAAAACACTAGTGTGTTGCCGTAGAAAACGGATGATTACTGTAGAAATAGTGGAGAAAGTTGTGGCTCGAAATGCACAATGGAAGAAACAACTCACTGATGTCGCACCAAAAACAAACTCGTCATCGAGTAGCAACTGTAAGAATCTCAACAGAAGAACCCGAAGTCGGACTAATTTCGTCGCCATTCTTTCTGAGATGAGATTCCCGGTGACGTCGTGCATCGAACGTAAATCTACAGGAAATTCGGAATGAGAAATTAGATGCGCCCCATTGAGAGCTTACAGAAACGGAGCAAGCAAGAAAAAACGATCCGTTCGTTCGAAAATTCCTGGAGAGTTGTCAGCCCACTTTCGGAAGAGTGAAAGAGACGCTGCTGCTGCGAAACTAACGTTGGGCGGAACTCGTACCGAAACTTGGATTAGACCCGACGTTCGAGTATCCGGATCTTCCATAAATTCGAGCTACATGTATTCTAGCTCGCCGGAGAGAACGTGCACCGGGAATTGAAATTGTATAGTTCGAGAGAACTGGTCTTCATTCTATCCTCGTAAACGACGTTCGGTGGTTCTTGCTCGTCAATTTCGATGCCGGCCCCCGATTGCACGTTCGCGGCAGAATAATTCGAGAGGAGGACAGGTGACCAACGACAGCGACCTTCACTGGCATTGTCCGTTCGGCGCAAGGAGATGGATTGGGATCAAATCGAGCGCGGCGTCGTACGAATGGACATGGATAGGGGCTCTCAGCGCATCTAGAATTCTGAGTGAATTGTGTATAACGGCTCGTTAGTAAGAGTTCGATAAACCAAGAACCAAATCGCGTACGAATCCTCGGAGCTCGATGAGCCAAGTAAACCACGACGTCCGCGATCCCGCGTCATCTTGAAAGAGGGGGGGAGGAGAGACGCATCCAGGCACCGACAAACCGCATCTTAGAAAGAATCGCAGACCGCATGACCACGTCGATCTCCCCGCACTTCGCTCTCGATCACTGAGCCTATTGCGATCGCATCCATCCATCCCTGTCAGCCCCGAACGTCCGTCCGTCCGGACATTCAGCTTTCAGGTTCAGGTTGAACCTCAACGAGGCCGGGTTTTATTTTCTCCGATTCCGCGAGCTTGGCGAGATCGAATTCCTTGAAAGACTGACTTTCCCCGTACTTCCCCGCGTTCTTGGGTGACAGGGCTGAATGCGGGGGTGGGGGTGCTGGAAGCCAGAGTTCGGAAGTGCCAGAGTCGGAAGTCCGAGAAATCCCTATAGGAGGCAGCCATGCAGTGATGCAGGTGCACGACCAGGGAGTTTTTTCGATGAACGCGATTTCTGGCTATTTGGAAGTCATCTGGATCCAAGACCGTCGTCGTTCGGAAGATTACTCGCTCTTAATGCAGATGTGAGTGACAACGTTCAGACTCGTCGTTGCCGTTGCCGTCGTCGACATCATCTCCTAGAAATTTGCAAACTAGCCTCAGCAACTTCAACAGGTATTTAGGACTCATGTTTACCAAATTTTGAGTAGTAGCGCTCTTCCCATCTCATTCCCAGCTCCCCTTCGAGCTCCCCTTCGCTGAGAAGACGTAGTAGAACTGAAGCTGTGAATGTGGTTGGGTCGCGGTTTGGATGAGGCCTGAAAAAAATCCTCCACGTGGAAGCCACGCGTTCGACACGTTCTTTCAGGCTCTCGCTGCTCGTCGTCGTCGTCGTCGATGGCCACGAACCTCTCCCAACGACACCGACGACTATGACCATCGCTGCACAGAATTCACTTAATTTGGAAGATATTGAATTCGATCAACCTGGAGGTCCTGTACAATTCGACAATCCCTCTGATACCATCTTCGCCAGCCTGTTTTTGCCAGTTTCATTGAACGAAGATGGGTTGGACAGCGTCCCGTGGCAGTTCTGTGACCGCATCCTCTATGCGATACGAAGCCCTCAGTTCGATCCGAAGAAGGTTACGTTCAAGAACTGCGGGGATATGTTTTGTAGCATTGGAAGTCGAAGACGCGATATGTGGTCGGCGGTTGAGGCACGCCCGACTTGCAACGCATCATTTCCTATGGTAATCCTTGACGGCATTGTGGATTGTCTACAGGCGGAGATGCCTCCGCGTACGTCTTCGGAAAACAGAGACTATACTTACGATCAAATGCCGGAAGTGCGGCAATGGACGAAAACTCTGCAGAGCATGATGCTCGTTCATTCGTCGTGGCATGCCCGTGCAAAGCGTTGCTTGGGTCACTCCCTCGTTTCATCTTATGGTCCCATTCCGACAACTCTCCAAAATCCGACATTTGGTTTGTGGACAAAGGAACTTCACCTGTCATTCAACCCAAACGAGGATGACGAGTTCGATCAGTGGTCCGTCGCACTAACTCAATACCACAATTACTTGATGAAAGCCCTTTGCTCGCGTCTTCCTAACATTCGATTGGCCAGTATCTGCTTGGAAAAAGTCTCTGCCAACGTGTTAGCGCCAATTTGTGATGCTCTCGCGCATCTAGATTCCTTGAAGGAACTTCGCTTGAAGCCGGCGTTTGAATGTGATGAGTTTCCCGTTCACTTACTCATAACCGCCATTTCCGAGGCGCGGCACCCAACTCTTCAAGTCCTTCAACTTTATGAGCCCGATTTCAACATCAGCAATCTACCATCTCAAATAGACTCCCTTGCGCCTCTTGAGAAGCTGCACTCAGTCCAACTCGAAGGGCGTCCTTTGGAACACTTTCGGGCGATAGGATTTTCTAAAGCATTGTGGTCTCGCGATCCAGCCAAACGCGGCTCCCACTTTAGGATGGACAACGTCACAATCGACTGCGTTCCCGAATCATCTTTGAATGTCATGCGTGACCCTTTCTTTCAAGGGATGAATGAAAGCACTGTTGGCCTACTGCGGAGCACCGAGCTCGTCAAGTTTCGATTTGTTCCACGGCAACCCCAAATAACCGATCGCAAGACATCTTCGAGGACCGCTGAACGTAGTAGTATCTCCAGTGTTCTCGGATCTTGGCTTGCGCTATGCTCCTCTGCTCGCACAGTCGTCTTTCACGACTTCGCTTGGACCCAAACAAAAATGTTCGAGCAGATCCACGAGCAATTCGGAGCACTTGAAGAGATTAAAGAACTCGTCATTGAAGCAGCATCCCACTCTCCGTCTGGTCTGAGCGAGGGCGGCGGATTCGAAGCGGAAGAGTTTGCGAAAACACAGTTTCCCCTCAACGATGATGAACTTTCACGAGTGGTCGGCACCAGCTTGTTCCCTGGGCTACGCGTCTTGAAAGTCACCTTCTCGAAGCGTTGGCTAGAGATGTGCGTTGAGGATTTCAAATCGGACGATGTGGGCGAACACGGGCGCTGGCGAGCGGAAGAACGTCGCATGCTCTTACCTCAGTGCCGGAAGAGGTGCGCGGAAGGAAGCATCAGATTTGACGTCGATATACTTTGAGCGCATTTTCGACATAGTTACTGCGAGTGTAATTGCACACCTTGTCGCAAAGAAGTATCCGTTTCCCCCTCAACAGTAAAGACAGGACTTTACGATCGTCATTGCCAGCCGTCTTGCGTCATAGATAACCATAATACCTGAAAGTTTGAAAGAGAATATATTTGACTTGCATGTACATGAACTTGGATGTAATCCGCGAAGACATTTGCAGTGAAAACTGTGGTTTAGCGGTTGCACTTCGGTGAGCGGCCTTCGTTTCCGAAGTTTCTCGAGTTTCAAGGCAGACTTGAGAACGGATTTCACTTTCAAGTTGGCACGTAAGCCTGAACGGATCGTGGAGAGTGGTAAAGAGTAGCGAAACTTGCGAGGTCACGGAGGTACTTACCTCGAAAAATCCTCAGCCATGTGGAAGCCACGTGTCACAGCAGGTTGGTTTGTCGCTGCTCATCGTCGATGGCCACGAACCTCTCCCAACGACGACGACGACGACGGCAATGTCAATCGCTGCACAAAGCCCGCTTAATCTGGAAGATATCAAATTCGATCAACCTGGAGGTCCTGTACGATTTGACAATCCCTCCGATACCATTTTCGCCAGCCTGTTCTTGCCAGCTTCAATAAGCAAAGACGGCTTGGACAGCGTCCCATGGGAGTTCTGTGACCGCATCCTCTCTGCAATACGAAGCCCTCAGTTCAATCCCAAGGAGGTCACGTTCAAGAACTGCGGGGATATGTTTCGTCGCGTTGGGAATCACAGGCGTGATTTGTGGTCAGCGGTTGAAGCACGGTCGACTTGCAACGCGTCATTTCCTTTGCCGATCCTCGACGGCATTGTGGACTGTTTGAAGGCGGCGATGCCTTCGCATACGTCTTCGGAAACCGGAGACTATGGCTACGATCAAAGGATAGACGGGCGTGAATGGACGAAGACTCTGCAGAGCATGATGCTCGTGCATTCGTCGTGGCATGCCCGTGCAAAGCGTTGCTTGGGTTACTCCCTCGTTTCGACTTATGGTCCCACTCCGTTAATGCTCCAAAATCCGACATTCGGAGAGTGGACTAAGGAGCTTCATCTGTCGTATAACGGGGACGGGGGTGGCTCCCTCGTTGATCTCTGGTCCATCGCACCAACCGAACCCAACGACTACTTTTTGGACGTCCTCTGTGCGCGTGTCCACAACGTTCGATTCGTCAACATTAGTTTGGAGTTTATTTCGCCGGAGGATTTGGCACCAATTTTCAAGGCTCTCTCATATTTGGATTCCCTAGAGAAACTTCTTGTGAAGGCGGCGGATGACTGTGATGAATTCCCCGTTCACACAGTTTTAACCGCCGTATCGGAAGCACGGCACCCGACTCTACGAGTCCTTAAATTTCAAGCGCCCATGATCGATCTCGCCAACTTTACAACTGCAATGGACAGCCTTGCATCTTTCGAGACGTTGCATTCAATCGAACTCGTCAGCCTTCCGTTAAGAATCAATCAAGTTATAGGAATGTCCAGGTTGTTGTGGACACGTAATCTCTCCAAAGGTGGTTCTCACTTCGATGTGCAGGAGATCAGGATCGATTGCGTTTCCGAGTCAGATTATAATGCAATCAGCATTCCTCGTGCTCAAAGTTTGACCGAGGGAGTGACCAAGCTCCTGCAGGACACCAAGCGCGTTAAATTCCGATTTGTTCCACGCAAACCGCGCGCATCCGACCGCGAGCCAGAATCTCGCGCCGCCTCGTATAGAGTCATCGATGGTGTGCTTGGGACCTGGCTCGCGTTGTGCACCTCTGCACATACAGTCGACTTTCAGGGGTTCCTTTGGACCCAGGCAGAAATGTTTCAACGGATCGACAAGCAATTCGGAGCACTTGCAAAGATCAGAGAACTCGTCATCGAAGCCGCTTCTGCTCCCTGTCCCCCTCCATCCAATCCAGGCGATACTACCGATTCCGTAGCAGAGGAGTTCGCAAGAGCGCAGTTCCAAACGAACGATGCTGAGTTGTCGGAGGTGGTTGGTGCAGGTTTGTTCCCGGGTTTGCTCTCCTTGAAAGTTATCTTCCCGGAACGTTGGCTTGGAATATGTGTCCCAAGATTTGCCTCGAAAGACGCGCATGAACGTGGAAGCTGGGGTGCGGAAGAACGGCGAATGCTCTTGCCTCACTGTAGGCAGAGGTGTTCTGAAAAGTGCATCAGCTTTCATGTCGAGATAGTTTGAAGCGTTGAGCGGGGCTTCATACGCCGAGTTCAGTTGAATCCTAGTAAGTTGAGTCTCAGGCTGGATGCAGCTCATTTCGATGTATTTGAGTTGGATACTATCACCCTTCAATTTTTCGGAAACACGGTTGTTTGTGGTAGAAATTTGAAGCCTTCAACTTCAAGTCTTTCGAGTGAAATGAAAATCGAAACACGTGGATGCCACGTGTCGCGCGTTTTGCATCTTCGAAACAAGCTTCAAAAGCTCAACAACATCCAATGACCATGGCCATCGATCAGGCCGAACAAATGGAGTACAATCCAGCGGATCTTCCCTTCAAGCTCGATACGCCAGGAGGTCCAGTTCGCTTCGAAAATGCCTCGGATACCATCTTCGCGAGCCTTTTCTTGCCTGCTTTCAATTTGCAGCGCGGCACGTTACCACGGACGGAATTGGAGATGGAGATGAATCCAGTAAAACCCATTGATTTCGATTCAAAAAGCGTGCCATGGCAGTTCTGCGATCGCATCCTCAGCACTCTACGTGATCCGAACTTCAATCCTGGGGAGATTACGTTCGAAAGCTGTGGGGATATGTTTTGTCGAGTTGGGGAGAAAAGGCAGGATATGTGGTCCGTGGTCGAAGGACGACCAACGTGCTCCACGTTTCCAATGGTGATTCTCGACGAGGTCTTGGATGTTCTCGCAAAAGAGATAGACATCGTCTATATCTTTCAAAACCGGAGATATGAAGGTTTGTCGTGGATTAATACTCTACAGAATATGACACTCGTTCACTCGTCTTGGCATGCAAGTGTCAAGCGTCTATTGGGTCACACTGTCTATTCGTCCTCAGGTCCCGCACCTACAATTCTCCAAAACCCGATATTCGGCGGATGGACAAGGGATCTACATCTGACATACAACTCCGACCCCGACAACTTATTTTCTAATCTCTCCGTCGCTCCAAATCAACCCCACGGCTACTTCCTGAACACGCTAATTGCTCGACTCACCAACATTCGAGTGGTGCACCTGTGTTTGGAAAAAACTTCAGACACTGCTCTCGCACCCGTCTGCCATGCCCTCTTATCTTTGGGATCGTTGGAGGAAGTGACTTTGGAAGCGCGGTATGGAACACTTTCAATTCCAACAACCCTTACCGCCATCTCGAAAGCTAGTTATCCGACTCTTCGGGTCCTCTGCCTTCAATTTGGGTCCATTCAACACGAAGACTTGTCTGTCGCAATACGCTCCCTCGATCACCTCAAGTCTTTGCGCGCGGTTCTCCTTCAATACATAAAGTACGAATTCAAACGGCATATGGGGACTTCCAACCTGTCATGGTCCCGCGATCCCTCCCTGAGCGGCTCCTCCTTCACAATGAACGATCTAAGAATCAATTGTGATGTCGGGTCCGGGATAAATGCACGGTACATGTACTCCCTTCCAGAGACGAGTGAAGGGGCAATCCAACTTCTCCAACATGCAAAGCTCATCGCATTTAAATTTATAGAAGAGGTTCACGAGATGGAGAGATTTGGGCGGCGAGAAATCCGTGTCCCTCCATCTAACAAAATAAGCGAAATAATTACACCCTGGCTCGCACAGTGTTCGTCCGCGCGAACACTTGTCTTTCAAAAATTCCCGTGGACGCAGGTGAAGACATTCGAGCTGATCCAGGAGCAGTTGGGGGCACTGCCACTAATACGGATCGAAGAACTCGTCATTGAAGCGACGCATCTACCCTTGCCCCCTTCCTACTTCACATGTTTTCGCGACGTCAATTCTGATGCCGCGGCGAGAATTGAAGGGATGAAGCAGCAGGCGCAAACACAGTTTCCTCTTAGCGATGCTGAGTTGGCACGGATGATTGGAGCTGGGTTGTTTCCGGGGTTGCGCAGCCTGAAAGTGATCTTCCTGGAGCATTGGCTAGAGATGTGCGTCGAGAGATTTCGCTCGGAAGGCGCGCGCGAACGTGGACGCTGGGGTGCAGAAGAGCGACGTACGCTCCTTCCGCATTGTAGACGGAGGTGCTCCGAAAGGAGTATCGATCTTCACGTCGAGATACGGTGGAACATCGAATGGTGAGTTCAGAGACCTATCCACATGTTCTACTGAATTAATTTCCCTTTCTCGTCATCGGAGTTGCAGAGGACATTGAGACGCTCCCTTCATATCTTTCTGTCTCCAGAGCTACCTTTGAAGCTTTTCCGCCGTTAGTAGTCAAAGGTATAGGGAGAGTCTTCGTAAAATTGAGAAGGGGACGAAAGAAGCCGACGGCTTATGTGAAGTGGCCCAAGTCTTCAATCCCACTTGGCAAGTGGGATTGAAGTATGTGTGCATCCTTTTTAAAGAACGAGTATATTTTGCAGAATGAAAAGTACACACTCTCGTTCTCCAATATTGAAGTCTCAGATACGCTTGTATCAATGCGATGAAACATGTTGTGATTTTTTTGCTCGGAGTTGAAAAATCGGTCTGGAGATTTGGCCACGTGGAAACCACGCGTCCGACTTTCAAGTCGTCGACAGACGACAGCCACTGCGACCGTGACAAACCCAACGACGACCATGTCAAACGCTGCACGAATCCCGCTCAATCCTGAAGATGTCACTCTTGGAAAAGCAGGAGGTCCGGTGCGCTTTGAAAACCAGTCGGATACCATCTTCGCCAGTCTTTTTCTACCAGTCTCCGAGTCAGAGAACGACAGCGAGAACGACTCCCACTACTACTGCGACTGCCTTAACTACAACTCGGAGAGCATTCCATGGCAGTTCTGCGATCGCATACTCCGAGTCATACGCAATCCTCAATTCAACTCGAAGGATGTTACGTTCAAGGATTGTGGAGATATGTTTGGGGCTATTGGACGCCGAAGGGACCATATGTGGTCGCTGGTTGAAGCACGGCCGACTTGCGACTCACCGTCATCTCTACCGTTGGTCATCCTCGTTGGGGTTCTGGACTACCTCAAGATAGAGATTATTTCCAGGATTTTTCAGGTGCCCATTGAAAGCCGATACCTCGACAATCGACTTCGAGTTGAA
The DNA here is from genome assembly GCA_001020605.1 of Schizopora paradoxa. Taxonomy (NCBI): domain Eukaryota; kingdom Fungi; phylum Basidiomycota; class Agaricomycetes; order Hymenochaetales; family Schizoporaceae; genus Schizopora; species Schizopora paradoxa. The sequence goes on from KQ085900.1 coordinate 186,626, forward strand.
GACAACGCTGGCGTTTTGGAGTGGAAGCAAACTCTACGGAACATGATGCTGGTTCACTCATCTTGGCACGCCCGCGTAAAGCGTTTGCTGGGATACAGTATCATATCAACTCAAGGCCTTACACCAGCTTTCGTTCAAAATCCGCTATATGGTGAATGGACGAGAGAACTCTGTCTGAAATCCCAATTCGACCTCGAAAGCTCCGACTTCGACTCCGACTCGACTTCTATTGCATTTTTTCCAGACGCACCAATTCTTCCTCGCGGCTTCAGCAGCATTTGTGCTTATATCTCGAACATTCGCGTGGTTCACCTATGCTTACGGGAGCTCCCAAACAGACTTGCCTCTGTTTGTGATGTCCTTTCGCGTCTAACGTCGCTAGAGGAACTCACTCTGGAGGACTTCAACGGTGAGATTCCGTTCGAAACAATATTCGCCACCATTTCGAAGGCACGGCTTTCAACCCTACGTGTCCTTCGCTTCTATGCGAATCGCTATAAATACGACGACTCCTCAATACACATTCGCTTCCTCGAATCCCTCGAGATGTTGCACTCGGTCCAACTTATATATCCAGACCCCCTCAGGGAGCGTTATGAACCGCCAAATATTGGCGCTTGCAGCGTTCTGTGGTCCCGCAACACACTTCAACGCGGTTCATCCTTCATGCTCAGCGAATTATTAATCCACTGCGCCGCAGAGTCGGAGGTTCCTGTGGCTTCGCGATATTATTCCCGAGATCCACAGTGGGAGAAGATGTTTGATACTGCAAAGCTCGTGGAATTCCAGGTTGTAGGCCCTCAGAAAGGAGATTGGCTCAATATCTTGTCAGAATTCGCAGAACCAAGCACAATTGCCCACTCAATTGGACCTTGGTTGGGTCGATGTTCGTCATCTCGCACTCTCGTATTCCGCGGCTTCCTTTGGATGCGAATTATGATGTTTGAACAGGTCATAGACTACTGTCCGAACGGCGTACTTGCGAATGTCGAAGAACTTATCATCGAAATCACTTCTCTGCCATTACCCGTCACGACCACTTTATGGGAACACGCTTCAGACATGGAGAAGGAAGTTGCAAAGGCGAAATTCTCCGCCAATGACGAGAAGCTTTCGCAAGTGGTTGGTGCTGGACTGTTCCCGGGGATGCGAATTTTGAAAGTGATATTTCCGGAGGAAGAGCTGGGTTATTATGTTGAAAGGTTTGAAGACGCACGTAAACGCGGAGACCTAGGATTGGAGGAACGTCGCATGCTTCTGCCTCACTGTAAGCAAAGATGTTCCGAACGCAGCATCAGTCTCTTCGTAGAGATAGTCTGAGTGAGTTTTCGTTTCATGGAATCTCCAACTGGTTTACTCAATGAAGTCCTTCTCCCAGAATCTTCATCTCGACGTCAAGTTGAGGACGCAGAAACTGCAAGTTTCAAAATTTCAGACCATCGGCCTCACCACTACGATATCACAAGCTCCCTTTCAAGTTCTCCTTGTGGAGATAATATTTCACAAGAGCAGCATTGATTTTCAGGTGTCGTAGAAACGATCACGTTTGCAGTCGATTGGAGGTCAAATAAAAAGAGAACTATTCGCCCCAGAAAATGTGTTACTTGAGCGGGCTGCCACACTGTAAGACCCCTTTCTGCTATTATTCCTCTGGTAAGGTAACTTAGAGGATTCAGAAACAAGAAATATATGAATTGTTCGAATTTTAGTTTGGCTTCCAAAACTTGAAGCTCAGCCACGTGGAAGGACGCGTCTTCCACCTTCGCTGCTGATGACGACACTCATACCACCGTGACCCGAACAACGAGCATGTCAAACGGGCAGGCTGCACAAAATCCGCTGAACCAACCAGATATTCCATTTGAAGAGCTTGGAGGCCCAGCAAGTTTCGAAAATCCATCCGACACCATCTTTGCCAGTCTTTTCTTGCCTGCACTTGCTTTCCCCAACGATCCTCCTGACTACGACTTGGAAAGCATACCATGGCAATTCTGCGATCGTCTTCTCGCTGTATTACGAAACCCTCGATTCAAGCCTTTGGAGATCACGTTTGAAAACTGTGGAGAGATGTTTCAACGCATTGGGAGACGGAGGAAGGAGAAGTGGTCGACGGTTGAAGCGCGACCGAATTGCAACTCGCACTTCCCGATGGTGATCCTTGACGGCGTTTTGGAATGCCTCAAAGACGAGATGATCTCGATGGTATCGCGCTTTCCTATAGAGAGGCGATATTTCCGGAATCGTTTAGGACGTGGAGAAGGTGCACCACCAGTGGTGCCAGAATGGAGGAAAACACTGGAAATTATGATGCTCGTTCACTCATCTTGGCACGCCGGCGTAAAGCGCTTGCTAGGATACAGCATCGTCTCACCTCGAGGCCCGACACCAACGACTCTTCAAAATCCCTCATTTGGCGGATGGACTCGAGAACTGTGCTTGTCGTATCATTATGACATGGACGACGACGACCGAGGCCCTCTTCCACTACCCCTAGCACCGGACAAGTCACATGGTTATTTTCTGAACATTCTCTGCGCGCGCGTCCCCAACATCCGTCTTGTTCACCTTCATTTGCTGCACTTCACTGAACCTGGCCTGTCGATTATCTTCGGCGCTCTTTCGTCTCTCGCTTTGTTGGAGGAGCTCAATCTGGAAGCGGAGGACGGCCTATTACCTTTACAAGCACCCATTGCAGCCATCTCGAAAGCACGTCATCCCAATCTTCGCGTTCTCCGCCTCTACGCGGATTTCTTCAGATGCAACGACCTGTCGGCTCTCATTCGCTCTCTCGAGTCACTTGAATTGCTACATTCAATCCAATTCTTGTATCCTGACTCAATTGGGGTAGAATCTCCATATTTGACGATTGGAGTTTGTAGCGTACTGTGGTCGCGCAATCCCTCAAACGTAGGTTCGCCCTTCGTGTTGAGAGACTTAGAAATTGACTACGCTGGCGAGCGTCTCGAAGCCGAGCTCAATCAGAGTTGGGATGATGGTACGGTCAAGATCTTGCAAAGTGCCGATCTCGTACGGTTTCGCATGATAGGCCCTCAGCGGCGCCTGCGGGTGGAGGTGCCAGTGGAGGAAGACTGGGATTTTCCTAATGAACCCATACTGCTGAGCAAGATCGCCCACGACATATCCCCCTGGCTCGAACGGTGCACTTCAGCTCGCACTGTCGTCTTCCAAGAATTCCCGGGGACGCGAATGAAGATACTCGACGAGATCCAACAGCTTTCGGGTGCGGCGCTTGCGAACGTTGAAACGCTCGCTGTCGAACTCAGCTATCTACCCGATCCCCCGCGGTCCGATACTTGGGATTGTGCTACTGAGATGGAGAAAGACGCCGCGAGGGATCAGTTCTCCTTCAGTGATGCTAAGTTGTCGGGTGTAGTGAGCGGTAGTTTGTTCCCGGGGCTGCGGGTCTTGAGAGTGACCTTACCGAGTCATTGCCTGGAGTATTTTGTTCCGAGGTTCGAAGATGTGCGCGAACGCGGAGAACTAGGATCAGAGGACCGACACATGCTTCTACCCCATTGCAATCAAAGGTGTACGGAAAAGAGCGTCGCATTTCATGTCGAAATTCCTTCGAATACACTACATTGATCGGAGCTCTATCCGTACGCACAAATATGACGGATTGATTATACACTGTAGTTGTAACAGATCTGTAGAACAAAAGTGCTAAGAAGAGACATGGGCACTGGGACGGAAATTTGAAGGATGTGTGCGGGAAGTGACAGACTTTGCAGTAGAAAATATAAAACTTGCTGAACAAGAAAGTGTATGATGCTGATCCGTAGCGCTCATGATTGAGGATTCATGTGAGCGTCTGCATTGGAACTCGTAGAAGTAGAAACTGGCGGCGCCAACGGATCTTGGAAAGGATGAGGTCGACCATTATTTGGTACGCCGGTGATGACGGGAGCCTAGATAAAACAAAAAATTCAGTTTCGCTAAACGGCGAGACGAGCAAGAGGAGCTGCACTTGGATGGAAAGAAAGGAGAACGCTAGCACTCACATTCTTGAGCTTTACCGCGCGTTCCTAGCCTGGGCTTCGAGATAAATCTTGAAGTCAATCTTGAAGAACTCCGAGCTCCAGTATCTTGGTTGTAATTGGCGTGAAAACTTTGCCATATGCCGTGGTGATAATTCACCAGTGCTGTAAATCGACCCGCATCGACCATCTGTTCCATCAGAGCGAGAGTACCCTTTCTTACGCCATCCATATTCTCCTCCAGTGCCTTCAACCTTTCTTTATTCTCATCCGCGGCATTTTCCAGTGCCTCTACTCTGGCTAGCAGATTGTCCAGCAACGAGATGGGGCGATCTTGAACCAGGGCTGCATGTTCTTGAAAGGCATGCTCGTCAAAATGTGATTCGTCTTCATGTATGTTCGTATCTTCAGAGATCGAGACGGTTGTCATCCTTTGCGGGCTTGTACAAATGATAAAGCAGAGGTTAGAGTTAGGGAGCAAGTCGTCGCTGCAACTGCAATTTTTTGGGGGAGCTTGCTCCCCCACTGTAGGCGTAGGGGGGCCAAAAAGATAGGTGGCGGTGCGTTCACGTTGAAGCCACCGTGGGACGCGACTTCCGTGGGGAGCGAAGCTCCCCGGACAGGCGGCGCTCGCGCCGCAACCTTGGGGGGTGTGGGGGGGTTTCCACCCACTCCCTTTCAGAAAGTCGTAATAAAAATTGACACATCTGTTATACAGTCTGTATTATAGCAGAGTCTCTTGTGAATACATGTATGGAATTCCTTGCAACATGAATCTTGCTTCTACCTAAGAGAGAAAATCAAAAATCAAACTGATACAAATTCAAATTAATGTCTGCAAATTTACTGTCCAATAAATAAAAGGTAGAAGGTAGTTATATGCTCTAAAAAGCTATTGGAGGATTTTGGAGTCCTATCCTTGAACCTAATAGGC